>ML793609.1:20195-77680 GCA_009831015.1 Picea engelmannii
CAGTGCAAGAATGATGGTACAATACAATAACATGAAGCCAAAAACAAATAGTTGACTCAAACATGGAAGGATGACTTTAATGTCACGGCAACCTGGGATATCGTTGATTCAAGCGAAGAGGGCGACGAATTTAATAATCACTGGAATCTAGCTCTAGCTCTCATTTCTTGAAGAGAAGTCCCCACGAGACAGCCGATCCTGTTGTTGATTTCCAGACAGTGGGAAGAAAAAACGAAAACATTGGTTGGAAAGTTATTTGGTGAGACATAGAAAACAGCTATTATAATCTAAATGTAAAGCATTGGTTGAAATAAACTAGCAAAGTCACATAATTGTGGTTGATCAACTCCTAAAGGGTGATAAGATGAAAATAATCCTTAAAAGAATATATTAAATTTTATTATTGATTAACAAATAAGAGCTTCATTTATTTGGTGTTAATATTTTAATTTATGTTAATCACTTAAGTGGAAATCAGTTAGCTATCAAAGTAATTTTTAAATATAATTAGGTAAATGTAAAAAAGTAAACACATAAAAGGATGTCTTTATAATAGCTAGGAAGTTAAGGATTGAAACCACAACCATTTATTTTGTGTGACTACTAAGAATATTCCAGCCATATTTAATCATGTCCATAGAAAACTTATTAAGCACTAAACCCCTATTAAATCTGCCCATTATCAATAGGGGTACTCTTTCGACGTAATTATTAAATTAATAGTTCGATTCATACTCTACCTGTCCATTAAGCCAAAAACAAATAGTTCACTGTCAACATGGAAGATGACTTTAATGGCACTGCAACTTGGCATATCGTTAATTCAAGCCAAGGACGCGCCAACTTTAATTATTCTCATTTGTCTAACTGTAGGCCACACGACACAGCCGATCCTGTTGTTGATTTCCAGACAATGGGCATAGAAAACAAAAAAGTTGGTTTGAAAGTTATTTGGCCAGACACAGAAAACAGTGACTATAGTCCAAATGTAAAACATTGAAAGCTAAAACTTTTTAGCCTTATTAATTTGATTCATGCTTCACTGCGAGAACGATGGATAAATACAATAACATTTAAAAATATTATTAAAAAAAACTAAATAGTTTACTGTTATTAATGTTATTAATGGTATAGTTATATTTAGTCTGCTAAGCAATATTGAATGTTATGTTAGGTGGATTATAGGTTATTGGATCTGAAAGAAGGTAAATTATAGTTATATTTAGCTTACTCAGCAACATTGAATGTTGTGGCAGGTGGACTATAAACTATTAAATCTGAAAGCAGGTGGATTATAGACAATCAGATTGAAATGTTTTTACTTATGACAAGTGAATTATAAACTATTAAATCTGAAAGCAGATGAATTGTAGCTATATTTAACCTACTAAACAACATTAAATGCTGTAGCAGGTGAATTATAAACTATTAAATCTGAAAACAGGTAAATTATAATCAGATTGAAATGTTTTCACTTTACCTGCCACAGCGTTCACAATACTGGATAACATACTGTATATTGAACCCACATTGTCAACCTATCACTTTAATGCCAC
Source organism: Picea engelmannii (assembly GCA_009831015.1). NCBI lineage: Eukaryota > Viridiplantae > Streptophyta > Pinopsida > Pinales > Pinaceae > Picea > Picea engelmannii. The sequence continues at coordinate 21,752 of ML793609.1, forward strand.
TGGAACTTTGGCATATCGTTAATTCAAGCCAAGGACACCACGCCTTTAATAATAACTGGAATCAAGCTCTCATTTGTTGAAGAGAAGCCTACCCACGACAAAGCCGATCATAATAACATAAACTATTACTCTTCAATTGCCGCTCAACTGCCATTCTTATGAAAGATAAAGGGGGAGAGAATGCAACTAACTTTCTTCCTGCAGAGCGATCCAAAATGTAAGGCTATCTCCCTTCGGAGATTGTTTGTTGCCGTATTGTTCACACTGAGACGTCAGTCTTCACACGGTCTCCTCGTGCCTCTTGAATCTGTTCTGCCACGTGAAGATCCCCAAGGATATATTTGTATATTGTAGATAATATATATTAGCCATGAACAGATTAGAATCTAAAACAGCTAATATTATTGCAAGACCAAAATTATCAAGTTTGAGTGACAACGATGTGCATCTTACAAGCATCTAAAGGCGTTATAATCTTTGTGCTTAAAGGTTAAGTTGTTTTAGTATTATAAAAGAACAAAAAAGCACAGCCACATAATGGCAGATCCACTGCCAAGGAGCAATTTAAATGAAATAGGTTCTACATTTTGCATTAAATAAGGTATCTCAAATCTAGTCATCTAATTTAGCATTTTATTTAATTTTCTCATATTTATAAAAACTTTAACCTCGGTATAATTTTAGATGGTTTTAATCATTTTAATGATAACTTAATTATTTTTGAAATCAGTGATTTGACTTTTATTAGCATAGTAAGATTTACAGAATTCACCATTGAGCTCCCATTTGCACTGAAGCCAGCATAATTTTTAGAAACTACATCATTGACAACGCGCCATTATTTTTAGAAGCCTTTAGAAGCCGCCATTCAACATCCGTTAGTACGATGAGATTTCGGATGTAGGCAGTGTGAATCTCCTGGGAAGTGATGGTCTCATTCATGGCAACCAAATTATTAACATTAATCTTGTTAACTATAGAGAAGCACAACACTTTTGACATACATGAATGAAATAACTCTACACAACAACTATTGTGTGTGCTCCTCTTTGACCAGTGTACATTATGGGGCTTTTCAATAGGTGTATTCTCTTAATCATAAACATTATGAACCACATTTTAATGAGAAGAAGTAAGAGAGTCACTAGATTTCAATGAAAAGAAGTAGGAAAGAGTAAAAAGGAAACTTTCCAAGGAAGGTGAATCCATAATTGAGGAGGCATGTATGAGTAGAAGAAGAAAACTTGAAGATGGAAACCATTTATGATGAGATAAAATAGATTGAGAAAAGAGAATTTAGGAGTCACAAATGTTTATAATCCATATAGGTTAAGTGAGTGGAAAATTGCAACCTAATAATTTGTCTAAGAGTAGAAAACAACACATCATATGAAATAATTTAGCTGAAACATGACTATAACCAAGATAAAATTGATTTTTTACATATATATAATGATGGCCATGGACAACAACATGATTCCAATTAAAATCAATGAAGATGAGTTGAAAATAAGGAGGCAACATCAATGTGACATCATAGAAATGACCTTAAGAGTAGGATGTAGAAGAAGATAGATGAAACATAGGGAAAAAGGAATTGAGAAGTCATGTAAAGAATGCAACATGACATAAAATGAAGAAAACATGTCAAAATAATATAACAACATTACATAGCCAACTTCCATAGATACTAAAATGCAAAACTACTTGAGGTTTGGTGTGAACCACATGTAATAGCACAACTAAGTACCTACTCACACATCCCAATATGTAAAACATGGAGTTAGAAACAATTGAATGAGTTGTGGGAGGGAAGGTTATGTTGAGTATGTGGAAATGAGAATGTATAGGTTCAAAAACTCTTTCTCCTACATTGTGCAACATAGTTGGAAATTAGGGAAGTTTGATTTTGCATATCAAAAGTTCGGAATCAACACATAAATGAGAAATGGTGAGAGGTAAAACAAGGTTGGTTGAGAAAATAATATAGGGAAGAAGTAAATGTTTGAGAGTATGGTAGAGAAGTTATACCTTGATGCAAAGTGAAGGGGACTATATCATATTGAGTAGACCATGTCAATTATTTGGATCATGTCATCACTCTAGTAGCACTAGCCTTCAATTTTTTTTATTTTAATCTCTTGGAAAATGACACACATAATATCAAATTTGCCGTGCCATATGGATATTTAGTATTGTTGTAATTCCCCCAAGCTTAAAGGAACAATACTCTGTAGAATACACATAAATTGAAAATTTCCTGCTAATTCATTTCCTATTTCTTACAAACCACAATTGATACAAATAATTAACTAAATTCGGAAACTCATAATTAAATGGATATACATCATTCTAAATGAACATGAATGTAGATAATAAATCATCTATAGGAGCACATAAAACCATTATCATTCACAGAGTAAAATGCACAACCATAAGGATCATAAGAAAAATCAAATAATAGCTAAAAAAAATATCTTTAAAATAAAGTTTGTGCAACCAACTTCTTGGGAAGGACATTCTACCCAACTACAAAATTTGTGTTCATGATCTCATTAGAAATTCACCCCCAAACTAAAGCTAGGAATCCGCAAAAGAAGGGTGTCTTTCATAGTCAAATCATAGCTCAATATCTCACAACCCAGTGGTATTATCCTACAGTTATCTTGAATTTCCTCTTTCTCTCTTCCCCTTGACCTGTCTAACCCAAGGAATGTACCCCTTCATTAATCTCATTCTATTGGGTGTTTCATTTGTTTTCAAGGATCTCTTTAGGTCAAGTAATCAGGAATCTCCCTGTTGTGAACTTAAGTGAACTCACTGCCAGGAGAACTACCACCAACCAAGATCAAACACTCATTGTTACAATGAAACTCACATGAGAGTTCACTCTTCAGGCATGACAACCCGACTCTTCAATTTCCAGCTCCAAAACACTCCAAAAACACTCCGGCATGCTCTAGAATTATTTTATACTAGCTTTTCATGCCAAGATTGAATGTGAAAAAAATTCTATTCTCCCAATACAAATTTCATCTATTTTATCAAGATAGTTGACAACTCTCTCTACCCAATGTTGATTGTAATTTAGCCACATCCTTCCAATAACTATGGGAGATAACTTGTACACCCACCCTCTGAAAGGTATTCAATGATTCAGATCTCATACACTCAAACAAAAAATAGATGGTTGACCAAAAATATAATAACATTTAGAAAATTGGTTTTGGATTAATATCCACAATTAATTTCCCCCTTGGGCCCCTTTTAGACAGTCCCTATGAATTTCTCCTCTCTTGTGGATTAATTTCCCCCCACCATTGTCCATCTTCACAGCATCTGGTATCACATTATTTTGATTAAAAAAATAAAATACAATTCACATATGACATCACTTGGCCATAGCCACATTCATATCTACATTATGCATTAATTAAACTAGGGACTATAGTGGGGATTTTCCATTCCCCATCCCCTACAATTGTGCACCATCATTGGTGCACATCCCCATGCCAAAATACATATATAAATTTGCATCATAATATTCATAAAATAAAATTTTGCAATCTATTTACTCTACAACAAAATTTCCAACCATAATATCATGTTCTTGTCAACTTGTTGACCCAAGGAATGTGCCCCCTTCACCGCTCCTAGTCCATCATGTTGCACAAATATTTTATCATGGATATCAACATAGGCGAACATGAATTTTGATATGTGGTTCCAAAATCTCGCTGCCCAAAAATGGAGCATTGCATTTTCAGCTTCTATTTTCTTCCAAATTGACAAATATTTGTGGGTTTTCCTCCTACATAGTTTCTTCATGCTCCCATGTTTCATCTTCAAGACCGTAGACGTTCCATTGAATATTTACTAGCCTAATGGATTTGTTCCTAAGATCTTTGATTTTTCGTTCAAGGATGCATATTGGTTCTAGCCAAGAATCGCCTTCATTTTCAACCTATATCACAATCCAATCAATTATGTGATTAGAGTGAGAAACATATTTCTTTAATAATTATACATGAAATACAGTATGCACTCTCATGGATGGAGACAATGCTAGAATGTATGCAATGGGCCCTAACTTTTCTAATATTTCGAATGTCCCACAATATATTTCTGCCAACTTTGGGCAACAACCCAATCTTATTGAACTTATTTTTCTTTATACGTTTAGAAAACAAAATCTCCCACTTTAACATATCTAAAAACTCTTCTCATACCTGGATAAATTGTCTTCCTATCTTGGGAAACCTTTAAGTTCTTCCTGATATTTTTCATCTTCTCTTCCATTTCCTACAACAAATATGTCTCATTGCTATCTTTTTCTACTGGGTTATCCCAACTAACTGGTGTGTTAAACTTCCTCCCATCCAATTTTTCAAATGGGATCATTTTTAATGAGGCTTGATACCTATTATTGTAAGAAAAGTATACTAAGTGGATGTAGACTTCCCACTTTGATGGTTGTCTCATCCCATACATTCTAAGGATGTCCTCAATTATTTTGTTGATCCTCTTTGTTTTTCCATCTGACTCTATGTGATATGCTATACTCAGATTTATTTATTTTCAAAATCCTTTGAACAAAACTTTCCAAAAGTTGGATGTAAACTTTGGATTTTTGTCCGAAAAAATTTCTTTGGGCACTCCATGTCACTTGAAAAATTCCTTCATGTAAATCTCTACAATTTTTTCTTCTTTGTGTGTATTCTTCACAAAAATAAATTGTACATATTTTGTTAATTTATCCACCACTACCATGATGGAATCATGTTTTTTCATTGTCCTGGGAAAATTTGTAATAAAATCAATTGTAACCACTTCTCATTTCCACTTAGGAATTGGAAATGGATGTTAAAGACCAACTGGTTGTCTATGATGTGTCTTCACATTTTGGTATTCTAAACATTTTTCTATGTAATTAGCCACTTCTTTCTTCATTCTTGGCCAAAGGTATTGGCTTCGTATATGTACAATTGTTTTGTGATATATTGGGTTCCCAACATATGGCTCATTGTGCATTTCCCTAAACATTATATTGTTCATCTCTCTTTAATTTGGCACATTTTTTTTTCCCCCTATACATGAGGATTCCATCATGTTTCAGGTCATAATAATTAAAATTTTGTTGAAAATTTCCTTGTTATAATGTGTCTTTCATTTTTAGATATTTGTGATATGAATTTGTATCAAATTTTTTCTTTAAATATGTGATAAAGATGATGATGACTGGAATATGTTTTCCATGAGCTCTTCTACTCAGTGCGTCTCCCTCTTGATTTTTGTAACACCCTCATTTCCCCCAACTTGTAATTAATCATTAATTACGATTACCATGCTATGACATATGTACAGTGTAAATGCATTTTTGTTTAGATTTCCAATGACTGAATGTGGAGGTCAATCCTTGAAGAACTGGCCATGATATCACTAGAGGAAAAGAGTGAGAAAATCGTGGGGAGCGTTCATTATGTCAAAATGACCCAATTTTTTCCTTGTTGAAATAATAAGCCTCATCATGATCCCAAGGAGAAATTAGTTAATAAGAAAAGCAATGATGGTTCAACAATAAACTACCCCAATGAAGGAAAGCATGGAGGTTATGAATGGAGAGACAAAAACTAGTGAGCCCGAAGTGCCATAGAGGGTAGTTTTTCTTGCATGGCCAGACTGACCCAAGTTTCCTTCTGACAGAAGGAACATGATAGGTCCAGAACCTTCCTGAGGAGGAGAAAGACATGAAAGAATACACATGAAGGAAAAAAAGAGGCAGACACATCGAGGGGAATGTGTGACCCAGATATGCAGAAGAAAAGAGGAAGAGTGCAGGAGGCTATCCAACTGAGAAGAAGAACTGGAAGCTTGATAAGTTATTCTAGTTACTAGAGAGAACAAGAGAAAGGATCTCTGAGAATTTCCAGAAAACATGACATGAGCATAAGATCGCGACCTTGATGTTGAGGGAGCATATGATAAATCTCACAAAGGCTTTGAAAAAAAGAGAGAGTCTCTGAGGAATTTCAAGAGTTGTTGTGATGGAGAGATAAAGTCTCTGATAAAATGCAAAATTTCCCTAGTGATATCATGTCTTCACATGGGGGTGCCTAGAGTGATAAGAATGAATGCATATCAGCCGATGGCTGGGTGGAAAGCTAAACACCCATAGTCAGTTCATCGACGATCGAATGTAATAGATAAGCATTTCATTTTCCCTGTGCACTTGGATTGAAATGCATGATTTGAATGTCTTTAATTGTGATTAATTGTGCTTTGCATGAAATTGATTATTATAGTACCTAACTTCTCTTTTGTAATCCATTTCATTTGTATGGGTGTAAGATGACAAGTTTGGCCTCCGGTCTAGTTTGAAAATACTCCTCCCTATCTTAGAACTTAAGTTCTGTGAATTGGAGGGTGTTCCCTTCAAACCAGTTGTCCAAATGACCATGGGCTCATCCCATGGCCTTAATACAAATCATGGCTAAGAGTTAAAGGGTGTAACCTTTGGATCTTGACAAAGGTCCATAGGACTAGGTCCATGGAACCCTTCACTACACTAAAAAAGGAGCTAAGTGGTTTGGGACTTCGGGAGTTTGGACTCTAGAGTGAATGAACAGTGCATGTCAAAATGTGTTGAAGGTGACCTGTAGGATCGATAACTGGATGGATGACCGAATACTGACGGTCAGTTACTCGTAATCGTGGTATATGTCCCCTTGCTAAACCCCAAGCATCTTATCAGTCATGAAGTAACATGAGACATATATATGAGGGTATTTAGGATCTCCTCTGACAGTTGGAACTATATCATGGTCTCTCTAACGTTGATCGTTTCGGGAGAACAAAGGCGCTATAACACAAAAACCTCTAAATTTTAGAGTTTTGAAGTATTGTGGGACATCCATCTTTGGATCCTTTGGGATCCCTCTTATTCGTCTGATCATGGGGATGTACATATCATGTCAGGAGAACGTGGAATTCCACATGTCGAGCGACGAGGATTCCATGTGTCACAACTTTGTGGTAGAGAAAATAAATGTTGATGCCCTAAGGCATGTGCCACGTATCTTGCCAATCGGCTTCAGGTTGACATGTGTCCCTCTAGGAGTGCCCTCATACTGATACCAATGGACCCCTGAGCTAGAGTTGTGAGGCATTGATCTGCAGACTCCATTGAGAACTGCTCCCAACCATCTGATCCACCAGTGGAAGGATTCACGTGTAGAACTTTGGCAAAGTCCTACTCTAGGATAAAAGGAGTATTAAGTGGGTAGAACCCCCAAATGTCAAACTCATGAAATGATGAGGACCGTAAATACAGGGACGCTTCGGGATATCCCATGGTCATTAGATCTAGACCATGGTCAACCCAATGTTGATCACTCTGAGAGAAAAGAGGAAGTTACACGATGAAACCCCTGAATGACAAAGTTACGAAGTAATGGAGGTTGTAGATCTCTTGATCTACGTGGACACACCTCGACCATGGGATATAAGGGGCGTTGGAAGGATGTCAATCCAGAGTGACATGGCACACTGAATTCACCCAGGGTGACATTGACCTAGATTGGATGTGCCATGTGTCACCTTGATTCGTGCTTTTCGTAGACCCTGTGTGCCCATTATAATTTGACACATGTCACCCATTGATGGGGCCATGTGTCATCTCCACCTTGCCAGGGTTCATTCCCCCTAGAACATACTCACTTGGCCTAATAGAGGGCGGAGTAATCAGGACCCACTCATACTTGACTCTATATTTAATGTTCCATTGTGTGTAAGTGTGGACCCTTCAGGAGTCTAGGAATTCAGAACTCCGGGGGTTTGGGGTGTAGTATTTTAGATAAGTTGAAAGGCCGAAGATCGGAGCCACATGGAAGGAGTTAGGTACCCTTAGGGAGTTTGGGATTTTAGGAATCTGAAGGATATGCCCGTAGAAAGGAAAAGGGGAATTCAATGTTGAAGTATCGAACATCGAATTCTTGTAAACCTATATATTAAACGAGGACGAAGTCCCGTCGGTGGATTTAATGGTGGATGGATTTCGAACATAGATGTAGGAGTGCTAGGAAGAATTGAGACTTCGAGGAACATTGGGATAGTACGAATGAGACGGACCAATGTGGGTGCCATGTGGCCTTTCACCAATGAGGCTCACAAAAATTCGGAAGGGAATAACTTCCAATCCAGAGCTCGTATTTGAACATGGAGATAGTGGTTGGAAATCTCTTGAGGATAAAAAGGTGATGGAGACCTGGGTAATATGATTCGACATGATGGAGGAAAGTGAATTTTTTTTGCCCCATTCATAAAAAGGTATTTAATGGGTTGGGTGTGTTACAAATTGGTATCAGAGCATGGCAACAAAACTTGGCATTCTTGGGCTCATGAAAGAGTCAAGTGATTTTCTTTTTTAGAAAAATGTAAGGGAGAGGGAATACTACCCTACACTATCTAGTAGAGAATGATTTAGGAACAGGCCTGGATGGGTTGGAGAACAGTCATAAGACTAGTTTACCAAGGCTAAAATGAGCATGTTGAGAGTATCATTGTCATACAAAAGTTATCTGCATAAGTTCATTGAGGAGAAGGATGTAGATTAAAATTAAGTTTGGATTTCACCCAATGAGATTGAATCATGCTTGTCTGTGGCAGAGGAAACCTATCATTTATTTTGGGGAAATGATAGCCAATCCTACAGTAGTGGGATTATGTTGATGGGAACTAATAACAATACTTGGATGTGAATGGATTGAAAGGATCTGTAGTAGTAGTAATTACTTCTTTAATGAAGGATTAAACCTTGTATATGTGTATGATCTCTCATGATCAGAGGATTTATGGAAGTGGTAAGGTCAATTTACTTGACCTATAATGAATGAACATTTTTGTTGGAATAACCCAATAAGCAATTAAAAAGGAACCCTATAGATTGGGAACAACCTTCATGAAGGTAGTAGTGAAGTTACAAGATCAAGTTCAAAATCTCATGTTTGTGCTAGGGGAGTGTATATCCCTATTAAATTAAGGATGTTTATATGCAAGAGGAACGAGTATGGTGACCATTATATGAAAAGGGAGAGAATGTGAGAGTCTTTTGTTTCGAATGGAAATGAGAAACAAATTGTGTTTTTTCGTACAGGAATCGTTGGGAAGTATTTTTCTAATCAAGGTGATAAAAATAGTCGTAGAAATATGGAGTGACTTAGTGAGAAATCACAGTAGCCTCCCTTTCTTGGTGGATAGGAAACTGATCTTCTAGAATTTCTGTGTGAGGAGGAGAGTGAACTCCCCCCCTAGTTGTTGCCGAATAGAAGAAAGAGTTCTAGGTGTAATGGTTAAGGTTGATCTACGTTTGCATCCTATCTTCTATTTTTAATGAGTAGACAAAAACAACTAGAACCTCTACAAAAATTTTAAAAGAAAGAGATGGACCCTCTGTCGAAAACTGATTGTTATCTAATGATACTCAAAAATTCTGTATTAAAATACTTAATAAGAAACATACTTTGAAATTGTATTTGGCATTTAAGGAAATAGTCCAAATGTTATTAGACATTAAAAATTATTATAAATGAGGTTAAATGGTTAATTAAATGTTGATCATGAATTTCGTAAAGGAAGTGTCGGGGCACTTATAGATGTCGAATGGGTCAGATTGACATCCAGTGGTTGATGGTAGCCATATATATATATATATATATGGTTTGGATTGTAGTTGGGAGAATCTACAAGAGGATTTGCTTGATCAAAAGGTATGTTGATCAAGACCAATTGGAAGCTAGACTGGTTGTTTCATTACCTTGGGCATGGTTATAATTTCCCAGATTATATTTATGAGTTGGGAATTTTTTTTATGGAAGTTGAGGCAAGAGTGTTTTCTTGGTAATTGTTATAAGATAGAAAGAGAAACATAGTTATGACTATGTCTGGTAAAATTCCAGGTGGATATCATGTGAATAACTGCAAGTTCTCAACTGAGAGGAAATCTCAATGTTGAGTATCTCTATGGAACTTTTCATGAGAATGGTAGTAAGATCCTTGGGAGAAGGATCTAGAAGTTTGATATATCGATGAAGGAAATGGAAAGGGTGCAAGCAATGAGCTTTCATGATGAATTTTTAGTGATGTTTGCATATTCTTGAGTGCATGAATTTGATGCATTGTGAGGTTGATTGTTATGAAGAATGATATTAAGGCCAAATAGATATGAATGAATGATATTAAATGTACAAGTGATGCACATAAATGATGAAAGAGTAAATGAGAAAGGATGCTCTGTTGTCATTATAAAAGGTAACATGATTATGCCTTTTAGGACCGCATGAGAACAATTGTGAACAATCATGAGTTAAATGATTTTAATGAAAAAATGTATGTGAGTTGCAAAATGTACCTATGGTAGATACACATAGGATTATGGTTATTCATGTGGTTAAGTGCATCATAGATGGAAGTTAACAAAACAAGGAATATGTGTGGATAAATAATCTGGAGGCATAACAAAGATGCATGTTTATATTCCTTATCAAATATTTGGTAAAAAAGTAAAGATAAATCAAGGTTGAGGATATCACAAATAGTGAAGGAAATGCAATAAGGAAGTTGCATGTTGAAGGAGTTTCCCATGGAGTAACTGTGTGAGGAATCTATTAGGAGAATAGAGTCGCAACCTTAATAACTGCTAAGAATTGAGCAGTGGGATACAATCCTATAGATATATATAAGAATCATGGATTACATTTTAAAACATCATGAATGAATGGAAGATTGACAAATGAATGATGACCATTCTGATAATTGAATGGTATTGTGCAGAATGCACAAGTTCATGATTCATTATGAACAAAAAAATTTCTATTAAAGCATGATAATGTCTCCAAAACATTAGGGTGATCCTAACCAAGGCTTCTCAAGGAAAAGACTAGGAATATCCCAACAAGGAGAAAATTGCAAAAGCGAAAAAGAGAAAAGGGGGAATACTTTATCACTTTAAAAACTCAGAATTTCTTATAGAGTTGTAGGTCTTAAAAGAGAAGTTGTGGGAGCAAGCATAGCTATAAAAATAGAGAATGATTAAATAAGCATATTTAAATGGATGGGCTAGGTTAATCTGTGATAAGTAAAGGAAGTGAGGCCTTGGAAAATAACTTAGTTGGACTAAAATTCCAGGGTTGTGTAGAAGGAGTGGGACAAAGGAAGAGTTTCTTGACCCATTCCTTGTTGGATAATGTATTTCTTTGTTATGAGAGACTGATTTACTAATAAAAGTAAATTTTTTGATGTCATAATGATGATGATTTTATGAATGTAGAAACAATTGAGAATTTTTTGTGTTTCACTCATGGAAACATTAAATATGATGTGATGAAGTGCATAAATATGTGCCAGGACATATCTGAAAAATGTTTTATTTATTTGAAGGATATGATACAAGAATTTGTATCTATATGATGGCTAATATATTTTTGGTGTATGTCATGTGTAGAAATAAATTGGAGTTGTTGAGAAAGACATTTGCCAATGATGGACAACCTCAAGCAGAGAACAACTATGAGATTGTTGTCGTTAAAGGATTTTTGAAGGGACCTTAAAAGTCCCCATAGAGCACCATTGATGGGGCAATATCAGAGAGGGTGCTAGCATCCAGAGAAGGTATAAAAATTTCCATACTTATGTGGCATAAGGAATGAAAGAATTTGGTAGGAAAACCTTCTGAAAATATTGCATTATCTTAAAGATATTCAAATAAATTTTGAGTGTCCGTTGTATGCCATTGATCCTCAAGTAGGGTATGATTCAAGAAAAGAACCTGAATAATAGAGAGAGGAAGTCTATTCCATACAAAGATGATTTATAATCCTTGCAAGAAAATGAGGGAGTAAAGAGTACCATGGGTATGATAACCAATCTAGAGAGATTGGGAGTAAAGGTGCTCATAGTTAACACATTGTAGGGAATGCACTGAGGAAATGCATGTTTGCATGAGAGGTAAGGAAATGGATTTCCATAAAGGATGGAGGACCTTCCACTACTCCACTTGAATGTTGTAGTTTATAAATAAAGGAAAATTTTGGTGGCCAAGAGTGTTTGCACACTGGTTACTACTGAAGGAAGAATGATTGGGTGCATTCAAGGGAAAATTTTAGATTCATATGTGTTGATTTTGGATCATGATAATCTTGTAGTAGGAAGAACAATTGTGCTTCAATAATGAACAAGAATGATTAAACCTTATGGTGAAGAGGTTGGTTGAGCTCCAAAAGACCCTGACAAGGTGCTTTCCATGAGTGTGGAAAACTTAAAACCAATGTAACAGTACATTGGGTATGGATGTGACCATGGAGATTTACACATTGATTAACATCATTTGATATTAGAATTGCAATTAGAAAAATTTTGTATGTTGAAAGGATGCATACGTAAATAATGATATTTCCTTTTGCGTTTTACCCTTTAATAGTTGAGAATGACTTGGATTGTTAGTATGCATCGTATGAAAATATAATGTGTATGAAAACTAACAATTTATTTGGCTGGGGAATATTGAAATTGCAAAAAGAAATGGGTATTGGATATGGCAGTGTTGTAATCCCATAAGGAATACCAATTGCTTACTAAGATAAAATTCTATGGGAAGGAAGGTCCGATATGGGAAAATATGGTTCCTTTGTGGAACAGATCTGAAAATAAATGTGGAATGTGGAAATTTGTGGGTAACATATTTGCAAGAAAATTATGAATTTGAAATTGATGATAATATATCATAATTTTTGTATACCTGTGATATAGGTGAGAGAGGTTGTCAAGCTAGAAAGCATGAAAAAAGGCTATTGTTGAGATAGGAGAACCCTGTGGTAAGCCATTATGTCCCTAGGATATGTTGTGATATGGAAACACAAGAAGAGAACATCGTCTATCAAGTCGAGGTCAAGGACTTTGACTTTCTGGACCTTCCCTTTGAGATCTCCCATGATCTCAACCCAGCGGTCATATGGCTCATCCAGAATTGCATCCATAGAAACATCAATTATGCTCTTTCTAGCTGTCGGCATGGTGATTTTGAACTATCAATGCACTTCAACAGGCTAACTAGAGTTGGTGATCACGACAGAGGGCCGAGGAATTTCACAGGCTTGAACATAATCAAGAATTTGTAGGGTGCTAAGTTCTCTCTCGAAAAAAATGTGTCTTACAACGATTTAACAGAAACTTATACCTAGGATTAGCTAGTAAGTTTTGTAATAACTGCAAAGGTTATTCATCATTAACCATATAGACGCAACTTTGAGCTGAGTTTTCCGACGAGACTAGTTAATAGGGTAAATCTATTGGGTGATCCTGGCATTTACTAAGAAAGGTCGTCAGGGACATGGCCGATTCCATACCTTGTCGTTTAACATATGAGAATTCAGGCGCAAATACCAATGGAATCTTCGTGTATCACGACTTTATGATTTAACAGAATTCAAACGGGTTACTGTAGCGGTAATAAAGACTATGACTATACAGGGTTTGTGTGGCACATGGACTAGGATTGTGTTCGGATTTGATCTCCCTCTGACCCTAAAGGGGTCCCCGTCACCTTTAATGAATTTCATTAATAGATTCATTATTCTTCTGATCCTATGTTATTGAGTAAGCATTTATGCATCAAAACAACACTTAGAAAAAAAAATGAACTACATGTCACGGTGCAACAATTCACACTTCGAATTTATTAACTAAATTCACATAAATTGCAAGAAATTCAAATCTAGATACTATACATGCTCCTTTGGACTAGAGAAATAATCATTTAACTCAATTCCAAGACATACAGGGTTTTAGGAAAGCACCATTCACCCATCGGGTCGAAGTATACCATCCATTTGTTCAAGTCTGATTTCTCCAAAAGGTCAAATCTCTGCAACTATAAATGGTCCTAGCCAATGAATGCACACCTTTCCTGGATGTTTCTCGTATAGACTGTCATAAAGTAGGAACTTATCTCCTTGCAAAAATGATTTAGTTTTAATGTGTCTGTCATGCCAAGCTTTCTTCCTTTCTTTCTCAATTGATTGATGAAATTTTGCTAAAAACCTGGTCTCTTCAATTTCCTACAATTCCACAAGCCTCTGTGCAACTGATTCATCCTCCGATATGTGTGTAATCTGTGCAATCTATAGACTTGGGGTAATGAATTATGAAGGTACCACAAACTCTTTCCCATAGACTAGTTGGAATGGAATATACATGTGGAGTTCCTTTGTGGTTGTCCTGTAAGACCATAAAATTGTTTGGACTCTGTCATCCCAATCCTCCATGTTTGCGCAAAAAACCTTCGTTAATCCTCTCTCCAAAATCTAGTTAAATGCCTCTACTGTGTTGTTAGTTTGCGGATGGTAGGGGATAATTTTATGATGTTGGATCAAGAACTCGGCTGTAACATTTTCTATTGTACTACTGATAAAATGACCACCTTGATCACTGGTCAATCTCATAGGAAATCCAAACTGAGTGATAACATTTRCAAAAATAAACCTGGCAGCAGTATCGTTCGACCAATCCTGGACAATTGTTGCCTCATCCCACCATGTCAGGTAGCCAGTTGTGGTAATAATATACCTGGCCTTTGAGTTCTTAGTTGTGGGKTTGATCGGCCCAATGAAGTAAACCACCCATTTCTCAAATGCTTKCATAGCTCACACTTTCTGAAGAGGCAATTCATCTCATCCTGATGAATTTCCCACTCTTTGATAGACGTTGCAACATCTACCATATGCATTTTCATCTTTGTAGAGCATGGCCACCATAATCTAGCTTGGGGGAACTTCTGTGTAGTGGCCTTTCCTCCAACATGACTTCCCACAACTCCACTATGACACTCCCACAGTATGTCTTGTATTTCATAATATAAGACACACCTCTTGAGGATGTTATCTAGGCCCAACATATACAATCTTCTCGCAATCAACTAATAGTTCACTGCTCTAACCACCATATGACATTTTTGATTTGTGGAGTACGTCTCTAGGTAGGCCCCTGTTCTTAAGAATACTGTTATGTATTCCAGGTATTCTAGTGTGGCCTCAAACCAAAACAACTCTACATATGGGAGCTGATCATTGACTGCTCCACCAATTTCTCCTAACTCTAATATAGACAATTAATTAGGCCCCACATTGCATATTCCAAGTTTAATGATCAATTCAAATGAAAATTCCTGAAACAATAACAACCATCGACAAATTATTCATTCCATAATAGGCTTGTTAACTAGATATTTTAACGGAGAATGATCAGTAAAGAACTTAAAATGATTTCCTAACAAGTAATGTCTAAACTTCTACAGAGCATAAATCATAGCTAAACCCTCCTTTTATGTGGTTGTATAGTTGCACTCAACTTGTGACAAATTCCTGCTATAAAAATAGATAGGATGATCCATTTCTTCTCTCCTGGTTATTCTAAGGTGGCTCCCAGGGAAATACCTGATGCATCTACATGGATGTGAAATTTGTTTTCCCAGTTCGGAAATACCATAATAGTTTTTGTGATGATTTTTTCCTTCAGGATGACGAACGCTTTATCACATTCTAGCATCCACTAGAACACTTATGACTTCTTTAGTATATTTTCCATAGGTGCAGTAATGCTTTCATATCTTATGATAAACATGTGATAGTACCTTGTGTGCCCCAACATGGAGCGCAACTTCTTAGTGCTTGTAGGCGGTGACATGTTCACAATAAATGCAACTTGGGTTGGGTCTACCAGTACTCCTTCCCGACATACTATGTGACCTAGAAAATTTCCATGTGGAACACAAAAGATAGACTTCCTGAGGTTCAAGGATATCTGCAATTCCCTACATCGATCAAGCATCAGACATAATAGAGCTACATGTTCCTTGAGCAGACTGTATACAATCCAATCATCAATATGAACTTCTATAAACTTGTGAATAAATTCTCGAAAATATGCTATTACAATTCGAGAAAAAACTGCAGGGGCGTTCTTTAGGCCGAAGGGAATAACATTATATGAAAATGACCCCCATTTTTTTATGAATGTGGTCTTATTTTTTTCTTCTTCAACAATTCTCACTTGGTTATACCCTGAAAATCCATCTGTAAATGAGTAAGATTCTTTCCTCGAAACCTTTTCTAGCACTTCATTAGTAAATAGTGTTGGGAAAGGGTCATGCACATAGCAAGAGTTAAGGCTTATGTAGTCTACACATACCCTAATATCCTTTGTGACTTTCTTTCTCTGAATGACTATTGGGATAACCCATTCTGCTTCTTTGACTGGAAAAGAAAGTCCAGCCTCCAACATCTTGTCTATTTCCCTCTTAACCTTCTCTTTCAATCTAGGGTTAAGGATATATGGTCTATGCCTTACAGGATTTTATCTTGGTTTTAGTTAAATTTTGATCTCTCCCATATCTCCTTTAATCCCTTTTAGTTCTGAAAATGTCTTTGGGAACAAGTCCTCATACTCCCACGACAAGCTAGGTATTTCTTGGCTAGTTTTCTCATCCTAGTAATCTCCTGCCACAACTATCTTAAGTTTCTTTTTCGTTCCTATATTGACTTTACGCAACTTCAATGGATAATTATAAAAACCGTCAATATGGATGGGTATAATGTTCTAGATTTATCTGCTTCCTTTTGTTTCCTTAATGGCTAAGTTTCTTAATTCTTCTAAATCATCTGGGTTTTCCAAATCCTTCTCAATTTTGTAGC
This sequence comes from Picea engelmannii, assembly GCA_009831015.1. Taxonomy (NCBI): domain Eukaryota; kingdom Viridiplantae; phylum Streptophyta; class Pinopsida; order Pinales; family Pinaceae; genus Picea; species Picea engelmannii. The sequence continues at coordinate 38,491 of ML793609.1, forward strand.
ATTATGTAGGTCTCTTGTCCGAGTCTAGGTGAAGGTTAGACTGAAGTTCTTTCCTATTCTTTGCACATACCCCTAGGTTTGATTTCCTTTCACTATAATTGATAAAATGGAATTCTTTAATTCTTGGCAGGACTATCTTAAGCTCATGGTACTTACTTGTAAACGAGAAGTCCTTGCAAAATTGATCTGCCAACGTTTTCCAGTTTCTGTTATGTCTTCTGGTTTCCTCATGTATGTACCAAGATTTCGGAATCAGACCTAACGAATGGGGAAATACTTGAAACCATAAGAGATATGGTATTTCCACAACTTGCCACTATCTTACGCATTGTTCAATATCTGATTTAGGATCATACTTTACATTGAATAGTTGTGCAACTTGGAAATCCATCTGCATATCTAATTTTGGTTGCTCCTTATATTGAAATCTATATCGGATATCTTGCTTCACATCATCCCATTTATTAATCAAGTCCTTGTGACTAGTCCACCATCTAGCAGGGGTGTCCTGGAGGGCTAACCCCAAAACTGAGATCCTTTGATCCTCCGCTATATTTTTTTCCATGCTTACTAGAAAGATTGCATGTTCTGAGGTACCATCGTATATCGGGTGTTCTATGAATTTTGTTCCAAACCATCTAGTTTCTCTGAAATATGCACATCTTCTTGAAAATATTTTATATGAACCTTGCTACCAACTGTCAAATTCCAGTTTTGAATCTTCGTCCACCGATTGTATGCTCCTCCAGTTTACTGATCCATCAGTAGTCGTATTTATGTACTCTTATCTCGTTCATATTGTTACAGTGTACAACCAATCCAAGTCTTCTGCCTCCATATTGTGGTTTGTTGGCTCCATGTATCGAGGGCCTACATATAGATCCAAGGGTTGAACTACTTTTATTCCATCTGCCTCAAATGTCATAGTGTCTCTCTTTAGGTCAATCATCGCATAGTTTTCATAAGTCTAATCAATATCAAGTAGTGCACGATAAGGGTCCTTATCCCCCATGATTTTGATCACCTCAAAGTAAGCTACAATATTTACTCTTGCAACATCTATTTCCACATTCTCCAATATTCCTATTGGAAAAATACAATACCGATTGGCCATTCTCAACTGAATTGGGTAATATGTCAACTGGGGTTTTCCTAAATCTTCCCAAGTCTTTTTAGGCAGTATATTAAAATTAGATCCTAGATATAACATAACATCCTTAATCTCAAACTCATCTAGCTAGACTACTAATACAAAATCTTTTCCTGTTCGTATTTCCCTTCTTTGTACTCTCTTATTATCCTTCTCAGGAATACTTTTCCTTATTCTAGTTTCTAGAGATTCTTTAGTTCCTAAGACTAGATATAGGGAATTGCATAAATTTTCTGTCAACTGGTCATTCCCAATAATATCATATAATAGTTGAAACCAAAGGTCAACTACATTTTGTGACTGCTCAGGTTTTCTTGTCGGGACTACGGAGTTTCAGGGTGCATGGGGTGAAGTAGGGACTTTCACGAACTTAGGATAACCAATAGGCTAAGGGGGGTTTTCTTGCATTTCAGGGATAGGGATACTCTGAAATACTTCTATTTCATTTTTAAAGAATTGTGTTTATTTCATAGGATCATACATGTCCTCCTTAGGCATTGCTTTCTAGATCTGGGGTACATTTCAACATTTGTGCTAGTCTTTGCTCCTCCTCGAGTCACAATATTAAGTTTGGGTATTTTTCCATTACTGACTCTCTTTATATATGAATTTATAATATTAGTTCCTCATTGATGTACCTGATCTTCCCATTTCGTAAATATTTCTGGGCAGTCTTCAATTGTTTTCCCATTGGTTCTATAGTGAGAGCACCATGGTCGCCTCGGGTGAGGATAATCTCAAGACAGGTGGCCTTTCTCATCATAGTTGTAGCATATACTTGGACCTCTTTCCCCTCTTATTCCTCCTCCAAAGTCTCCTCCATATCCACCTCCTCGACCTCTTCCCAGTCCCTGAGGGGTTTCATTCACCCTGAATGATGTTTGATCTAGTCTGTCTGCAAGTGCATCCAATGCTCTACACTGATTTGTAGCATGTATGGTAGATGCAGAAAATTCACAATGCACATTATTTTGTACTGTTCAATACTTATGAATAATGGGTCACTGTCTTTTCCCATTCCCATGGATTCCAAAAATATCCCAATACTCAATTGTCGGTGATGCTTGATTACATGGAAAAGCATGATATGGGGTTGGGGTATCGAATGGTAAATTCATGGATACTTGCGCAACTCCTCCCATGGGTCCTGGTGAGGGTCCCATCGGATTCTAAGGAGGTCCCATTATCTTCATTCGTGGACATTCATTCACCATATGTCCTTCTTTGTAACATCTGATACATCAGACTTGCAATCGTCTTGGTTTCAGTATCATCAATTCTTGAATCTTTTCTGTGATCGTTGGTATTTGTCCTTGTAGTTGCACCAGATTTTCATCTGATGGGGTCTATTTACTCTTAGGCTCCTCGGATATCCTTCCATGGCTTCAATCTTCATTGATTATTCCAAGGCATCTGTTAAAGTTGTTATCCATTGTTGTGTTAACGAAATCTTTGTCAAAGGTAGGAATCCCTGGATATACCATTCTCTTTGATGTTCCTAATGGATTGTATGTGCTAACCTCTCTATAAAATATTTAAACTTCTATCTATATTCCAAGGATGATTCACCTTCCCTTTGTTGAATTTCATGCAACTAAGATAGATCTTGTTGCTCGAACTGAGGTATATTAAACTTCGCTATGAAATTTGTTCATACTTTGTCATGTGTGAACACTTGACCTTGCACTCTTGGTACTCCTGTCTCAATGGACTTCATGTACCATTTGATATCACAACCTCTCAAGGTATTATGTAACTCAACCAATTTATTTTCATGAGAGTCCCTCTGGACCTCCAAATTGCTTCACGTACGAACCAATGTTGCTCAACATCCTCATCTCCCTTACCCCAGAATTATGGGTATTGAGAAATAGAACCTCTTAGGTTACCAGGCATTGTTGATATTAGTGATCCTACCAAAATAAAACCTAATGGTCCTAGTTGTGATCTACTAGGGGATCCCAATATCCTCCCAGTATTCACCCTTCTCGGTTGTGACTGACTAACTGACTATAATGGAACATGAATAGAATAAGAAGGTATTATAGAATTTACCACTTGTACAGAAGAAACTTGGGGTATAAGTGATTTGGGGTTGGTGCCACTAGCTTCTAGGCGAGTTTCTTTGATCCGTGGGGTCTCGTTCTCATCCTCTGGAGCAGTATCTTTAGTTGGATTCTCGATAATACTTGGCATCGGAGATGAATCTTCTCTTCCTTATTCAATATCCATGTCGGCTTCTTTTTCCCATGCTTCTACACCTTCTTCTTCTTCCCCACCCTCTTGGGGACTTCTTTCTCTCTACGCTTCTCTCTCATTTAACCTTTGACTGGCCAATTTTTCATTTCTTCTAATCTTCTGTAACTCTTACATCTGTCCTTCCTCGACTTCTCCTAGTTTGACTTATTTCCACAACTTCTCAGACTAATTCATTGTTTTCTTTATCTTACTGCACCACCACTTCTCAACTATGGCGACTCTTTTCAAGGCTCGCTCATCCCTTGAGTCCATTTCCTGTTGCTCCCCCATTTGCCAAAGATCCCTCTCCCCTCTCTCAGGCCATGATTCCACCCCAAAATCATCCCACCCCAAGTGAGGGTGTTTACGTTGCCATATCAGTGAGGGACATAGTCAACATCCCCTCCTCCATCAACAAAACCTTAATCCCCGGGGAGATTTCTCTCAACAATCTTCCCCTTGTGTCTTTCTTGAAATCCTCTTTCGCCCATGAAAAATATTGATGATTCACAATTGCAAACTCGATAATGTATCCTTATAATGTTGTATTGACCCAGAAATCGATCTCTCACATTACCGGATGATCCAACCCATGAAGTGATGAGATATTTATGTATCCCAAGCGTAGTTCTTCTTGACTTGTTCTTGTAATTCCAAAGATTCTTGGAGCTTATCTATCCAGTGAAAAAATTCTTCCAAGAAATTAACCCATAATATCTCATACTAGTCACTCGATATTTCTAAATAAAAGACAAACTCCCTTGTATCTTTCACAGATTTTTCCCTCAACTACGCTTCTTTCCATACGAAGGCATCACAATTTTTCTCCCACCACTAGTGAATATCGGATCGGTGAATCCACGGAAGCATTCTCCCTATAGTTTTCATTTTAACATAGGTCCCAACAATGGAAGCATTTTTTTGGTGCAGAATTGATCAGACCAAGATCCTTCTCAGGTTACCAACAAAAGACACCAAGTAGTCTAGAGAGTTATCATTTTAATATCCTTCGAAGAGAAGAAGTGTCACTTGAAGCACAACCAAAACAAGATTATAGGGAAGGGAAAAGAGAAAATTAGGTGGTTTTCTAGAATCTTCAAAGTTCACCATGACCTTATCCAAGAAAAACTAATCAAAGAACATATATGAACCTATTCATAACTGGAAATAAAGAGAATCAAGTTGCGATAGCATTTGTAGATAGAGAAAACACATTTCTTTTATCAGACATAAACAAGTAAAGTACGAAGATGATTCATAATCATAAGCACAAAATGACACAGTAATTTCAAAATTTTAGGTCCTTCCTTATATATTATCAAAAGAGCTTCTAGGATACAATATCACGTATACAAATCAATTCTCTGTTACAAGCTTTGGGCTCTGAACTCAAGCCTCAGAGCTCTATCTACCCTTTTCCCCCAAATGTATACAAGTTACAATCACAAAACCTCTAATATGTCTGCACCCTTTATACCATCTACCCCTCTATATCACCTATGCCATCTAACCCTTTACAATAATGTGCATCTCATATATATAGTCTGGGTGGGATCTTCTGNATCACGTATACAAATCAATTCTCTGTTACAAGCTTTGGGCTCTGAACTCAAGCCTCAGAGCTCTATCTACCCTTTTCCCCCAAATGTATACAAGTTACAATCACAAAACCTCTAATATGTATGCACCCTTTATACCATCTACCCCTCTATATCACCTATGCCATCTAACCCTTTACAATAATGTGCATCTCATATATATAGTCTGGGTGGGATCTTCTGGCTTTGGACTCTACATTCTTTCTTGTTCTTGTTCTATTGTAACTTACTTTGTCTTGTTGGTGCTGCATTGTCCTTTTTCTCAACCATTTTGTGCTTCTTTTATTTCTCTATTGTCCAACTTCTTTGTGGCTTGCACAACTCATGTTTTACCAAAATAGGGACAGTAGTCCTCCTTGTGCAACTTCTAACCAAAAACGTAGGGCCCAACATAGGCCATCAGAGTTAAAAATTTTACCATTCAACAAGATAAATGATTATGCCATCATATAGCTCAAGAAAATCATATTATAACACACCAATCAAGAAAATATAAAATTTAGAGTCACACTTATCTGATATTGGAAATTAGTTGGAAACTATTGAAACAAGTTCCCTTTCTGACCCAACCATAGGTACATTTTCTCTTGGAGTATTTCTTCGCTGGCCACCCCCTAGCTAGATCATGATGTCATGAGAGGGGTTCTTCTTAATATAAGCAACAAAAAGGGACAAAGGATACTCTCCTTTTCCCATAGGACCTCGCAGTTTACTTTTCTATCCACCAAGTTAGGGAGTTTGTTGGGATTGTTCACTCAATCAATACAACTTTGTTTATCAACTTGATTAGAAAAAAATGTCCAAGCGCTCCTATAGTGAGAAAAACTTATTTCCCACTTCTCTTTAGATCCATAAATGATTGTGAATTCTCTCTTCTTGATTAGTCCTTAGACTCATTCGTGTCTCCCTTCCTTCTTCCCTTTGCCCATAATTTTTACCTTTATTTTCTTTCCTTTCCCAGCGAGATTTCATGGGTCAGATCAGGAAGTTTCCAGATGGGTACTTTTCCCATATCCTCATTGAATTTTGAGGAAGACTTCCCAACTACCATCCTGACTAGTAATTAAAGTTTATGGGCCAGAAGATTGTTATGGGTTTGAGAAATTTATATCTAGTAGAGTATCGACCTGGCAAGCGTCATCTTACCATTACTGGTTCCCCTTACCATCCCTCTCATGCATCATGATCTATATTGACAACCCTCTTTAGTAGTCATGCCACAATTTTATTTTTATATAATTACAAAATATATTCATTACCTTATATAGAAAGGTTCATTGTCTTTCCAACAATCACATGATAGATCTGTTCATAGTATTATTCACAATAATAATAATATTTACAATATGGGGGAAACAGGGGTGTTGCAATCCCCTCCCCCATAAAAGTAACATTTCCCCAGTGTTCTACCCACAGTTGTGGTTTTTATGTACGAAAGTGAACAAAAATGTGTATGCATGTTTCATGGCATCCTCCAACTCCCATGTAGCTTCATCTGGACCAAAGTGTTTCCACTGCACCTTCACCTAGGAAATCATTCTATTCCTGAGTGGGATTTCTTTCGGTCTAGTATGCATTGTGTTTTTGGTAGGAATTATTCCTCTGGTTCCACTTGGATCGTAGACCAATCAATTATATGATTATAATAATGTACATATTTATTCAATAATTAAACATGTAAAGCATTATGCTCTTTTATTATGGGAGGAAGTGCTTGTATATATGCTACAAGTCCCACTCTGTCCATAATTTCAAAGGGTCCACAAAACTAAGGTGCCAACTTGGCATAAGTTTCCATTCTTAAGGAACATCTTCTCGGTCTGATTCGAAGACACACATGATCCCCTACTTTGAACTCCCTAGGAATCCTATTTTTGTTTGCATACCTCTTCTGCCTATCCTAAGCTATCTTCAGATTCTGTTTTATTTGAACTATTTGTTGTTCCATTTATTTTAATAGTTTTAGCCCAAGGGTTATTCTGTCTACTAGGTTATTCCATCTGATTGGAATGTTTCATTGTCTATCATAGAGAGCCTCAAAAGGGCTCATCTTCAATGAATCCTGATATCCATTGTTATAAAAAAATTATATCAGTGGTAGGTAGTCTTACCACTTCCTGGGTTGACGCATAACATGCATCATTAACATGTCCTTTAATACTTTATTTACCCTCTCTATTTTTCCATCAGTTTCAGGGTGATAGGTTGTACTAAATAGCAATTTAGTTTCAAAACTAGAAAATTGATATTTCCATAAATTTGAAGTAAAATTTGTATCTTGGTTTGATATGAGTCCCTTAGGCATGACATCCAGTTTAAATATTTCTTTCATGAATATATTGGAAATGTCTATTTTCTTGAAATTTTAATTCAAAGGAATAAAGTGAGCATCCTTTCTCATCTTATCCACAACTACAATAATAGCATCATTTTCCTTGGTCGATTTAAGTATTCCAGTGATAAAATCCATGGAGATGGTTTCCCATTTCCATTTTGGAATTGGTAGGGGATGGAACAACCCTATTGGGTGTTTTTTCTCCACCTTGATATGCTGACATTCTAAGAATTTAGCCAAGTAGTCATCTATTTCCTTCTTCATTCTCGGCCAATAAAATAGCTTCTTGGTGGTTGTGATATTTTTTTGGTAATTAGGATGACCAGTGTATGGTATTTTATGCAGTTCATCCATTATGAACCTCTTCAAGTCATCACAATTTAGGATATACAACCTACCTTTGTAAGTTAGTAGGCCATCATTCATAAATTTATAACCTTCATACTTCAGGGTTGTGGGCTCTTTCTCTAGGCATGATTTCACAATTATGAAAAACTCATATTTTTCTTGTGCACTTTTGACTCTCTCCTTGATGTATGATTTTTAGGTACTCACATCTTCAAAGTGAACCACTTTCATACTACTAGTAAGGTAATCATCCACTCTTTTTTCCTTTCCCTTAATGGGTTTTATTTCAAAATAAAATTTAATAAGGAGATCCATCCGCTTGTCGTTCATGGCATTGAGTTTGGGTTGGTCAAACAAGTATCTCAACCCACTATGGTTGGTCATAAGTAAAAATATTTTTCCTAGGAGTTAATGCCTCTGCCTTTTTAAAGCATGTACTATGAAATCCACTTTTAATTCATGTGTCACATAATTGATTTCATGTTCATTTAATTTTTTGGATTCATAACATATTACATGTCATTCTTGCATGAGGACTCCTCCAAGTTCCTCTTTACAGGAATATGTATGCACTAGAAAGTCCTTGCTTGGATCGACAATTTTCAGCACTGGTTGATTGGTTAAAATGTGCTTTAGTTGGTGAAACATATCCTCACATTCTATGTTCCAAACAAATTTAACTCTCTTTCTATAGGGAGGTTATTGGAAAAAAAATCATGGAGAACCCCTTTATGAACCTCATATAGTATCCTGCTAGGCCCATAAAGGATTTAATGTCAGAGAGATCCCTTTGTGTAGGAAAAAACATGATGGATTTGATATTGTCAGGTTCAACTACAACTCCTTTCTCAATGATGACATGGCCTAAGTAATGAACCGTTTTTTAAAAGAGATCAAACTTACTAAACTTTGCATACAACTTGTGCTCTCTTAGCACTTGAAGAACTAACTTGAGGTTCTCTTCATTCTCTTCTCTTCTCTCATAATAAATGAGAATGTCATCTATGAATACCAACAAAACTATGTCCAAGTATTTACTAAGTACAATATTCATCAGGCACATAAACGTCGTTGGTGCATTGGTAAGCACAAATGGTACCACCATAAATTCATCCTTCCCATATCGTGTCATAAAGGTTGTTTTATGTGTCTCTTCATAATTAATTTGAACTTGATGGTATCCATACCTTAATTCAATCTTGGAAAATATTATAGAACCGCTTAGCTGGTAAAATGGGTCATCAATTTGTGGCAACATATACTTATTATTAATTGTCATCTTGTTGAGCTATCTATATTCAATGCACAATTTGAGGGTGCCATCCTTCTTCTTCACAAATAAGGTTGTTTCTCCCCAAGGGGACACTCTACGATGGATTTACCCTTTTTCCAACATCTCCTTCAATTGTATTTGGAGTTCAACTAGCTCTAGTGTAGTCATTCTATAGGGTGCTCTAGACATTGGCACCGCTCTAGGTACAATTTCTATTAAGAAATCAATATCTCTTCTTGGAGGTAGAATTGGTATCTCTTATGGAAACACATATTTGTACTCTCTTAACATAGGTTTGTCCTATAAGCTTGTTCCATTATCCTCAATAGATTTTAGTACTTGTATCACATACAAAGGACATCCGTTTCTACAATACCTCTTCACTTGAAGGGTTGATATTTTTCTCACTGAGACAGGTTTTTGAAATCCTTGTAGGGTTCTTTTCTCCCCTTCCTAATGTTCACATTCAAACATTTTATTGTAACAATCTAACTTGGATTTATGGGAAGCCAATCGATTCATTACAAGAATAACTTCATACGATCCTAAATGAAGTATGTTCAAATTAGTTTGGGTGGCTATACCATTCACAATGAATTGGCATGCTAGTAAGACCTATGTTATCTTTCTTTTTGTTCCAGTGGTTAATTGTACCCACCCTGATTTATAATTTTTTACTGGCTTCAATTTACATTTCTCTATAGTTTTAGAGGAAACATAACAAATATTAGAACCAGGGTCAATAAAAATAGAAATAAGATGGTCGGAAATCATACCTTCCATCTCCACCACTGAAGCTTGGTGGTCAACTTGTCTATTATCCAGGGATGGATAAATTTGTGTCATTTTTCTATCCACATCATTGACTGTGGTAGCTTCCTAGATGTTGTAGGCTCTTATATTGTCTTGATTCTTATGTGGGAAGTCCCTCAACAAATGTTCTTCCCCACATCACCAACATTTCAAGGGTTCTCTCTTTGTATTATCAGTCTTTTCTGGACCTGACCCAAAGAGTTTATTTCCACTTTTAGATGGAAAAAAAATTTGATACACACTTTTAGTAGGAAGGTTCATCTTAGAAAATTTCCCATGGTTCTTAAATCTTGAGGGTTTAAACCCCTTTTTCTTGAATCCCATTTTTCTTTCCTTTTTCCAATCCTTATGAGGTTATGCCTTGTTCTTGAATTTCTCATAGTAGTACCTTTCTTTCCTAATGGTGTCTTCTAAGGTATTGGGTTCATTAAACTCAATATCGTATCGAAAGGATTGAGGAAGTCCAATAATGAATCATTGTATCTTTTTCTTTTCATCCTTGATATAAGGCACATACCTCATTATCGCAAGGAATGTATTTACATATTCATCTATGGTGAGTTGTCCTAGCTTGAGTTCATAGAATGCCTCAGTATTTTCATCATAGTACCTCTCATATATATACTTTTTCTTAAAATATTTGTCAAATTGTCTCCATGAAAACCCCTTCTCATGAATTAATTTCACATTCCTAAGGTCTTTCCACTAGATTGAGGCATTTCCATTCAAGTCGAAAATGGATATTCATGCCTTTAATTTTTCATATTAGTCATGGACTCTGAATTGCTTATTTAAGACAAGTATTCAAGCTCCTTCTTCTTCCCCCTTATTAATCTCTCCATCAAAAGTGGGTGGCTTAGCTTTCTTAAACTCTTTAGGGTCAGGATCCTTAACATTTTTTCTCCTCTTTCTTCTCCTTGAAGGTGTGAACTAGTCTCACTCCTATACAATTCATTGGATCTGTCAGTTCCCTTAATAGAGGATTCTTCAGATGAGTCCTTGACATTAGCATTCCTCTTGGATCCATGTTGGGCCTTCTTTGAGGTGCTTCTTCTTGTGTTGTTACTTTCAAGGCCATGCTTTTGTATCTAAGGTGGAATTTGTTTTTTATTAGTATTATGTCCATCCACATTATTGGTTTTTTTCCCATGTTGCAACTAAATTTTTATATATGATAGGAATGGCAGTAGGACTGCATTAACTTCAGTTTTTTTTTCATGTCATTTTATCGGCATTTCATTGTCTTCCTTACAAATTTGTAATTCTTTCATAAGGCTTCTCATAGCTTCAGCTAAATCTAGAGGGGTTTCCACTGCCCTCCTCTCATCAGAATATTATCCCGTGTTATGTGAGATGTCTCCAAAATCATGACGCATCACCATTCTTTACATTGTAGTTTCCTTGTTGTCCATTGACTATTTAAGTGTTGATAACAATATTTTCTATTAGACAGTTTTCCTCAAATTTTATGAACAACACGATAATTTTTGTAAGATAAAATTAGCATCATTATTCCACATATAACATCAACATGAAATTCAGATTAAAACATGTAAAAATAGTAGAATGTCTCATTCTTTTCAATAGTAAATCTTAAATAATCTCTTACAGGTGGGTAGGGTATGACACCCTACCCATTAAAGGTTTTCTATTAGAATTTATTCCACTCTTTCATGAGCCTAAGAAGGCCAAGTTTTTTAACCTTCTATGATACCACTCTTTCACACACACAACACCCTAAGTACTCTTTAAAGGGAATGGGGCGTAATTTTTCTCTTTCCTACAACTCTATGAATTTTTGAATGAGGAAATGATAGCCTTGTTCTCACCAAGAGCTTTCCAATGACTATAACCTTGTCCAAAATCAATCTCTAGTTTTAGCATTATATCCTTTTGAATTTTTCAGGGCATCAATGGAAAATGGACATCCCCTTCGTGATGTGGAATCCATGTAGCTTCACCTCTCTCGTTCCTTTTGACATGGCATGGTCGTGATCTGGGTCGTGATCTCCTAACGATGACATGTATATTGATTGCAGGGAATATCTCTTGGTCTTTGTGGATATTAGGCCTTCGACCCTTCAACATTCTCGCACAGGTCTAAAAATTCCCAAAGATCCAAAGTTTGGAGGGCTCCTTCCACTCCAAATATCTATGGTGAAGACTTTTATGTCCTTGGATATAACGGGCAAGGTTTGTCCACACCTAACACATGTTTTAGATGTGACAAAGAAGGGGGGGGGGGTCCCACACCTAACTCGTGTCTAATCCTATGACGCCACATGGAACTATGCAGACCTAGCACATCACCATGGCATATGCGGACTGGTCCAATCGAATCTTGACACTTTGATGAGGGGATTTTTGCATTATGTGCTTTGGTTTTTGGCCAATGCATCAACATATGAAATTCCTCAGATCCCTGGAGTCCAAAATTTCCAAAGTTTGTACCACACACGTACTTACAAACATGAATTAGGAATAATTAAGGTATTTCTTTAATCCCATTAATTAATATCTGACCTTCGGGCCAAAGCCGAGGTTATGCTCTACTTCAAACTCCCAAAATCCTAAATGTCGAAAGCTCGAAGTTACACAGACCATCGATCTAAGATCCTTTAGGATATTTCTTGACTTTCTGATTGATAGAAGTGGAAGGATAAAATAAGTGGAATTATTAACTGACAACAAATGGTCCTCACTACTTTGTGACCACTTTAGCCGGTAATACTTTGGATAGGTTGAAAGGTTGGGATTCGCATGATTCACGAAGTCGCGAAATCGTTAAATCTCACCAGTCATCTGATCAAGTAGATATTTTGGGTATCATTTCAATCATTGGATCCATAAGAGGTCAAATAAGAGAATCACACCATTGATCTATGATCATGATCAAAGTTGGATCAAAGTTGGATCCATTAAAGTTATATGCGCGTTAAATTTTAGGAGGTAGCACTCATAAATCACGACCATTGGCTCTTTTGGCTACGTGTTGGCATAGGATCTACTCGTGCAATGGAAATGGAGTTAACAAAATGTCAAGTTCAAATGCCCAAGAAATAGATCTCATGATGATATTAAATTATGATCGTTGATCCAACCTAGTGTGGAAGTTATATGATAAGCGCCAATTGGGTTAGCACCCAGTTGTAGGTCTTGGTCATATGATGGTCATGTATTTGGAGACTTGTGATAAAGGTTTGTTAAGACCTTCTACATGTAGCACAGGGTTCTCAGGCTTCGATATTATGGAATTTCCTAGTGTCTCGAGGGATCAAGTCGGTAAGCCCACATGAAAGGTAATAATCCCTTGGCTTCGGGCTTATGGTCACTTAGACCCTCTACATTCCCCAAAAGGATATGCTTCAAAGTATTAACTAAGATTAGTTAAGCCCCTCGAATTGGGCCTGAGGTCACATGAAAAAAAAAATTCAAGGAAGCACATTTCATTGACATAACTCAAATTATATAGAAGGAAAAGCTATTTCGAGGGATTGACGAGTTTAGAACAGTCCTGTAGAGTCTATCCTGACTCTATAAATGCAGATTTGATCCTTGGACAGTCCTTCTGAGGATTATAAAATATACATTTATACATGATGTTAAATCACCATTTTCCCCTAAATTTATTTAAAAACCCATTAATAACAATTCTCCTTTCTAAACAGGAGTAAGCAGAAAACCATTAACAAGATATGATATTCAAGATTTACTTCAAATTTCCAAGGCCACTAGGCCATCATAGTTACAAATTTTACCATTCAATAAGATAAATGATTATTCCATCATCTAGCTCAATAAACTCATATTATAACAAACCAATCAAGACAATATAAAAATTAGAGTCACACTTATCTGATATTGGAAATTAGTTGGCAACTTTTGAAAAGGGTTCCCTTTTCCACCCAAGCATAGGCATTGTTTCTCTTGGAGTATTCCTCAACTAGCCACACCAAAAATAGATCATGATACCATGAGAAGGGTTCTTATTAATCTCAACAACAACAAGGGACACATGTTACTCTCCTTTTCCCACAAGAACTTGGTAGTTTTTTTTTCTATCCACCAAGCAAGGGAGTCTGTTGGGATTGTTTTCTCAAACACTACAAGTTCGTGTATCAACTTGATAAGAAAAAACCCTATAAGGGCTCATGTAACCAGAACAACTTAGTTCTCATTTCTCTTTAGGACCAGATATACCCACACACTCTCTCTCTTCTTGATTGGTCCTTAGACCCATTTGTATCTCCCTTCCTTCTTCCCTTTTCCCACGATTTTTACCTTTATTTTCTTTCCTTTCCGAACAATATTTCGTGGTTCATATTAGGAATTTTCCAGATGGGTACTCTACCCATATCCTCATTATCTCTTGAGGAATACTTCCCAATTACCAACATGACTGGTAATTAAATTTTTGGGGCTAGAAGACTGTTTTGGGTCTATGTAATTTATATCCAATAGAGTACCAACTTGGCAGGGATCATCTCACGATCACTAGTTCCCCTTACCATCCCTCTCATGCATCATGATCTATACTGAAAAACCGCTTTCAATAGTAATGCCATAATTCTCTTTCTTTTTAATAACAAAATATATACATTACCTTCTATAGCAAGGTTCATTGTCTTTCCAACATTGACATGCAATATTTTCCCATAGTCATGTTTACAATAATAATAATATTTACAATCTGGGGAAAATAGGGGTGTTACACTGTAAATTTTCTTACTCAACACTATCTATGTTCGCTCGACTCTCTACTATTATTGCTTCTATGAAAACTCTGAATAACAATAACTTTTGGTTGTCGACCCTTCAATTGTTTTCATCACTTTTCGCCAGTTTTTTTTGTTCTTCATGCCTAAACCTACTATCCAATAAACTTACCTTCATATTCAAAGCTCTCCTTAAAAATTTCATTACCTTCATATCCTTGGTGGATTATGCGTTATATTTTCCATCTTGTTAAAATTTTCTTACCATTCTTCATTTATGATTATGTGGTGCCACTACTTCGTCGTTATATTCATTCTTAAATACTTGTCGCACCAATTTTGATCTTTAATTCCTTCAACCATCATCTGTGTGGATCAAAGTTTGATCACAGTGGATCACATTTCAACCGGCATGCGCCACTACTAGTTCTAATAGTCTCTTCTCCATTTCTCCATAATTTGTAAGCTATGTCAGCGTAGCATTACACAAGCTCAGTACTATGAATTCCATAAAAATGATAGCTTCTTGAACATACATCAATATAAATGGAGTTTGCCCTTTCAACTTCTTTCTTGTAGTCCTATACGCCCATAAAACTATGTGAATCTTCAAGTCTCAATCGTCTTGAATTAAATTACAAACCTTCGTCAACACATGTTCCAAGATCTTATTAAATTTGTCTACTCTTTTATTTTCCTAATGATGGTACGAGGTACTCTTTTGATGATGAATTTTAAACTCCTATATCAAAGTTGCAATATTCCTATTCAGAAAGTGAGTTCCCTGATCACTCATAAGTATTCTTGGGCATCCAAACATTTTAACCATATTAAAAAAAAAAAAAAAGTGTGCAATGGTCTCTACACTACAGTCTCTGACTACTTCTGGATTCACCCATCTAATTAAGTAGTCTATGATTGTAATAATGTATCTTTCTCCTAAAAAAAATTCTAGTCAATTGATTGACCCAAAAAATTCCACTACCCATTTATTAAAATCTTGTAATGTTACTTGTGGTACTAACAACAGTCCATCCCTCCTACAAGGCTTCCCAAGTATTTGACAAACATCACAACTCTAACAAAATTCCTTGCATCTTTATGCAGGGTAGGCCACCAAAATCCTGCATCCAAAATCTTAATAGTTGTTTCTTTTCCTACATAGTTCCCTCCTACAACCCCTTCTTTTTCCTCTTATACTATCGAATTTATTTCATGCTCTAATATGCACCATTGCAAAATACCATTTGCTCTTAGATTGTATAGATTTCCTTCTATCAATTGGTAGTTTGTTCCCTTCACTACTAGTTGCTTCTTATGTGCAACTGTGAAGTCTGATGGGGATATTATTGTATTCAAAATTGAGCTATGTCTGCAAAATAGTCATCGATCATTTGAATTGAAAATAGGTGTGAATTTGGTAAATTGTCATCCAATTTTCCTACATATTCTCCTTATAGTATCTGTGATAAGTGATCTGATCTTGAGTTAAATGTCCTTGGTTTGATGATCACCTCAAAGGAATATTCCTAGAACAATGATAGTCATTTGGATATTCTCCTCCCCATAATTGGCTTGTTAACTAGGTATCTCAGGTTAGAATGGTTTGTTTACATCTTAAAGTGATATCCAAGCAAGTAATTTGTGAACTTTTGCAAAGGGTACACCATTGCAAAACCTTCTCATTTTTTCATAGTATAGTTTTTTTATGTAGAGGATAATTTCCTACCTGCAAATGCAATAGGATGGTCTAACTCTCCTTCACTTGGTTGAGCAAAAATGACTCCCAATTCTATAGATGATGCATCCACATGAACATGAAATTCCTTGCTCTAGTTAGGAAAAACTAGAATTGACGCGGTGAGCATGTTTTGTTTCAATGTATCCATACTCTTTTGAAATTGATCATTCCACTGATACGTAACTTCCTTCTTTAGAATATTATCCATAGGGTTTTTGATCTACTCATATCCTCTGATAAACATTCAATAGTATCTTGTATGAACCGATGTGGATTTCAACTATTGCATTGAAGTTGGTGGTGGAAAATCAATAATCACATTTATCTTCAAAGGATCAACTAAAAATATTTGTTTACACACCACCTAGCCCAAAAATATTCCAAAAGATGCATAAAAAATGCATTTCTTCAAATTAAACAAGATATGGTACTTCCTACACCTATCCAACAATAAGTGCAATTTTTTGATATGATCTTTCAATAGGATCAATATTGTCGAATCATCTAAGTACACTTCTAAGAACTTATGAATGAACTCTTTGATAGTTACTGAAACTACTCTAGAAAATATTGCTAGTGTATTATTCAAACGAAATGGTATAACCGTTTACTAGTAACAACCCCATTATGTCCTAAAGGTGGTATTATATCTCTATTCTTGCGCAATCTTTATCTGGTGGTATCTTGAGAATCCATCTATAAAAGAGTAAGCCTCCTCACCCCCTACATTTTCCAACACTTCATCTGTAAATGGAGTAGGAGAATCCATCGTTTAACTTTCTCAGATCTACCCATATCATGATTCCCCCTCTCTTATTTTCTTATACTACCATTGGGATGGTCCATTCTGATTCTTCAACAAGTTCTATAATTCCATCTTCTAACATCATGTTTATCTCTACTTTTACTTTATACTTATATGTCGGGTTCATTATGTATGGTCTCTTCTTCACAGGTTTGGCATCTAGTTTCAGTTGGATCTTCATTTATCCTAACTCCCAAACAATCCCTTTCATATCTAAGAACATATTTGGAAACATATCCTATTATTTGTGCAGTAAGTCGACAATCTTCTCGACTATCTCGTCACTCCAATAGTCTACTAAGTTCTCAAACTTGGGATTATCTTCTGTACCAATGTTTACTCTGAGTGTTCTTAATGGATGGGCATACACCATATATTCAAGTTGTGGTTCCTCTACAACACGCTCCCATTCAGTCTCTGGTATCTGCAAATTCCTTGCGTCTTAATCTTGTTGTTCTTCTTCAACAACATTATAACAATGAAATACCTCTTCAATTGTCACAGTAACTCTAGGTGTACTATACATTGAGCCTTTTGTCGCAAAAATATTATTCTTGATAACTTGGAAGGCTGAGTCAATCAAAGGATTATTATTTTCAAATCCAAACATTACCTTGAATTTCCTCGTTAACGTTTCCCAATGCCATGTTCCACTGTGCACTTCTAGTTCTCTGTACCAATTCTTCAGAGTCGTATCTGGAGTATGAACAAACAAATGTGTCCATTCTTATTGAGGTACTTATCTGCACATCGTAGTACACTTCATAATATGTTCTATTGGTAAACTTAGTCCATTATACTTTGGCATGATACTTTCATTATTTGTTCTGAATATGACTTGTAATAACGTTTTTCACTATTTTCAATATCTTATTCCCTCCTTGTGCACAATCCACTATCTTGTAGCCATTTCTTTCAGAACAATAACGAAATATAGTAGTCTTTCTTGATCTCATATTTCCAATTCAAACTCTCTTATAAAAGAAACTACATCAGTTAGTCCATAATACCTTGGAGGTTCACATATCCTAGTTCCAATACATCGCAATGCATGAGTAATCCAATGACATTTCCTTGTAGAGACCTCATGCAATATTTGCGACCAATTTTCTCAAGATTCTTCTGATTCTAACGCACATGAACATATACTTATCGAACTAATTACACCTTCAGTTGTAGTATTTACATAATTGTCCATCCGCACATTCATATTATACAGAGTGTCAAGTTATTTTCTCTTTGTTGGTTCTACATATCTTCTTCCTTCAATGGGATATAAGGACACAATAACCTTCAAGTATTATACTTTGAATACCATATACATTTTCTTTATATCAATGATAGTTTGATTATCAAATGCCCAATAAATTCCCAATAGTGTTGGATAAGGTGTGCTACCGTCAACTATTTGTATCACTTCAAAGTATGCTACATTGTGCAATCCATCAATATTGATAGTTACCCATGTCAACCTTCCAACTGGGACAATATTATGTTGGTTCACTAATCTCAATTGAATGGGAGACCAAATCAACTTCAACTGGCCCATCATCTCCCAAGTCTGCCTCAAGATGAAATTCACAACGGAGCTTAGATCTATAATGATAGTGTCCATGTCATATTTCGTTATATGTGCGTTGAGTTAAAACTCCCTATTTGTTCTCTTATTAAGTTGCACCTGGTTAAATAATCTATGTGCAACAGGAATATCTTTCTCTTTGGCATAATGGTCAATCATTCCACGTAGCATGCTTAAAGAAGATTCATTTTTCATTAATTTTAAACAACTTCTTAAGAAATATTTCAAAGTGCTTACCTTTTCACCTTTCCTTTATGAATGGTGATATATTGGAGGCATACCATACACTATTGGTCTATCATACAAAGGTGTCACGGATGAAGTTGAAGCTATCCATTCTTATCCAACAAATTATTTTCTTTCTTTTTGGTAGGTCTCTTTTTTTCTTCTCGGATCAAACAACAAAAGAGGATCGACTGCTTTCCTTACGCATTGGTGGATTATATTTCCTTGATCCATCAAATCTTCTTGGATCCTCATCCATCCATGCATAACTTCTAATATCTTAGGTTTTTCTTCACATGCTCCTATTGTGATCATATGTACATTTGTGTTCCTCCTTTATTTCTATTTCATGCTCAACTGTGGGAAATCCCCTATCACAAGGTCTAGCACTATGTAATAAGTACATGTCAAGTAGGGCTTCAAAACTTCTAGCACCATGTGTCCAGGACGATTACACTTATAACATATAATAGTCCTTATTCCTCACCAAAGCCTCCTCTTCCATGGCCTCTGAAACCTCCTCGTCCTCCTTGATTATATCCTGTAGGGGTATTATACTACAAAGATCCTCCATCTTATTATTATCCTTGTACTCTATATGCATCTATAGTGCACTCTCTCATCAATTCAAATGTGTAAGAATCCTTCTCTTCATGTCTGACAAACTTTCAAAAGTTACAAAATAGATTTATCACAATATTATAGTACTTTTGCATCAATGGACAATTATGAGGATGGTGACCCACCATCTTACAAATCTCGCACCATAACCCTAATGGATTTGGAGATCCTGTATTCAAATACTGCTGAAAAGATGGGCATTCATCCTTATGATGACCATCTATTCTACATGTGATACACCAGAATCCCCCATGATTTTCTTTTCCTTTCATAATTTTCTATAACTTAATAGTTAGTGTGGCTAGTTGTGACTCCACTTGATCCATCCCTAAATTATTTTATCCTACAAAGGACACTTACAATTCCATAGCAATTTCCAAAGTTTCTTACTGTGACACAATATTCTGTTGCGTCAAAGGGAAACGAATATGTGGAAACAATCTTGTAATAAACCACTCCCTATGCAGTTCATCTGAAATATGGAATTTCAGCCGATCCTTTAGTATCTTGAACCTTATTTGTAGTCCCACACTGATTCATTTATTATATCTTTGATCTCCCTTATCTCTGTAATGCACTTCGACTGAGACTTAAGCTTCTGGAATTATTTCAACAAGGCTTGTCTTACCTATGTTAATTTTATAGTCTGACTTGCAGGTGTAGTATTCAAATATTTCATATACCATAATAATGCATGATCCCTGAAGGTCATCGCCAACTGAAAAATGTTGACATCATCATCCTGAATGTTCTTCATAGTCCATATTGTGTCAGAAATGAATTTTTTTTGTTATGGATCTTCTGAACTGACCCCTTGAAAGAGAATAATCTTTAAGGTGGGATATACCCCTGCCATTGTATTTTGCTCGGTATTTTTTTCTGATAACACTAACTAGTTCTGAGTCGAGATACTAATTCCGCTACTCTGATTACTTCTACTACTATCTTTACTTCCTTCACTAACTACAGTTGAAAAACATTATGCTCTTACCTCAGTTCTTGGTGATGCACATGGGGTCGTGGGTTTGACATAGAGTCTAATTTGAGTGGGATCCTCTTCTACTAAACTGAGCTGATATATGTTTTCCTATTATGTATGCAGAATACCTTTGATCTAGAATATTGCATCGGTGTCTCTTTCCTTGATCTCACTCTGTTGGTCCTCTCACTTAGCCAAAGTCATTTTCTCATTCGGTTTAAATCTCTTACCACTGTGCAATACTCCAATCTCTTCATTCGTCGCAGAATTTTCTCCACTCGGCATCCTCTGCCCATATATTCCTCATTCCTTCTCTCCATTTCTCTTTATGCTTAGATCATTCCCTGGTCAACCCCCAATTCCCTTATGTGCGGGAAGGTGAATAAATTCTTAGGAAATCAGATTCTAACTTCATGACTTCCTTGTTGCACAACAACATATTAATCTAAGTAGATAGTGACTTCATGTATCTATCACTTGGTCCTTTAAATAATTCGCTCTCATCAACACTTTACAACTCAGTACAATCTATGGAAAATTCAGTAACATAACCTCCCAATACATTATCCAACCAGTAATATACTACGCATGATGTCTTATTTCTTATTGCATTAAATTGTTGAATCAATTTAGGAGTCCAATTCCTTGGAAATTTTGTTTGATATCTTCCAATTTGTTCAACAAATCCCTGGATCCACTCTGCTAAAATATTTGGGAGGTCAACAAAAATTATTTCATGCAAATATGTAAACACATACCTTTATATCCATTCCTCTGTGCTAATCCATAGATTCGTATTTTGATATACAACAAACTTGATCTCCTTCGTGTTCAACCATTTTCCAATCTCCTCCTTAGTAGGCCTCCACATTCCCCTCATTCATATATCTTGGTCTTGACAACATAACGATTTGTTGGCACACATTGGAGAGACCCGAGGTTAAACATTAAATCATCGACAAATCCCAAGATAACATCCATTTCCAAATCACCTCGAAGTAGTTGAAGTCTCACCCGAGGCTCTTATGGGGAGTGAAAGAACCAAGTTTCCACATTCATGGTAGAATATGATACATTCATCCCTCTTGTTTACTTAACATTCATTCATATATCTTGAGCGTGAGCTCATAAAAAAATCATAACATATGAAAATTTCATCCTACATAACCATTCAATAAGTGTGCAGAACCCTTAGATACATATTCCCATTATCCATTAACCATCTACTAAATGTTCAAAATAAACAAAATATACCAACACATCATAACAAAAAACACATCAATACATGATAGTTTAACATGTTTCACCCCAAAATGGGATACGTACGCAATAAATGGCTTCTTATATTATTCAAGTTCAATATTTACAACAGATGGGCATAGAGCTCATACAATAATCTTCAACTAAAAACCAAACCTACCCAAGTAATTCTATGTTGTAGTGCACACATACCTCTCAAATGATATTTAACTCAACTGATACTCATCAACCAACTCAACTCACATAAAAGTCTACTCCAAAAACTATTACAGATCAACTCATTAACTAACTGACCCTCTTCTACCCCAAAGCCCATACATATTTCTACATATACATTGGGGCTTGTCATGTTACAATGTGGAAAAAAATGTCCCAAAAATCCTAACTATCATTCGCATTTTGTGCACTGACTCCTAAAAGTTCACTAATTGCCTTTTGCATGTGCTAATTCATTCTTGACTTCTTTCATGATCCACTCCTACGTGACTCCCAAAACTTACTTATTGACGAGTATAAATTTGTCTTGCAACAGCAAGCGGTACTCCTTGGTACATGGTTCCAACTATACTATACCCCATTTGAATTAGGATTCCCTTCCAAAATTTGGTTCGGTGGCCATTCACCTTTTCCACTGAATCAAGATTTCAAGCATATGGTTTTGATAAACCATTATATTCACCCTTTTCATGGGGAATGGAATGCAATGGCATCTTCATTTGTTAATTATAGACATCATGTAAGGATTTCCTAGTGGTATTATGTACATTCTTTCATCATAGCGTTCATGCAATGGATCCCATTAAAACTCTAAAGTTAATCATGCTTGGGATAGAGTAGTACTAGGATGGGTGACTGCCCAAGAAGTCCTAGTATTTCACATGCATATGGAATTTTATAAAATTATACTAATTTATCTCACATGTATCAATTGATCTAGATTATCCTGAGAATGAAATGAAACAAAAACAAATGTAGCACAGAACACAAAAATATAGTGAAACCCAACTTCTATTAATGAATAAGATAGAAAAACATTGTAGAACACCAACTTGTAGAATGGGGTAGATTATCTATGAAAATAAAGGTATGTTGGCTACAACAGGAGTCAAAAGAACCTAATCTCAACAGAGGTTCTCAAGATATTGAATTTTTCAATTATGCAACACCCCTAACCATACACCATCGAATGGTTGAGCCAAGAATGAGACATTTGTTTAAAACAACAATGTTTCTTATCCTATGGCATCAATCCCTTCAATGATGAGGTAGTGTGTGATGTTTCCCCACTTGAAGTATGTGATGTTATTTTCGGACAACCATATATGTGGAAATTTCATGATATCTATGATTCTCAGCCCTCCAGTGTCATTTTTACTCTAGGAGGTAAGCTTTACAGGGTACCAGAAGTATCTCCAACTATTGCCACTTCATTGATCTCAGAAAAAATGTTGTAAAGTAATCTCTCAGGCCAAAAATGTTTTCCTCTTAACGATCCAGTCAGTTGGTGAAAAAACGTTCATTGTGACCACTACAACCTCGACCCAAGAATTTTCTATCTAGAAGAAGGATGTCAACAACATTGTAGAGGAGAACAAAGAGAATGAGAGTCTTCCATATGTTTATCATATCTCTATTGACCAAGGCCCTTTTCAATTGTGCTTGGGGTTCGAACCATTAGCCACCAATATTGATATATCTCTTCTTGTTTCATCTTCACTGAAAAATTCTCCCACACTCAGACCAAGGTAGATCATACAGCCAAATATATTGAGTAGATCCAACACCTCAAAAAACTTCATGTCATCCTTCCACATGAAAAGTACAAGAATGACATCTACTTCAACAAGGAAAGCAACTCACCAAGGTTCAGATTCAACAAAAGTTTCTCCATCTCCGGAGGGAACTTGATGCAATGGAAACCATTTATTCCTAAGTGGGGAGGAATGATCGAGGTGGATCTCAATGGCCATCCACCTTTTCCACTAAATCAACATTTCAAGCATATGGTTTTGATAAACCATGATATTCATCATTTTGATGGGGAATGGAATGCAATTCCATCTTCGTTTGTTAATTATAGACGTCATGTAATGATTTCCTAGTGTTATTATGTACATGCTTACAAAATAGTGTTAATGCACTGGATCCCATTAGAACTCTAAAGTTAAGGGTGCTTGGGATAGAGTAGTATTTGGATGGGTTACCTCCCAAGAAGTCCTAGTATTTTACATCCCTATGGAATTGTATAAAATTATACTAATTTATCCCATATGCATCATGGGAATTGTTCTCCTCTTACTCTCCCATGTATAATTGAGGTGGAGGCCCTTTAAGCATGCAATGGAATGTGATGTAAAGTTTTTTGTGTATGAAACATAGCCAACATGTCTTTCTTTTTAGAGATAAGCTACCCCATTCCTCCAATTTGTATTCTACAATGATTTTTTATCTTATTCATTAATAGAAGTTGGGTTTCACTGTATTTTTGTGTTCTATGCTATATTTTAGTTTTTGTCTCATTTCATTCTCAACATAATCGAGATCAATATCACAATTGATTTGGTAACCTCCTTATCTTATCTTTCCCCCACTTGTTGGAAATGGTCTAGTGAATACAAGTATGTCTTACTTTCTGATGTTGAAGGTCGGTAGAGTTCAACCAATGCATCATGATATTTTGTGATCCATCTATCAATGTCATACATGCCTTCATGATTCATGTTGTACTGCATTAATTTTTTCCATATTTGATTATTATTCTCTATGACGGTAGAATTTTCTTGATGGAAGAGGTGAAAATGAGCATACATGTCTATTATATCTTATTCTAGTTCTTTCCTGACCTTCTCAACACTGGCTTTGAAAATTTGCAGGTTTCTTTCATCAATTCTTACTTGTTGGAGTCTTTCCTTCAGCTCTTTGATTCTTTATTATTTCTCTTCATTTTTCTAGCACAGTCTCTGAATTTTTTCCACATTAGTATTCATGAATGTAGTTGTAGCTATAGAAGACACTATTGGATTATCTCTTACACCTCCTATTATGGGAACATGTGTAAAAAATAATATAGGAATCCCTTCAGTTGTTGGTACTTTCCATAGTTTTTCCTATACAATTATGTCAGTCCTACTATCATAACTGAAGCTTCTCAATTTGAGTACACTTGGTTGGAACGACTCCTAAAGTCCTAGTCCTAAGCCACTGCCTTAGATATCTATCCTGATAGCTGCAGTTGGCACCTCTAGGATATATTTCTCCATCATGTGAGTGTCACCACCTTTGTTTTCACATCCTTATTTCATCTTTTTTCTTCATTTGCTTTGTCATATGCCTCTTTCATTTCCCTTTCTACTTCTTTCATTGTCTCTCTCTCAACTGCTTCCTTGGCTACGTTTTTTTTTTTTTGATATCCCTTTCTACTGCAGCTCTTGCTTCTACATTGGCTTTAGCTTTGGACTTGTCTTCCTCAATCTATCACTTTTTATTTGTAGCGTCATTCTTCTTCTTGTGGACCTTTTATTTATCCATTCTTTTCTTGTCACTTGGTTCCTCTTCTTCCTCTCCTTTTGATCCCGAGTGTATTGAGGTGGAGGTATCGGGTGATTATTTAGTCAGTTCCTCTTCTTCTTTATTTTGAGCTTATTTTCTAGATATTTCTTCATCAGTGATTCTTCCTTTGGGTTGTACATGCATGTTGAAGATTAATTCATCATAGGTTTTGGAATTCTAATGCACTTCTTCCTCTTCCCAGATGTTAATTGTGTATTCCCATCGTAGACCAATTTTATTGAAGTGGTCTCTCATGATATTCTTGGGATCATGTCTTCTACATGATTCTTCTCTGAAGTGATAAGATAACAGGTTGTTTACCTATTATTGGGATTTATTGGAGTTTTCGAAGGAGTAGTTCCTGACATATAGTGGCAACAACAACCATATTTATTTTTTCAATTGATATAACATTCTCCCAACCCATTGTATGATGGTCTAGTATGAAAATTCATGGAGCACAAGCTTGTCAGGCACAAATCATTGGATAATATGAGGAGGAGTCATTGGGCCATATACTCGTATGTATGTGTCATGTTCCATGAGGTACTAGTATCCAATTATCCTCATGACTGCTATAACATTTTCATTCATGCAAGGAGGAGTGCTGCAAAATATGAATTCGTACAAGGGGGAAGAAATGCTCACATATCTTCTGGTATTATGTGAGATACTTGTGCTCCCAGAGACCTTTGCAATAAAAATGGATGGTCGGGTTGGATGGCTTCCATTTCCACCCCATTTTATGTTATTGATTGGATATGCACATAATTTCCAAGAGGTATGAGGACATGTGAAATATTTGGAATGCTCCAGGCTAGGATCCTTTCACAGTAGAAATAAACATTATTATATTTTCAGATAAGATATCATCCCAAATGAATGATATTCCTTCATCTACATAGTAGTATATCGGGAGCATATACGATAGAGATAATTGGGATGCATCTGTTTCCCCATATAGATGACACAACATAGCTATCAGAAACTAATAATCTGTCCTCGGGAAACTTGTGGGGTATCCCCCTTTGGGTCTGGATCTAAACTATTTGTCGGCCCTATACCATTTGGGAAACAAATTCTTGGGAGTCTGTTCAAAATCAATAAGGAGATTTCTATCCAGCTTCTTACTTCCTTTTTTGATGTGATAACAGCTTGCCAAATATTCAAGTTTGAACGAGGCTATGGGATCCTTTCTGGAATTGCAAACATATCTTCCATTTACATCTATATTATTCAATATCCAAGTGATGGAATATGCACATGGGATCACCGTTGGGTGGGATGCTACTCTAAATATACCATATTCTCTAATAATTTTGAACACTTTTATTTCAGTTGGTTATGCATCTTGAGTAGAGAAGTTAGACTTTTTGAACATGTGGTATACCTCTCCCCACTTCAGTGTTTCCCAGTCTCTTTCTAGGAGTCTTGATGTGTCATCGTATATGGCTCTGATCACTTTTGGCTAGCCTTTCATTTTCTGGCCACTACCAGAGGCATCGGTCACAATTGTCTTCCTTGTTATATTTTTTATAGGGAACATATTTGGACCTGTAAGAAAAAGTGACATCAGTTTCGACATTAAAATCACACATAATATGAAGTTGAATGCAGCTTGAGAAATTCAAATTAATAGAAGATTCATTTGAACAAAAAATGGGTAGGGAGTCATTGTCTGAGGATGAAAAAATTATGGCAAGCATGTTGGGTAGCTTGGTGGAAGTTTGAAGAGGAAAGGGTGAAGAACTATGCTAAAAATATGAAATCGAAGGTATTGAGGTTAACGCCTATGATGTAAATTGAAGGAGTTTCTAACAAGTGTCTCGATGTATATCAGACAAGTTAGTGCCCAAACCTTCAATGTGGTTCAGGATATTTTGTGCCAAAAGATTCTGAAAAATGTTGAGGAGTTTTGGTTGAATAGACTCTGATATGATATCAGTAGAGTTCATGAAAACTCTCTGATGCCAATCAGAGGAGTTAAATCTGAGTTTTATGATAGCACATCACAGGATTTGTTCTTAAATATTTTGAATTATAAACTATGGGGAGGAAAATCGGTGAAGTTTCGAGGAAGTCCTCCGACCATATAAGAGGAGTTTACATGAACTCCTTCAATATGATCAGAGGAGTTACCAAGAAGTATCCCAATGGATCTTGGGAAAATAATGACATCTCGGTTTGACTTCAGTAACTCAAAAAATATCATGTGATAGACTCTTTGTTTGGATGGGAAATCAGATCAAGGTCATGACAAACTTGTAGGTTCCATTGAAAAAGTTTAGGGTCGACCCTTTGGGGCTTTCTCAAGTGATCATGGTGTTTTCTTGGCTTGAAGGGGTCGCAATAATATTAGTGAATAGAATGGGATCCTAACATTGGTTGGGCAAAGCTATTTGTAGAGCAGGTTAAGGGTAGAACAAGGAGACAGGAGGGTGATGTCCAAAAAAAAATAAAAAAAAATGAAGGGAAAACCTAACCCTAGAAAGGGGATGTAGTATCTAATATTACATGGAAACCCTACTGCCATGTGGATGAATTTGAGAGTTTTTGGGTGAGAAATAAAGGGCTTGGTACACTCTTCATCTTAAGTTTTTGCAAAGTGGTGAGAGGGACGAGTCGATCCGTGAATATATTTTGGAAATTAATGTGGTTATTGTAATTCATGATCGAAGGAATTGGAGGAAATTCCTCTGATGCGAATCAAAAAAGTTGGAGTCAACTTCTCTTATCCCATTGGATAAGTTGAGAACAACTTGCGCGATAAGTGAGGTTTATGAGAGATAGTGAGGGGAACTCCTATGATGTAGATCAGAGGAGTTAGAGGGAATTCCTCAAATCTACATCATAGGAGTTAGACTTAACATTATCGATTGCCACAAACTTGCTTAAAAATTGATTTCTTCAAGTATTTTGTTTTTCTGGTGTTGACTTGAAGTAAGTAAGGCTTCCCAAATGGGCTTGAGTTAAAGAATGAGGCTAATGGAAGACTCTTTCAAAAATGTATAAAAAGAAGGGGATCCATTTCATGAAAGGAAATTCCAATTGGATTATAAGAAATGGAGGGTTGTGGTGCGTGGCACACCATTACCCAAAATGACCTGCTCCAACAATGGCATAAAGGTAAATAGGAAATGGTACAAGATGTATGATACCTTTATGGTGCTGGACAAAGTTTCTTAATACGTGAGTATAACCATTTTGGTTAATTTTAAAGTATGTACAATGGTACATTCATTATCTTGGTGTTATATGTTCATGATATGATTCTTGCAATCCAAAGTGTGATTAAGATCAACAGATTAAATTCTCAGTTGGACAAGATGTTTTAGATGAAGGATCTAGGAGAAACAAAACAATATTTTCCATAGAAGTACACATAGACATGACAATGGTAATATTTTACTATCACTATAGAAGTATATGGAGAAGATATTGATAATTTTCGGTATGAACTTTGTGAAACCAATAAATATCCATTTATCTTTTCGTTGTAGGAATTATTCAATTTTATTTCCTCGTAGTAAGGAAGAAAAAAAGTATATGGCTCATCTACCATATGTTAATACAGTAGGAAGGTTGATTTTTGTGATGGAATGTTCAAATATTTCACATGTCGTTGGTGCTTTTAGTGGACACATGGAAAAACAGGTAAAGAGCATGGAAATGGGTTATTTAGTATCTTAGAAGCATCAGTATCACCTACCAAGGTTGCAGTGATTTAGTATATGGTTATTTTGATTCATGATATTTGGACAAGAGGATATCTACCCAAGGTTATGTCTATGATTAATGAAAGGATATATTAGATAAGTTTGCACAAGTATAAGATAGAATGTTCTTTTTTGGTCAAAACATTATGCATTTGATAAACAATCCATCGTATCACAAATGGACAAGGAATCATTTTGTAAGATAGGTTTCTGATGGAGGTGGAGTAGTCCATACTAGAGAAACATGTGTAGACATGTTCACAAACTGATTGTGTTAGAGAAGCTACGATGATGTTTTTATTCTCTTGTCTTGCAGGAAAGGTGATGATTGGGTCATTGGGAAAAATATCAGGAATTTTTTTTTCCAGGTGGATATTGTTGGGTAGTGAGAAAACACAACTTGTGGTTACAATACGAGGGATGTTTCCCAAGCGTTTGGATTTCCATATCCCTATAAATGCTTGAGAATTTCCCATTTAAACATGGAATCCCATGAGGTGCTTCATGAGACTTGTAACCATGTCTCGATTGTTGGTTGAGAAATAAAGAGATATCATTGCCATGTTTCTATTGATGTTTTTTTCTCTTCTTTACTATTCATTTTTTCTCTCTTCTTTATTAAATTGTTTTCATAGGCTCGATCCCAACATATATCTCCATGAAAGGGTCTTTGGAATTGAATATTTCATCCGCAAAAGATTGCTTCAAATTTATTCACCATGGTTTTTGTCTTACAAGGTAAATGGAAACTTTTGTATGTTACTAATTCGACTCCTATTATATCTAACATACCTTAATCTTTCTAATCACGTTAGGAAAGAATAGTTTACACATATGTAAGGTCGATATAGAAAATATTAGGGATACATATAATGTGTTTTAGGGTAAAGAAAAATTACCAATATTATTGTTGCAACAAGAGAATTTATCAACAAGATCGCCTCTATATAAAGTAGAGGACCAAAGACTGTAAATTCTTATCACCAACTTATTTTATGGATTTCACTCTTTCATTGTTTCACAACATATGATCACATTAAGATTTTTTAGATTTGATAACATGTTGCATGGAATCCTTCACGTTTTTCTAAAACCAAGATCGTCATCATTGACAAAAACATCAGGGATTCCAAACTCCTCTTGGTAAACAAGGGGGCTGCAGAGTAGCAAGCCCCTGCCTTAGGGATTTGCAGGTACTCTAATAGTTCAATACTTTTCTTGAAAAGAAAATCGTGAGAAATTAAAATTGGTTTTATGTGCACTCGAGTCCGTGCATCCTTGAGGCCTTCAATGTCTCGGGTAGTGTAGATCTTGAGGTTCACAGAGTTTTATGTTATGAGGTTAAGACGTGTTACATGTACAGGAGGTCATTGCATGTTAAATGACGTGTCGCATACCTTGTTCAACAAAATTTATTGTGTGTTTGATATGGGGAGAGATTCAAAATAACTCATGAAGATTTGTTATCTGAGAATGTGTGTTATCATGAGATATTTTGAGAAATCGTCCAACCTAATCACTCATGAACGAAGTTTACAACGCAATCTTGATTGGCCCAAAATCGCGGTAATTGTATGTCAACAAAAATCATGAAAATAAAATAACATAAAAAAAAATTATATTAAGACTGCCTAATCTTAAAATTCCAAGCTTATTAGGAGCTTCGAACACTTTATTTACAATTTGATATTCTTAGTCTTAAATATTAAATAAATAATCACTATCCTTGTCCCTTCCTCTTATGTAGTGTGTCTGGCAGAGTATTACACTGGTTGAAAAGACAGCGTCTCACACAGTAGTACACTGGTTGAAAAGGCAACG
The DNA here is from genome assembly GCA_009831015.1 of Picea engelmannii. Lineage (NCBI taxonomy): Eukaryota > Viridiplantae > Streptophyta > Pinopsida > Pinales > Pinaceae > Picea > Picea engelmannii. The sequence goes on from ML793609.1 coordinate 69,257, forward strand.
TCTTACACAGTAGTACACTAGTTGAAAAGGTGGCCAGAAAAAAACACGGGCTATGATTGTTAGAGATAATGCTTACAACTGTAGTAACTGTGAGTTTTTAGGTTAACTATGACTGTTGTAACTGTGAGTTTCAACTATCACTGTTTACACTAGTTGAAAAGGCGGCCAGAAAAAAACACGGACTATGATTGGGCTATGATTGTTAGAGATAATGCTTACAACTGTAGTAACTGTGAGTTTCTAAGTTAACTATGACTGTTGTAACTGTGAGTTTCAACTATCACTGTTGTAACTGTGAGTTTCTAGGTTTACTATTTTTAGCTAATAAGATCCACTTGAGTCAATGATCTGCATGCTATATATGTAACCTCCATTTGTATGTGTAATACATTCTATTATTGTGTGTTAATCTTGTAGAATGACTTCCCTCTGTATTTCTAGGTATGATGACACATCAAGGGTCTGCATTTTCGGTGGAACCCTACATCCCATGAAACCCGTAAAGACTACATCCCATGAAACCCGTAAAGACATATCATAAGAAAACGTAGCAGAATTGCACTCAATGTGCTACAAATCGTTTTGTTTCACTAGAAATCCTGTGAGACGTGTGATGTGGCTATTAAAGTTTAAATATATAATTAATGAAGGGATGTAGGACAACATTTTGGAACTAAGTCTTCACCTGGAGGATCTTTTTTAAGTTTTAGCGGTATCTTGATTTCAACTTTGGTAGCGATGGTCATATGGATATGCATCTTGACGGGGATAGTTGTGCACCTTTGACTTTTCCTTCAATGGGGGTCTTTTCAACAATTTTTATAACCTCAGTTCATGATTCAATGCAATTACTACTGGTGTGTTCCTCTTGTTGTGAATGGAGTTACAGGTAACTATTGTCTGAATTTTTTTATTTTTTTCGAGCCAAAATTTGGAAACGCGCAGAGTTGTGCTTATGGCTTTGTTGATCTTGGTCGTGGTGGTGGAAAACGAAGGCTTTAGTGGAACGACAGTGGATTTAGGAGTAAATTTAGGGTTTGCAGGTGGAAGCTTTAGCCGTTTAGGGGATTTGGAGGACCATCCTTTGACTAGCTACGAGAATCTGAGTTGAGATGTGCAAGATTTGCAAGAAAATGATTAGCAAAATGTCCATCCTCAACAGCGGAAAAACGCACACCAAAATCGACAAAATCCAGAATCGACTACTATACAGAATCACCTTCGCACTGTAAAATAAATGAAAAGAAATGTATGCATGTGATTAACCATGAAAAGTTATAGGAATAGCGATGGATATCACACTTCTCACTATTCTTCCATATAAATTAAAATAGTTCCAGCAATAGAAATAGAAATAAAAATAGTTCCAGCGATAGCTATCTCACCCAATATTGTGTGTTCTTTCACAAAGGGTCACACTATGTGTGCTTCCTCAAACAGTTACTCTAAAAGCATAAAAAACCAGGACATCAAGCGGGCATCTCAGCAAGACAATAGCGAAAGTCGATTTCTCGTAGGATAGTAACTTCCTGAACAGGTATGGTATTCCACACGCCACCTTCCATTGTACTTTTTTTGTTTGTAATATTTTGTACCAAAGTTGTGATGAAGACATAGTTGGTGAAATGAGTTGTTGTGAGGCCCAGGCAATTACGACCTCAATCTCTTCATCATTCTTGGGGCTTCTGCTAAGGATTTAGAATTCCCCCCCATCCATCAAAGACACCAAGACCGATTGAGGGACAGAAACGGATCAAGGGACACAACCGCCGGATTGAGGGGCAAAGGTATATGCAGGAGAAGGGACAGATCCGTTCAAAAAATGAAGGATGATCTATTCCAAAACACAGGTAACAGGTAAGTAAGGAGTACATGCAGGGGGTCTCTCACAGGTAAGTAAGGAGTACGAGTTAGGTGAGGATGGTTTTCAACTAAATATAAACGTGTTTAGACAAAGCGGACTTCAAACACTTGGCTATTGGCATCCATGCAGGGTGAACACTTCGCTATTAAAATCAATTAAAATCAGTGCACTAAACAAATAGAAATCATGAGAGCATAGATGCACAGGAATAACACACAATAATTGAATATATTGCACACACACATAAGTACATATATAGTTGGATACAGGGAGTGGTTGAGAAGATATCTCAACAACCTCCTACAAATCTTCAACCAACCCCAAATTAATCATTAATTCTAACACCCTCTCTTAATGATTACATTACAAATAAATCACATATTACAATTCTCAAATTACAACATAGATCTCTATCTGATCTGGTCTTCATCAGCTCCTACACCCACTATGATGCCTCTGGAATGCGCTCTTTCTCTTCCTCTTCTTCGAGCTTACCATTAAACTCATTTAAAGCATAAATGTTTCAGACCATCATTCATGAATTTGTACAATGGACAATTTGACAACTCGGTTCATCGGGGCTTCCGTGATAAAAGATGTCAATTATTGATGCATTCTATGAACATGCCTCCATCTGTCGGATTTTTGCTTTCGGCTATCCTTTAGTATCTAGAAGAGCAGTTTGGATATAGAATGTCCTCAACATTCAATTATACAAGGTGACTTCCAATAAGAACAGTTGTTCTTGAAACCGGGGCTGCCACCTTATATCAAGATACAAGAGTTCCTACTTTCTTTTACATAAACACGTAAATAAAAACTTTAAACTCACCACACACCACACATACAAACACTAGTAGTTACTCTACTTCCATTACAACACATACTTTCACAACACGCATAATTAAACATATATATCAGTATACAGGCATCTCAAAAGAAAGGCATGTCCTCTATGGTGGCTTTCTTGGCAGCGACCACCTGGGTGATTCCTGAGCAGCAATCAACAGTAGTTGTGATTCCATTTTCCAGATAACAGTGTCCATTAAACTAAACTCACAGTCATCCGTCAAATGAAGTGCAATGAGCAGCGACACAAATGGATCTCCCTGCACAACATGACAGCTCTCATCTCAGATTGAATGGATCTCCTTGCAAAGCAGTGATCTTCAGATCTGTGATTCTTTTCTATTGGCTTCAGATCTGCAAATATGTGACTTTTCAAATCRGCAGTGACAGACGTCCTTCACGATCGGCGTCCCTCGTTCACGATGGMAGCAGACARCTCTTCCCTAGATGACCTCGAATTCCTCCTTGCAGATGCTGGCGTATGGGTTAAATGCACCCTTGCAATTTTCTGGCAGCAAATGGTGTCTAGCGATCTCCAGCGATATGGYGATTTTCCTCAGCGAAATATTTCCTAGCACATCACATTGATCAATCTGCCTAGCATAGGATAGCTAACACGGTTGTTTCCTGCAACTCGCTTAAAGAAATATCACATAACACGATCCTTGTGAAAATCTCAGAGCGATGACTGCTATTCGTATGACCTTCTGGCTCTTAATGGAAAGCCTGCAGCAATTCTCTCACAAAACACACGTAATAAAAATAGTACACTCTCACCAGTTAAATAACACACGGAAAATTTAGAAAAAATTTAGAAATTCAACACTCCTACGCTATTCTATATACAAATGATTAAAATTCAGAATTTCCATCATCACAGCCACTCTCGTGAGAGAGTCAAGGTTGAACTTGCTCTGATACCAAAATAGAAATCATGAGAGCATACATGCATAGGAATAACACACAATAATTGAATATATTGCACACACACAAGTACATATATAGTTGGATATAGATTCAACTGATTCCATATTTAGAGGGAGTGGTTGAGAAGATATCTCAACAGCCTCCTACAAATCTTCAACCAACCCCAAATTAATCATTAATTCTAACATAAACATTAAATAACATCCATGCATTAAACATTATAGAGTGAAAACTTAGACATTTAATGTTAGACCTAATGTTAGTTTTAGAGAAGCAAAATAAATACATGAACCATTTCCTAAGTTTTAAACCCAATGTTTGTCTCTTCCCTCGATATGTCTCTTCCCTCGATATGAAGCCAAATAAGAGGAAAAGATCTTAAATATGAAGCCAAATAAGAGGGAAAAGATCTTAATTGGATAAGATAAAATTTCTTGAGATGTTAATTGGACGAGATAAAGAGTTTAATATATCTTAAACCTAAAACCTAGGTTAAAAGTTAATGGATTCATTGATTTACGAAAAAATTGCAGCGTATCGATTTCTAATAGTCCCTGTAGCCAAAGGCGGTGACTAATAACTTCAAAATTCTCTTATAAGGAGGTTTTTAGTGAAAATTAGACACAATGATGAAATTCCTAAGCTGAGATGCAATTTCTATACAAACCACTCCTTTATCAGGAGGCGTATATGACATACACATTTAATTCGGAAACACACCAATATGGATTCCCTCGAGTATTTGATTCTTTGGGCCCTGTATTTTAAACATAATCCCTATATTTCCCTCATGTCTTCACAATTTCAAACAATCATCTTATTCCCTCCATGGAACAATGTTGTGATTTTAGTTTTCATGGAAACCGAATAGTTACGAGAGGTGTTACCAAAGGAATTATGAATATAATATGATATAAGTTTGACAGTTTCATATCATTATTGTTGGAATTCTTACAACAATAACAATTAAAAGAAGGTATGGTAAAAATCCAAATTTAATTATAGTAAATATTTAGTGGCTTGTATAAGTAAGAAAGTTTATGAATTGGTGTAATAGAGAAAGTTCTTTAATTGATGTAATGTTATAACATTTTGGATATATATGAAGACCTAAGAAGCATTTGTAAATTTGTAATCTTGCTAAATAACACAAAATATTCATACCTTTACCTCTTTATGGATGTTTTCTTGCTGAAGTGTTAGGATTTTACCACATAAAATATTTTTGTTTTATGAATGTATGCATGCTAATTAATTTATTGTGTTGCACTTATTATATTCTTCCTGTAGTAATAAACAAGTGGTATTAGAGAACAAGGAGAAGGAAGGGATGCTGGTCATTTTCCCTGATCACTGGTCATTCACTCACAGTGAAGAATTTGTTTTCAAGGAAGGAAGCATACTGAGTTTTGGGGACAATAAAATTGTGAGGAGAAGATCACGTGGAGATCAAGGAGGCCTGAACTATTTTCTAAAATCATTGTGGTCTCTTCCAAGTTGATCAGTGAAGGTCGTGAGCGAAGTTTTTTGAGATCATTGGTACCTGCTCACATACAGAGAAGAAAGGATGATTCATGGGTTGTTGTTTCTCATCGTTGGTACATGATATTCTAGAGAGAAATCACAAAGTACAGCCATACGCCGTAGGTCGCAAAAGGCTGAGTGGAAACATCATTGGATCTAACACTATAAGGGTTGTACATCCTAGGTCGGTGACGTTGATTGGAAACTCTGCTCGGTGGTGGAGGTACATATTTCCAAAAGTTTGATTTACAAGAAGAAAAAAAAAGGTCCCCCTAATTATTTTTATGGAGATATATATTTAAAAAAAAAACGATTTGGAAAGATATTTGGTTTGGAAAAGCCTACCCTTTAAAAAAAAATATTTTTCTGTGAAATCTAATATATTTAAAAAAAGATTTGATTGAGTGGGGTGAATATTTTTCCATATATATATATGGGTTAGTGCAAGTTAAACAACAATCTGCTAACTTGGAGGAATTATTCAATGTACTTTTACAAAGAATTTGAATATGGTGTAAGAAGATAAAATGTAGAAAATTGAATTAGATCCCCAAATATACAACTTTTATTCATAGAAATTGTGAAAAAATGATTTTATTTTTTCTAACAATGGTATCTTATTTTTCCAACAAAATATAAGGTATATGTTTTTGTTCGTGCAAATGTTGAGTACCTTAAAGATGTAATTTCATTCCAAAAACTTGTATACTTGTAGAGAATCTGTTGTTCTTTTGTGGAGTATTTTTTGGAAATTTCTAATATTAATTATATATATATATTTTAAATTATCAAAGTCGACATATCCCTAAAATTAAAATGTCTTTTGTTCCCTAAAATTAAAACGTCTTTTGTTCATGCAGGCTAAGAGGGTCTTGACATAATCAAAACAATTTATTTATTTATTAGATTATAGATATCAGTCTCCCATAGTGCCACATATAACGCATTTCAGAAATAGTTAAGTTGACAAAACATTATAGTAGAAATAAGAGGGTTATGTATTCTAGGATTTTGATATATGCGAAGGAAAAAATAGATTAAAAATAGTAAACAATATCAATTAAAATATATATATATATATATATATTTGGAATCTGCATAGACAAATCTATCTATGTCTTTAGTTTCATCAATAACTAAAATTGTTTAGCCTATATAAAAATAATGTCAAAGAGAGAGATATAAAGAGGTATTCACAAAAATGGAGGTTTTTATCAATTTGAAGACCAAACCACTAGGTTTGTCATCCCGAACCTAAATCCGAGGAAACCAAGTCTGTTGGCAAATTCAGTGAAGAGACAGCGAATGCTTGTCATTGATGGAAACATTGAAGATGACAGGAAAACAGAAGATAAGTTCAGAGAGGTGAATGATCGAAAGCAGTGAGTAATCAAACACAACAAGAGTCGTTAGATTTGGTGTAGGGTCGTCGATAGCCGTCGGATCTGCGGAAGCTGTACGGAGGATAAGTCCCTGTGAACAAGAGGAGAGAAGTCCCGACAGGCATCGGGATATCGGTCATCGGGAAATCGGATTTCTCGAGGTCGTGTGCATTGGGACAGCAACAGTCGCGAAATCTCGATGGGATCTGGACCGTCCATTCGTGTGGACGCGTGGCAGCGATCGGGCGTCACCGGGAGAAGCTCGACAGGAGGCTTCATCGGAGAATCGGGAATTGGAGTTTCACGAGTCCTATGAACAATTACAATAGAAACCCTGAAATCACGATGAAAGAAATCTCGACTGAACCTGAACCGTCAGATCAACATGTGATCTAGATCGTCGATTCAACTCACGACAGCAGACCACGTCAGCTAGGGACACATGGCACAACCAGGTAATGACAGGTGTCAGGAAAATTCAACACTTCAGGCACATGTAAGTCACGAATCAGAGAGACACATGGCAGTATGTAACACGTGTCAAACCACGTGTGACAACAGTGGAGTATCGGGGATCGGGGATCGGGACTTTGAAATGTCAAGAACACACTGCAACAGAAACTTCGAAATCGCGAAACGCGATATTGCGATTCAATCGCAACCGTTGAGTCAAGATCACATCAGGACCATTGATCAAAGTCTGTATCGGAGTTTCAGGGATCGTGAATTCAAAAGGCAAAGAACACAATGGAACGGGAATTTTGATTTCGCGATGAGTAAATTCCCGACTTAATATGAATCGTCTGATCTAGAAATAATTTGGATCATTGATTTGGTTTCATTACGGAATGTCGGAGATCAGGTTTTGGTTTTGACAAGATCTTTGAGAATTAGAAAATCCGAAACCCCGATGAGAGGGTTGACCGAGGTCATATGTTGACAATCATATGGGCCAAGGTCTATAGGCAGCAGGGCTAGCGTATGAAGGGAGCGTCGAGATTTGGACGATTGTGAATCATGCAGGTGTATGCATTGAGGCATCACAAACCCCGTAGCCCCGATGGGGTAAGGCTGTGGTCACGGAGTGACGGTCATGTTGACCGGGAGCTAAGATCAGGAGGGCTAGCATATGAAAGTGCTGAAACCCGATTTAAAGGGAAAGAATAATGAAGATTATCCAACAGTGCGGATAAAGTTTGAATGTGATCGGAGGGTTGTTATTCTTTCTCACACATTAACTCTTTCAGTTACAAATCTGTTAGTGAAACAGACTCATGATTGCAAATTAGTTGTCGATCAGTTGGCGTTTTAGTTGGCTGAACAGTTGTCGTCAGTTTCTCCAAGGAGTTGGGAAGTTGAAACATTGTGTCCGTGTGTATAAAAGAAGACGAAACAGACTGTGTCCGGTGAGCTGTTCTGATAAGGAAAGGAGTGAAACTGTAAGGAAGAATACAGAAGAGGATGCATGGGAGGAAAGGAAGCAGATGTGCAGAGTGAAATGGAACGTAGAGTAGAATAACAGAGCAAGAGAAAACGAAGAGCAGAATAGAAAAACAGATCAGACTTACAGAACAACGAAAGGAAGGTAAGAATTGATTTATCTGGGAAATTGTTTGTGTATTTATTATTTGATATTTTAGGGAGGTTGGGAGGTGTTCGGGAGGACTATTTTCCTCAGAGGTTCAAGTGGGAGCTTGAACACAGAAAGTTGTTACTTCCATCTGGTTGCAGCCAAAGAAACAAGGGTGGCAGGGTGGTGCTAGGGAGAACAAGTGTTCTCTATTATACAGGTTGGAGCCTGTGTAACTGGAAGTTGGTGCTTCCATCCAGTTGGTGCTGGAACATTCAGGAAGTTGGTGCTTCCATCCAGTTGGTGCT
>ML793609.1:109282-147420 GCA_009831015.1 Picea engelmannii
CACTAAGAAACAACATATCTATCTATCATATATAATAATCAAAGCACTGAGAAGATTCATAACATAAACAAAATCGCACAAAGAAAATCGAAGACCCAAGATATACATGGTTCACCCCAGTGTGGGGCTACGCCCACCAAACACTTTGCCTTATTTATTACTCATCAAAATCTTACATTCATTCACTCTTGTGCACTAAGACACATAGTCAATCTTCGAATTAGACAAGAGATTTGCACACTAAGCATGAGATCCTCCTTCCAAAACTAGGTCAAGGCACAGATCCAATCCTCTATCAAGCACATAGCCTTACTCACTTACACTCCCTTGCACAAAGCTAGTCACATTACTTTCACTTAGCTCTCCACTCTTCTCTAAAATCCTCTACTTCTACCATACATTCTTACTTATTTATACTTTTACAATCCCTTACAATAAGGCCTAATCATGGGTAAACCCCATGGGCCGACATCCCATAACCCATTACAAAAACCCTAAAGAACCCCTTACTAGGTCCACATAGCCCACAAAATAAGTGAGATCCATGATCTCAGCTCCGCCTAGGCGCTCCTTCTTCGAACAATGTGTCGAAGTCAAAAAAGTGGTCCAAATATGACCAAGGTTTGCTCAAAACTTGGTAGAGGGCCAACACGAGGCTTCAAAAGAGGTAGAGGACCAGTGGTATGCCATAATTGGCAATGACTAGGACACTATGTCAGATAATTTCCACTTCCACCAGCGACCTATATGTATTATCATGCATCAGATCATGACATGGAAGAATTTCCGACACTATTACGGAATATCCAGGAGAAAAATAATCAAAACAATTAGAATGTTCAGTGGATTTCGACAGAAGCACGAAATTAAGGAAGGTACATCAACATAGTTACATAGGGAGGATATAAAATTGGAAACGATGAAGTAAGACAATGGGTGAAGAAGAATGCCTAATAAAAGAAGTAGTTTGATGCGTAGAACGAAAAGGAGATATTCAAGTGGGCTAGACAAGGATTAATGAAGCGAGACATTGCATCAACATCAACTTCAGAGTATAATAAAGAAGTACCAGCATACGAGATGCCTCCATCGTTGGATCACAGCAAAGAAACACAACCAGTAGGACAAGTAAGTACAATTAAAGGATGCTTTCAATCCTGTGTTAAACTTCTAAATCATCCATCCTCTATTAAAATATTACAAAATATGCTAGAAATATGTATCATAGAGGCAGAAGGAAACCTAGAACATAAAAGAGTTAAACATCTGCATACAAAAACAAGAACAAACATGGAATTCAGACTGAACGCCAACATTGTAGATTTCAACATGGGATATATTATATTGGATTTAGGATCCTAAGTAAATGTGCTACCCAAGAAGACATGGCAATGTATGGGATAACCCATAATAGCATATTCACCTGTTTAGCTGAAACTAGCAAATCAACAAAGAGTTCTTCCAATTGGAAGACTAAAAGGAGTGAACATATATTTGGATGGAGTGAGCACTAAATTGAACTTTGAAGTAATAGAGATAGTGGATGGCACTACACCTTATATGGAATTTCTTGGCTTGGATTGGGAATTCGAAAATGAGGCCATCATCAACTTGAAGATGATGAAGATGACATTCGAGTCAGGAGAATACAAATTCATTGCACCATTGGACCCATTAGAAGGGGGAAGGTTTGTAGAACCCACCTGCTTAGACCTGGAGGAAAATAACCATTTGTACAGAAAAACCGCACAAGAAGAAGATTATGTGAACCCGACTGCAAATGGAGTATTCAGTTGGAGAATCATCACCTCATGTGCATCAAACTCATATACGGTCTTGGAAAATTGGCAGCATAGTTTACATGAAGTCTCCACAAGGATATGCGCAAGAATAGATCGTGCAGTAAGATGGGTGCGTAAGCAGATAAGGGAACCTCCCAACTTCCATGGGGTGAATGAGTTAGAAGTATTCTTAACACAGTATGAAGATGAAGTGTTAGAAAATCATAGGCTCTTAGCCCTGTATATAGCACTCAAGGAAACACCTGCAACATGGTGGGGTGCGCACAAAGAAACAATTAAGGACTTGTATCAATGTAATCGGTTACTGTGCATTAGCTTTGGCGAAGAACAAGGAAGCACCTAGCTACAGAAATATGATGGAAAATGGGCACCAACAAAACACTTGGAGAAGTGTAAAGATCTATGGAAAATGACACCATCGGAGGACTGGCCTCATCATTTTGTTCACACATTGGAAGGCATCCCAACAAACTCGTATACATACCAGGAATTGCGTAGAGGCACCACAAAATGGACGGTATTACAAAAAAACTTGGTAGTCACATTCTCATTTGAGAATGAGAACCCCAACATAGATGCAACAATTAAACAAATCATAGGGGTGTTATTCATTAAAGAACCATAAGTTGAACTCATAACAAAAGAACAACAACAAAATATATAGACAGTAAAATAATTATTGTCATCCTACCACGTGCAGGAAGAAGCTCCAAATGAAGATGACCCGCACAACATTTAGATTGAGGAAGGTGAAGGAAAAATAGAAGTGGAGGGTCCACCATTGGAATCAAAAGTAATTGTTGCACTGAGAAAGCTGAAGAAATTAAACGTTGGGACAATTGAGAATCTCAAAATTTCCAACATTGGAGACTAATGGGATGAGAAAATAGTGGAAAGCATAACATAGGTACTGCACAAGTACAACGACATGTTCCTGAAAATGTTCATAGAAATGAAAGGCATAGCAGGAGAGCTAGGAGAGATGAAGATACTGCTCAGAGTTGAGGCAAGACCAATCAGACAACGACCATACAGACTAAAACCTATATATAAGAAAAAATTCAAAGCTGAAATCGATAGGATGTTGGAGGCTGGAATCATAGAACCTGTAGAGGAATTTGAATGGGTAAGCCCAATGGTAGTTCATGATAAGAAACAAGGATAAATAAGAATATGTTTCTTTCTGAGGAAGATGAATGATGCATTCCTACATGACCCCTTCCCTACTCCTTTCACAGATGAGGTGTTGGAGAACATAGGAGGACATGAAGCTTATTCATTCACTGACGAATTCTCAAGATACCATCATATCAAGATAGCACCGAAAGACATATACAATACCACTTTTCCACATAATTGGGGTCCTAGTAGTATACAGTCATGCCATTTGGACTGAAGAATTCATCAACAATATTTTCCATAGTAGTCATAGCTATATTCAAGGAATTCATCCACCAATTTCTAGAGGTAATCTGGACGATTGGACAATTTATAGTCTGTTGAAAGACCATGTGGAAGTGTTGAGGTTGATGTTAGAAAGATGCAGGCAATGTCATATATCATTAAATAAAAAGAAGTGCATCTTTGGAAAAACATTTGGGATACTATTGGGCCATAGAGTATGCAAACAAGGCTTGCTAGTAGATCCTGCCAAGATTGTAGTAATTGTTAATCTACCAACACCAAAATCAGTCTGACAGTTGAGAGAAACATTGGGACACACATGATACTATAGGAAATTTATAAAGTGGTATGCATAGATCACTGTGCCAATGGAGAAATTGATAAGAAAAGACAACAAGTTTCAGTGGAATGAAGACTGTCAGCGTGGATTAGACACCCTGAAAGAGAAGATGGTAGACGCACCAATACTAGTATTCCCAGATTGGGAAAAGAAACTACATGTACATGTATATGCATTAGTCATATAACTTGGAGCTATACCGGTGCAATGAAGATCAAGATAATTGGACCATCCTATATCATTTTCTAGAAGAAAACTGTCAGAATCAAAGAAAAGTCATAATACCACAGAAAGGGAAGGCTTAGATATGGTTTGTGTGCTTCAGAAGTTCAGTAATTACTTATTGAGAAAACATTTCAATATGTTCATAGACCATTCAACTCTCAAATACCTCTTCAACAAGACAGTGTTTGGGGGGAGAATTTGTAGATGGCTACCGTTGTTCCAGGAATTAAACTTTGAAGTGATAGTCAAACTAGGGAAGTTGAACACAGGACCTGATCACATGTTGAGGATCACTAATGGGGAGGAACCTACGAATCTAGGGGACAACTTTCCCAACGCACAAATATTTTCAGTCCAAATAGCCAATGAATACTTAACAAACATCATCTAGTACTTGAGTATAGGGACTGTGCCACATGAATTTAACATTGCGCAGAAGAAAAACCTGGTAGTCAGGGCTACAAACTATCAATTGATTGCAGGACACTTATACAAAATGGGTGAAGATAGTATCTTGAGAAGATGTGTGCTCGAACATGAAATACCAAGGACTTTAGCAGAAGCTCAAGAAGGAATAATGGGAGGACATTATGTAGGAAAATATACCGTGCAGAAGGTATTGCAAGAAAGACTATGGTGGCCGACTATTCACAAGGATTCAAAGGACTACTTCTAGATATGTCATGTATGTCAAAGGGTTGGTAAATTGAATAGAAGGGATGAGATGCCCCTGATACCACAAGTAACTTTAAAGGTATTCAACAAATGGGCAATCAATTTTTTGGGACCAATTAACCCACCAACAAACAGGTTAGGAGTGAGGTACATTATTATCATGATAGAGTACTTAAAAATTAATATCGCAGTGTAGAGACAACAACACACTTCTTGTTTGAGAAAGTGATCACTAGATTTGGCTGCCCAAGGATTTTGATGAGTGACCAAGGAACTCACTTCATTAACAACACTATTAGGGATATGACTGAGGAGTTTTAAGTTTATCATCAAAAGAGTACACTATATCATCCTCAAGAAAATGGAATAATGGAAGTCTTTAACAATGCACTAACAAAGATCTGTAACGTTAATGGGGACGATTGGGACTTCAAGATACTAGCAGTACCGTGGGTGTATAGGACCACATGCAACAAGTTGACAGGACATATACCATTCACATTGGTGTATGGACCAAAAGCAGTGGTGCCATTAGAGTTTTTGGTACCTAGTATGCATGTAGTATCAATTATAATCATGACAGAGGGAGGCGCAGTACAGGAAAGGAAAAGTCAACTGATGATCATGGATGAATATAGGATTCTAGCAGGGTTTCACCAATAATTATAGAAAGAAAGGGACAAATCTTAGCATGATAAACATATCAAGAGGAAAAATTTAAAGGAGGGAGACCTAGTCTTGGTATACGACAATAAATCTCTTCAACACCTAGGAAAATGCAGAATGCATTGGTTAGGACCATACAAAGTAAATACTATCACAGATGGGGGAGTTGTACAGTTGAAGGATTTAGGAGGAACAAAACTCATAGGTATTATCAATGGGATTCGACTAAAGCTGTATAGGGACAATCGACCTATTAGCACTTAAAAAAAAACTAGTAGAGGGGTTACTGCATCGGACATCAAAAGATAGTAACATAGGCATAGAACGTCGAAAAGAGAATGAGAACGCACACTCAGAAATGTTAGCATGACGAAGAAAGGGCTAATGGTCACTAAAAGTTTGAAACAACGGAAATGGACAGTACGAAAAATAAACTCCAACGAACGACGACTATCAAAATTGAATGACAAGAACAATTGACAGGATATCACATTAATCATTCCAACTGGCGACGACAAGGGAATTTAATGGCAATTACGTGGGAAGCACCACTGCATTCATAACACAAGTTGGGTAACATATCTGAGAAGTTTCACATGACTCCTATATAAGGGAAGCACACCAGGATCGTAAGGTTTACTGGGAAATTGAGAAAAGAACAGAGTGATAGAGTATATGGAGCAGAGAGTGAGTTTGCAAAAGCTACATAGCCAAATAAGCTCAATAGAGAATACCTTTACCACCATGGCACCAACCCAAGCTAAGAATGTCGAGCCAAACATGCAGACGACCTCGAAGCAACATCATAGAACCTCAACAGTCATAGAGAAGCGAGATGCAACCAACTCAGTCTCTAGAAATCATCAACGTGGATGGAATATCGTCTCCCGATATGACACCAACAAGACCCACACCAGTGGAGGAGGAAACCTAAGAGACAACACTAGTGGGCATGGACATTGACATGCCAGAAGTAGGACAGAGTCAACAGACCTAGGATACAGGAAATACTTCGCGCTCAGAAATCCCCAAAGAAGCCCCGAGGGTTAATAGGACGATCCCGAACCAGGTAGAAAGGAACGCACTAGAAAGGTCACACACAACCATGCCGGAATAACAACAGGAGGGCACAGTGGAAGATGTCACCGACCAAGCATAGGAGTATGTAGAAGAGAGAACAATGGAGGTTGGAACCTCGAGTAACCCACCACAGTGTAAGGGAAAACAACCAATAGAAATATCACCGCGTAAGAAAATCACCATAGCCATAGTCTTGTCGTGCAGTTTGGAAGGGGTGTGTGTCATGGGTAACCGATTATCCATGTGGAGAAACTACGGTACTCAGACCATGATGTGACTGAAACCGACAAGCTTCTGGAGTTTTCCAAGGAAGTTTGCCTAGATACTATGGGTTTAGGACCCTTTGGTGAACCAATTAGCCAACCAAAACAGTGTGCAGTCGGACTGGCCAAAACCGCGATTCTAGGCATATTAGATATCTTGCACTTTGGAAGGGCCTGAGATGCAACCAACTGTGTTAGGATGATGATGGAATTTAC
The DNA here is from genome assembly GCA_009831015.1 of Picea engelmannii. Classification (NCBI taxonomy): domain Eukaryota; kingdom Viridiplantae; phylum Streptophyta; class Pinopsida; order Pinales; family Pinaceae; genus Picea; species Picea engelmannii. Next base: position 115,954 of record ML793609.1, read on the forward strand.
CCACAGAGGATACCTATGGATGGAAGAGCTCGTCTTGATAGACGTAGAGCTCATTACATATATGGCAAGGTTGTCGCCTTGGGGGAGACACCCGCGTAGTTCCTCGATGAAAAGACGAAGGAGATGGCACTGGCCGAGGAAATGAAGAATACCTATGGTATAGAAAGAGGGTCACGCAGAATCATAATTAAGCACATTAGTGACACAACGACAAGTATGTGCACAAAAATCATGGCGTGCAAGTTACTCGGGAAATTTCACAAGGAGGAAGTCCATGTTGGGTTCGTTGCAGCTAAAACATAGTGTGTGGAGGGAACTATACTCAATTGGCCCTGTACTTGTTGAATTTGTCCCTGGAAGGCTGCAAGGATGTGCAGGACCTAGGGATAGAATTTCACTATTTGTGGCTACTCATCTTGATCTCCTTGGTCATATGGAGGGAGCCTAAGTATTCATACTTTTCCACGAGATCCCATCCTTTTCACACAACGTGATACCTATTGATGGGGAGCACTTCAAACCCCAATAACCAAAGTTTGAATGCAGGCATGTTCATAGGGTATTACAACAACCTACAGGAAAGCATCATCACCACTTGGCGCATTACACCAGAAGTGGTTTCACAGTATTAGGGCATAGCCAACTTCAAAGTGATCAGGCATACAATGTGGATCCAAGCACAGAAGGATCCTGAGAACCAATGGGTACAACTGCAGTACTGTGTCAAGTAAGAGGACATAGAAATGGCCATCAAGGATTGACACAAGGACTAGAGGATTGCTGACCTAAATCGAGATATGCCCATGGATAAGGAGACAGAGGCAGGGTAGGAACATACACCTACATGAGACAAAACTATGCCCAAGAAGACAAGGACAGGCCAAAACCTGGTGCAATAGAAAAAGGGGGTGTTTCCAAGAAAGGCACCCATACGGGGAAGAAGAACAACATCCAGGAGCTGCAACAATAGGAAAAATTGATTGAGATAGCACAGGGGACCACATCAAGTTCTACTCAATAGGATCAAGGCCAGATCAAGAGGCCAATTATACAAATGGGGGGTGCGCATAAGAAAACTAAGGTGCACAAAACACCACCAAAATATATGATCACAGAAGATGACACGTACGTCATGGCCCAGATGGTCTAGGATCGAACAACGAAATATTTTGACGAAGCCTAGCGTCAAAGGGACAGGATGCAGGATGAGTTGGAAGACATGATGAAACTCCTTGATTATATCATAGAAACATAGAGGGTCAGTAGAAGAATAGAATCAGTCCCCACAACATCAAAGGCATGAGCCACTGATGGGTCAAGTGAGCAGGATAGGATCCAGACGACAACACAGCCGATCTCGATGATTTCCATTACAACCAACATGTTGCGCATGGATGATATTGTGGGATGGACACCACTGAAATACATGGCACAATTAAAATTTGTAATGGATTGGATACCAACCAAGGCATCATACAAATTGCAAGTCAGCATTGTGCTGGAGGTACAATTAAGCGCACACACAGATGCAGCAGATGAAGGACAAAAGAGAAGAGTTGCAATTGGTGCTCGAGCAGTTCAAGCTCGAGACCAAAGATGAGAAAGATCGGGTGGATAGGCTTGAGCAAGGATTGGTTGTAGCCTATGACAAACTTCCAAAGAGCACATAGATAGAAGAGATCATGACGACGTAGAAGATTGATCGGATTGTGAAGAAAATCAATCAATACATGTAGGAGATAGAGAATCTCTGGGAACAACTCATACCTACCACTCCACTGGAGGTGAAGGAGAAGAGGAAGCAGGAAGAAGAAACACAAATAGAGGAGATGGAGAGACAAGTCAGCATAGCTGCCGACTTGTTCGATAAAGCAACACAGCTATGGATGAAGTTGGAGGAGGATCAACGAGTCTAGTAGTGGGATGAGGAAGAGGATAAGATAAGTACAACTATATAGGACCTCAAGCAGAGGTAGAAGATGATGTTGATCACTGAGTGCATCAAAGGAGCACAGTATATGAAGAAGCTTCAAGCAGAACTCATAGCCACACAGACACAGAAGAAGGAGAGACAATCTCAAATGGAACCTCTTGAAGAGCAGGCAGCGAAGGTCATTGCACAGGTGGAGGACACAAATAAGAACATGGCACAAACTCAGGTAGAGTGTGAAGAGATGATCACTGAAGATATTGTAGTGCAGGTATTGGATGCACTCAGGGAGAAGACCACATAGGCTCATACGCAAGAAAAGGAGCTCACAGAGAATTTATGGCTCTCGCAAGAGATATTGAAGAAGCACACAAAGTTTAGGTGGCTCTAGACGAGCCACATGTCAATGTTGGGGGACTGTTGGATGCAAGCCTAGTCAGGAAGAAAGGATATTTTTTGGAGGAGAAGCATGCAAGGAGGAAACGATATTTGGAAGGAAAAGCAACACGTGTAAGAGAAGCAGAAAAGGTGCACATGCAAGGAAAACCTAATGACACTAGGGTTAGGGTTTTTGTAATGTATTGTAATGGTTGATGAGACAATGATATAAATAAGTAGTAGTTAGAGAGAGACAGGGGGCGAGGAATATACAGAAATACCTAGAGGAAGAGGGATTTGTAAGAACTGCATGAGTCATTAATCTAGTGATCTAGGAAAGGAGTGAGCGACTTGATATCGAGGGTTAGATCGTAGGCTAGGGAGCCTGGTGCAATCTAGTCAGCCTCACATAGGTCGAGGAGCCTATAGAAGAGACTGAGACCTAAGATTGTAATACACACGATGTGATATATTACTGAACCATAATAAAATCTTGAGATCCAGATCTTTGTGGACATATCCCAGGAGGGGGTGAACCACAATACACAGTTTTATGTGAATGAATGTATGTGTCTTTATGTATGATTAATTGAGGAATGATTATATGAATGAAGTAACTAGTTATATATGGTATTCCACATGCATGAGTAAAATGAATGTTATAGGTAGTTGTTATATGAATGAAAAAGGATTACAAAGTACAACCACACATCTCCACTCATTCTCAGGTTACAAACACCTGAGTATTGTAGCCAACCATAGAGATATCTCGGGTGAGACTGCTCAATACACTCTGTTTGTTGCGTTATCTTCTAGTCTACCAGAGGGGGAGATACTTTTAAAGGAATTTTGTTTGGAAGCTTATCAAATCTGAACCAGGTTCAAACTATGATAGTAAGATAAAATCATAATAACCCATAAGGAATCCTCTATACCAATAGAAGAATAAATAAAAACCAACACTTAGCAACACAAGGAAAGGAAAGGCATGGCAAGGAAGGGCATGGCATGGAAATACAAGGCATGGCATGGAAAGTAAAGGTATGGAATGGTAAGGCAAGGAATGGAAAGGAATGACATGGCATGGCATGAAAAGGAAAGGCATGGTTTGGAAAGGAAAGTCAAGGCATGACAAGGAAAGGAATGGCATGGCATGGAATGACAAGGAAAGGTGTGGCATGGAAAGGCAAGTTATGATATGGAAACGAAAGGAATGGTATGGCATGTCACGGCAAGGAAAAGCATGGCATGTCATGGAAAGTAAATGCATGGAAATGAATGGAATGGAAAGGAAAGGCATGGCTTGGAAGGGAAATCCAAGGAAAGGCATGGCAAGTAAAATCATGCCATGACATTGCATGGCATGGAAAGGAAATTCAAGGCATGGCATGGGATGGAATGACAAGGAAAGGAAAGACATGTCTTGGCAAGGAAAATAAAGGCAAGGAATGGAAAGGAAATGAATGGCATGACAAGGAAAGGAATCGCAAGGCATGGCATGGGATTGCATGAAATGGAAAAGCATAGCAAGGCATGGCATGGAATTTCATTACAAGGAAAGGCATAGCAAGGAATGGTATGGCATGGAAAAAAATACATGTCTTGGAAAGGTAAGGCATGGTATGGAAAAGCATGTAAAGGCAAGGAATGTCATGGCATAGCAAGGAAATACATGACATGACAAGGCAAGGAAATTAAAGGCATGGCATGGCATGGCATGGAAAGGAAAGGAGTGACATGGCATGGAAAGGAAAGGCAAGGCATGRCATGGAATGTCATGGTAAGGCAAGACATGGCAAGGCRTGGGATGGAAAAACAAGGCATGGCATGGCATGACATGGAAAGGAATGGAATAACATGGCATGCCATGGCATGGAAATTCAAGGCATGACAATTAAAAATAACTTCRTTGGATGCAAAGAAAATTTATGATATAAAGTTAAGTCATATGTCCCTCGAAAAACAAATATTGGGATGAGAAAGGTTCCCTTTTTTGTGATTGTTGTTACATTGCAATCCACATTTTGATTTGAAGTTTCCCTTGCATAATTTYATGGAAATATGTAATATTTATTTTTGTATAGGTTTAAATGTGAAGCTACATGGGAAGACATGCAAGGAAGGATTAGTCTATTTTAGGTCATAGTTGTTTTCTAGGGATTTGTAAATGTAACAACCTATATGTTGGCCTTATAAGGTAAGAAATTTGACTTTTACTTATCTTAGTGATTCATTGCTTAGTATTTGTTGGATTTAGTTAGAATCATATAGACATTTGATATGTATACATCTGTATCTATTTATATATTGTGGGATATTATTTTTATTGTTATGTGCTTATGTTGATCATAGTTTTGTAATTTGTTTAAACATGAAAATTGAAATGTGGAACTTTGGTATGTGGATATTAGTTAAAAGTTATGTTGTGAATGTATAATAGAGGCAAGGAATCATGTAAATAAACATACATTTGTTAATTGCACATTAATGTAGATAAGGATTCTCATATGAAATTTTTATTGTATATGAATGGATATGACCTATGAAATATCCACATAGCTATCATGTTGAGGTGACCAAGACATGGCATGGCATGGAAAGGAAGGGAATGGAATGGAAAGTTAAGGCAAGGAAAAGAATGGAAACGAAGGTAAGGAATGTCATTGAAGGGCAAGGCAAGGCATGGCATGGCAAGGAAATACAATGCAATTTATGGAATGGCATGGCATGGAAAGAAATGGAAAGGAAAGGCATGGAAGTGCATGGAAATACAAGGAAATGAAATTTATGGCATGGCATGGCATGGAAAGGAAAGACATGGAAAGGCATGGAAAGTGAAGGAAAGGTAAGGCAAGGCATGGCATGGAAAGGTAAGTCATGGCATGGAAAGGAAGGGAATGGAATGACAAGGAAAGGAAAGTCATGTATGGAATGGCATGGTAAGACAAGGCAAGGAAAGGCAAGGTAAGGGAACACAAGTAAAAGGCAAGGAAAGGCTAAGAAAGAAAAGGCAAGGAAAGTCTAGGAAAGAAAGGGAAGGAAAGGATAGACATTGATCACATACTTTGTTGTGGACTGCCAATCCACTTGGCATCTTCCACATTCATCCATGGAGTTGGCTACCTTGGAATTCAAACATGTGGCGTAGTTGCATGCACATACATTCTTGGAGGGAAAATTCCATGTGGACACTTGGCATTTGGATTGGCTCGATTCCTATTTTTGGCGTTGTGTCTCCTCCATCAGAATTATTTGGTGTATACAACTACTATTTTTTGATGAGGGAGAATTGGTTTCAAGAGGCTAATTTCCACATGTTGTAACATCATCAACCATGGATTGAGGAGAGATCTAACTAACTCATTCTTATAATACTTATTTGACTTTTCATGGAGTTAGTTAGAAAATAATAATATTTTATTTTATAAGAGAAGATACTCACTCTATACAGAAGAATTCTTTCTCTCCATTGTAAAGGGTGGATAATTTGGGAATTTAGGAACTCTCATCTTGGGCTACATTGTAGAACATTTTGGAAAGCTTAATGAAGAATTTGAGGCATATTTTCATTTGATGTGAGGATTTATTGTGAACTCATATTTTACATGTTAATTTTGTATTAATAAATCCTTGTAACATGTTCTAATTGGCATTATCATGAACCATGATTAATTTTGGATACAGTTATGTGAGGTTTCAACTCTCTTATTTCTATTGTGAGTATGTTAGACTAAATGATTGATATTATTGGTTCCTAGAGTCTTAACTAGGATGGGACTTCATCCTTTTGTCAAATTTAGGTAATGAGATTCATTAATTCCTTATGGATTTAGAACTTAGCAATATTTTCCACCACAAGAGATTCGTTAATGTGTAACAAAAGTATTTATAATTACTTTAGAAAAAAATCATACATTCATACACATAAAATGCATACACTTTGAAATTCGTACATTCATCATAATGAAATGAAGAAACAATGAGATTCATAAAAAAACAAGCCATGAAATGTATATATATATATATATATATATATATATATATATATATATATATATAACATCATCTAAATTGTACATTTTTTACAAAATGGCACCTCCTGTCCAAAATACAAAAGGACAATAAGTGCCCAAATATTAAAAAAAAACATATGGTGGCCTAGATACCAAATGGAAATAATTGGTCAATCATTGACCACTTCCACCCTCTAGAGAATCCTGGAAATATGTATTTCTTCTCTTACTTGAATAAGCACCTCGAATGGATTTCGGTCTGGGAGTGCTTCGTCACTCCGGAGACTGCACAAAGAAAAAACATTGTTTTAAGTTTTTTTCCACAATAAATTAAAATACTTACAAGATGATACTTTGTAATTTAACATAAGACAACTCACTTCATATGGAATTGAAAATTTTGAGGCTTTTAACCTCGTCCGTGACCCTAAAAAATTGTCAAAATCAAACTCATGATGCATAAAAATTTATCATCAACACATTATCTCACCTTGAATATCTCAGGTCTCGATGAAGATTTGCTGGCAGGTGGAGCACTCTATTGTATATCCTTATCCAAGGAAACCTCTACTTTGGTACCCTCGATGGATGTGGTCTATGGAAACTGTGGGGGTGTGGGTGGCATACAGGTTCATCCATTTTGGATGGATGATGTTAGCACTTAGACTCACCCTCATACTGCAAGAGGATAATCCTAGTATCAAAAAGGTTTGTGGAGGTAGGTTTATGATTGGAGCTCAAATGGACAAAGATCGGCATAAGAATGTTTAAACACAGAAGATTGGGCTAGCAATGCATAAGAAAATGAGGTTCTCATTAACTTCAGTCGGTAGTTTCAGAATAAAGGTGAAAAGGAGGAAGACTTAATGAGGAAAGTGGACAAGTCTTTCATGAGCATTCAACCTTCAAGAAACTTAGTGCGGAGAAGCTTAGGCACAAGATAATTCTTGAACTTGAGTTTAAAATACTGAAATATATCACAATAGTATTACAATCAAACCTCCATTACAATACAAATCCAACAACTCATATGTATCATCCATGCATGATAATTTCATCATAAGAGGAAACAAGACAACGAAGGAAAATACTGAAATAGGTCACAACAACATTATAATCAAACCTACATTACAATACAACTACAACCCTCATTTGGATACACCATGCACGAGTGTTTCAGCACAAGAGTTAACAAGATGATGAAATAATCTAACTTCTATTAATGAGAAAGTCTTAGGTCTCATACATAACCAAAGAAAAACTCTGTTATCAAACTATTACAAAATAGGGAGCTCTGCTCAACTATGGACCACTACAAAATTCTTCAACTACTCTATTTATACTGAGATCAGTGGAAAACCGCTAGGAGAATCATGTGGACATACCATCCAAGGATTTTTGTATGTGCATCCTTTAGTCAGACTGTGCATGTATTATTTTTTCAGATGCAAGCTCAGATGGGCATATAAGAAGAAATTGTCCATTGAGGTACCTCAGGCTAACAATTATGTCTCCTCAGCCAGAGCTTCCATGCATTATATTTATGGAGTGAAATGAGGTTTCAACTACCAATCCTCGTTCATTAACTAAATTATCCTCTGGATCGAGACAAGGCTCAATGCCTAGGGTGCTTCTACGTGATGCTCTCGGATTTGAAGCTGAAAAAGAAAGTGATTGCAGGGTCGTCACAGGCAGCTTGTATCCACACTATTTTTTAGCACACAATTCACCACCTTTCACCATGTATCCCTTTATCCATGTTGTGGTTTTGATTGCAGGAATGCTCTAGAAATTTATCGTTCGAGCTTGTTTCATCCCTGCAATGAAGTGTGGATGTCGATCTACTGAAATATTTAATTTAGGAAATCCCTTCTCTTGCTGCCACATGCTGCTCTTAAATTGGACCCCATATAAGCACGTGATTGTGGAATCTTCCAAGGGAAGTTTGGGTCCACACCAGTTTGTCCCCCGCAATCCACCACCAGTTGCCATGTACCTCTTTAGCTATACCGTGGTTTCGATTGGGGACCGCTCAATAATTTTATCGTTTGAGCATGTTCCGTCCCCACAATGAAGTGTAGTCATCGATCTGGTCATGATATGTGATCTGGGAAGTCTCTCTATTCTATTTCCCCCATTAAATCTTATCTTCCATCCAACTCTATAATCCTTTTAACCATGCTTAGAGATGGCGCTAATTTTATCTCTCAAGAGATTTTGATGCTGAATAAGAATACTTCTTGGAGGATGAATTTTTGAGGATGACATGGTGGCCTGACGTCACTGTGATGACATGTCATGGAAAGGAGGGTGACACTTGTCAACACTATATGGATGCCACATGTCTCTGACAGATGAGTGCCACGCGTTTGAACTGATGGGTGCCAAGTTTCTTTGGTGCTTCATAGCTCAAGGGGGATGCATGTAGATCTTGTATAACTCCCAGAGTAATACGAGCCCAGAGTGACATGGAGGCATGAAATGAATTCCATGTGGCCATCATCCAGAGGGACATATGGATAAAGATATGAAACTCTGAGAAGAAAGAACTCCTGAAGCTGAAACTCCCAAAGCCTGAACTCCTGAAGTAAATCATGATCGTTAGATCTGGAAGAGAATGCAGTAGAGATTTGTGCACTCTAGGAGAAATTACTCCAAAGGAAAATGAGAGGGGAAATCCCCTAAAATCCCAAATCCCAAACTATCAAAGTAAATCACGATTGTCGGATGGAGAAGGATGTGTGGTGCTTCATTTGTAACTTTATGAAAAGGTACTCTGGAGGAAAATGAGAGGGGAAGCCCCAAGACTCCCGAAGCCCGAACTCCCAAAGTAAATCATGACCGTATGATATGGAAGGACATGCCGTAGAGATATGTGCACTTCTGGAGAAAATAATCAGGAGAAAAACGAGAGGGTAAAGCCATAAAACTCCTGAAGCCCGAACTCCCGAAGTAAATCATGACCGTATAATGGAGAAGGATGCGTGGCTCTTGATCTGTAACTCTAGGAAAATGTACTCCAGAGGAAAATGAGAGTGGAATCCCGGAAACTCTTGAAGATCAAACTCCCTATGTAAATCATGGCCATCCGATGGATAAGGACGCATGGTGCTTGATATGTAACTCCAGGAAAAGGCCACTATGAGGCTTTAGTGTGGTCTCTAAACCTCACGCAACTTTGAAAAAATGAATGCACTAGAGCCACTAATCTAAATTGTATATGAGATATTCTTCATTGAAACATGAACCTGTTTGTTTGCTTGTATTTCAAGCCCTAAATGGACTTCTTTTGAATGTTGTTGTTGGATGTTTCCTGTGCAAAAAAGGACCTGGTCTTCCTACGGCCCTTAACAACTTTATGTGATAACATATGTGATGGAAGAGGTGGTGTGGATGGGTGGCCTGTGTGTGCATCCACTGAGGATGCACTGAATAATAAATATGTTGGGGGTGGGTGGAAATGGACCCCCATAGGTTTCACAAGTGATGGAAACTCCCTTGTCCGAGAGTAAGGAAACCCATAAGCATAGGTCAGGTGCCCAAGGAGTGGACTAGTACTTTAACTAACAAATATGTCTGCAACCTGCATATGTATTAATAATATTGAACTATTACTACCAAATAGTAAAATTAAACAACATAAATACAACAAATTTGATATTTAAACTATATTGAACTCTACACATGATACATGTGATGTAGGTGACATGTCCATCCTAGATGGACATTCGTCTGCATCGTCTAGCTCCATGACCTATAGAAACATAAGAACATTAAAAATTTAAGGATTCCATAACATAAAGAAATGACCATGGTGAATTTATCGAATTTGAAACATACATGTGTACGGGGTGCACCAAATGAGCAAGTTGCCTCTGTTGTTGCATTGGTGCTAAAGACATGAACCGATGCATACATGGGCATAGAGGGTCTACTACACATATGTAATGAGTGAAAAACAATATACAATAAAATATCGATATAAATACACATAATAGTATATAATATATAACGATGAAGAACATAAAGATGGTTAATATAATAACCTCATCCATGAAGCTTTGTTATCGATTGGAATCCATAGGCTCATAGTAGGTCTACATGCAACTCGAGCATTTTTTAGGTTCACATCGACGAATCCTATGTCCATGTTCCCTCTCCTCACTCAACTCTGTTGTATTGGGTGAAGCTTTGAACCCTCTATCAATGTCACCAACAGACACCTCCTACTAATATAGTGCAACAAAGCAACAATGTTGCACTAGGATCTGAGTCAATTATAATATAACAAACTATACCTGTTGCAAGCTCTTTGGAATAGGAGGATGTTGGGAAAAGGGTTTAAGCCTTCGCCTAGGGGGAGGAGGAACTAACATGGGATCATTCCTTGCATGCTATCAGTCTAATGCGGACCGTCAACCCACCCTATGGAAGTCATCAATCTCAAAGTAGTTGACATGTTGAGCCAAAATGGTGAATTTATTAAATGTGACACATACATGTGTATAGGGTGCGCCAAATGAGAAAGTTTCCTTTATTGTTTCATCAGTGTTAAAGACATGAACCGATGCATCCATGGGCATAGAGGGTCTACTACACGGATGTAACGAGTGCAAAACAATATACAATAAAATATTGATATAAATACACATAATAGTATATAATATATAACAATGAAGAACATAGTGATGGTTATTATGCTAACCTCATCCATGAAGATTTGTTGTTGACTGGCCTCCATAGGCTCATAGTATGTCTACCGACAACTCAAGCATTTTTTAGGTTTAAATTGACGAATTTTATGTCCATGTTCCCTCTCCTCACTCCACTCTGTTGTACTGGGTGAACATTTGACCCCTCTATCAATGTCACCAACAGACACCTTCTATCGATATAGTGCAACAAAACTACAATGTTGCACTAGGCTCTGATTCAATGATAGTATAGAAAGGTATACCTGTTGCAAGCTCTTTGCAATAGGAGGATGTTGGGCAGGGGGGTAAGGACTTCACCTAGGGGAACAAGGACCTAACATAGGATCATTCCTAGCATGCTATCGGTCCAATGCGGACCATCAACCCACCCTCTCGAAGTCATCGATGTCAAATTAGTTGATATGTTTGTAGATTTTAACATTGTACAATATTTACTGCAAACAAATTTTCAGTAAAAGAATAGAAAAGATATAATGGAAAATACAAACATTACACAGATATTTTTTCCCTAGAAACCCAAAACCGAGAAAACCAACATATTCTATATTCATTCATCATGATACATTGTTTACAACACAATATACATATACGATTCAACGACATCCAAAACCCTAACCCAATGACCTGGATTAGTCCACAACCCTAATTCGTTAATCAGAAATAGAAAACCATCGGCAAAGAAACCATGTGCCAAAAAACCACCTAAATATGTGACACTACTCCTCGTGCAAATAATATAACACATACACAACATTCTCCCACTTGTTGTTTTCTTTGCATACATGGGGTTACAGGGTTACATAGTCAATAATCCAGGGCAGCAATGCTGATGGATCCTCTACACCAAGAGAACTTCTCAGTGCTCACATATTTTGTTAATGAATCTGCAACATTCTTCAATGTGTCCACCTTCATCAACACTACATTCTTTTTTTCAACCATGTCTCTCACAAAGTGATATTGAATATTAATATGCTTTGTCTTTGAATGATAAGTTGGGTTCTTTGCCAGAAAAATTACACTCTGACTATCATAATCCATCCTTACAGTTTTTTGTACCAACCCAATACCTCAAAAAAATCTTTGTAACCATACTTCTTCCTAACTTGCATGTGTGGTGGCCATGTATTCAACTTCTGTATTTGAAAGTGCCACTACATCCTGTCTTTTTCTCATCCAACTTATTGCTCCTCCAAATAGGTTAAACACATACCCACTTGTAGATATCCTATGATCTAGATCTCCAGCCCAGTCTGCATCCACAAAGCCATGTATATCCACCACTCTGTCCAATCCTGGTCATCCTTGGTAGCACAATCCATAGCTATCAGTGCCACCCAAATACCTGAAAACCCTTTTTACTGTTGTCTAATGCTCCTTCCCTAGTTTTGACATATAATTGTTCAGAGCTCCCACTGCTTATGCAATGTTCATTCTAGTACAAACCATTTCATACATCAAACTGCCAACTGCACTCCCATATGGAACATGCAACATGTCCTCCTCCTCTTCATGTTTCTTGGGACACTGATCTGCAAATAACTTTACCCCAACAGGAATAGGAACCTTGATCGGTTTAGATTTATGCATATTAAACCTCTGTAATATTGTCTCGACATATTTTCTCTTATTTAACTAGAGTTTCCTCTTTTTCCGATATCTTTTCATTTCCATGCCCAAAATGAAATTCCAATCGCCGATATCCTTCATGTCAAATTTAGAGGACAACTGAGTTTTCAGATCTTGGATAATCTCCTTGTTGTTTCCTATCAACAACATGTCATCCACTTACAAGACCAAATAAATCAAATGATCAACAATTAATTTAAAGTACACAATGATCCTATTTGCTTCTTGTGAAGCCAAGTCCCAGCATATAAGTATCGAATTTTTTATACCACATCCTTGGTCATTGTTTCAAACCATACAAAGACTTTTTCATCTTACATACCAGCTCCTTCTTTCCCTTCACAGCATAACCTTTTGGTTTCTTCATATAGATTTATTCTTCCATATCCCCATGTAGGAATGTTGTCTTCACATCCATTTGTTCTACTTCAAAATCAAATGCAGCAGCAACAAATAATAGAACTATTATAGAGGTTAACTTGGAAATAGGAGAAAAAATCTCACCAAAATCAATTCCCTCAACCTGGGAATAACCCTTTGCTACTAACTGATCTTTGTATTTCTCCACTTTTCATTTTGCATTCAACTTATTTTTAAATAACCATTTCCTGCCAATGGGCTTTCTTCCAGTCGACAACTACAATAGATCCCAAGCCTCATTCTTATCCAAAGATTCCATTTCTTCGTCCATGGACCTTTTCCATAGATTTCCATCCTTTGAATCCACTGCCTCCCTGACAGTTCTAGGATCATCATCAGTAATAGACAAAGAAAAATTTGAATGGAAATAACATGGAGTATACCTTTCCAGTATCCTTCTTTCTCGAACCGATCTCCTCAATTTTGGAGGATGAGGATCTTCTTCTGTAGAGTCTGACTCATCATCCTTTAAATCAAACTCTATTTTCGTTGGTTCTTCCTTGGTAGGACTTCCTGCTTAACAACATCCTTCATTTCTCTAAATACCACATCTCAGTTATACACTACCTTCTTAGTTTCTAGGTTCCAAATCTTGTAACCATTGAGACCATCTTTATATCCAATAAAGATACACTTTTCGGCCTTCTTATCTAGCTTACTCATGTTTTCCTTTGGAACATGAATATATGCATCACAACCAAATACCTTTAGATGTGTGAGAGAATTATCCTTACCAGTCCATACCTCTTGTGGAGTCTTGTCATCCAACATTGATGAGGGTGATCTATTGACCAGGTAACATGTAGTACCCACTGCCTCTACCCAAAATTCTTGCCCTAACCTGGCACCACTAAGCATGCACCTTTATTTTTCCATCAACATCCTATTCATCCTTTATGCAACTTGATTCTGTTGAGTTGTATATGGAGTAGTCTTCTGCCTTTATATACTACACTTCTTACAAAATTCTTCAAATTCATTCCCACAGAACTCTCTGCTATTATCTGTCCTCAGCACCTTAATTGTTTTCTCTGTTTGATTCTCAACAAGAGCCTTAAACTCTTTAAACCTATCAAAGACTTCAGATTTCTTCCTGAGGAAATATATCCAAGTATTCATTGAGAATTCATCTATAAATGAGACATAGTACACAGATGTTCCCAATGATGGGACCCACATAGGTCCAAAAACATCAGTATGAACTAGATGTAAAATTCCTTCTGCCCTCATTGTAGCAGAGGGGAATCTTACTCAATTATTCTTCCCATATAAACGATGTTCACATAAATCAAAATATAGAGAGTAGTTAGACATACCTTCAATCATACCTTTACCCTATAGTAGTCAAAGACCCTTCTCTCCGATATGCCCCAGTCTTTGATGCCACAACATAACCTTTTATCCAGAGACTGTAGGAGTTATTTCTTATTTAACACCAATATCAAGAAAAATGGAACTATTACACCCATCACTAATAGTGCTTCCTTGAAGACTATACAGAGTTCCAAACAGAACTCCCTTTAGCAACAACATTGCTCCTCGAACCATCCTGCAAGTTTCTTTTTCAAATATTCTTTTCACTGCTGCATCGTCCATTTTTGTTAGAGAAATCAATTTTCTAACCAAAACTGTGATGTGTAGAACACCAGGCAGTGTTCAAATCCTTCCATCTATGAGCCTCAACTTGATTTTTCCTCGTCCTATGATTCTGGTTGTCGAATCATCACCTAAGAAAACATTACCTCCATCATAACTTTCATATTCATAGAACCACTCCCTGTGGGGAGTCATATGAAAAGATTCACCAGATTCAACCAACTGTGCCTCATGATCTACATGTGTTCTTGAAGAATCCAAGTACACATACCCTCCTTCTTCCTTAGAGGTATTTTCTTCTGTAGAAGGAGATTCTTCAGATCCCTTCTTTTTCTCAAATTTGCATCTACACTGCTTCTTGTAGTGCCCTTCTTTTCCACATCTCCAACATACCCTTACAAAATTTCTGGGAGATTTAGATCTACCATTATACTTAGATGTCCCACTTGAGAACCTAGATCTATCTATTTCCTGGGAACGTCCTCTTGCAAATAATGCGTCTGTGCTCTGTCCTTCCATATTATTCCATCTCATCTCCTCTGACAACAAGGATGAGACCACTTGATCAAAATTCAAGGTAGTTGTATTACTACCTATGGCCACAACCATACTATCCCAGGAGTCTGGTAAAGAACACAATAAACTAATACATTTATCTTTGTTTGAAATTTTAATCTCAACAGATACTAACTGACTTACCACAGTATTGAAGGCATTCAAATGCTCTGCCACCGAGTCTCCACCTCTAATCCTCAGGTTATACAGCTTCTTTCTCAGGAATAGTTTATTTACTAGGGACTTAGACTGATACAACTTCCCCAAATTTTCCCATAAATCCTTGGTTGTAGCTTCCTCTAGCACATTCAGTAATATTGAATCGGAGAGACACAGTCAGATTGTGGTCTTTGCCTTCCGATCCAACTTTTTCCAATCATCTATTGAAGTTCCTGTAGGTGAAGTACTTGGATATACTGTGATCCATTGATCTTTGTCCACCAACAGATCTTCCATCTTGAGCTTCCATAGCTCAAAACTTTTCCTATTAAACTTCTTCATCTCCATCTTCGAATTTCGTGCCATTTCTTTTCACCTAAAAAATCAATACCACAAATCCCGCACTGTACCAAGGCTTATCATAGCCCCAAGACAAACCCTTGACCACAAAGGTGTCCCCCTGAAGCCAACAAATCTCTGATACCAAATGTAGATTTTAACCTTGTACAATATTTACTACAAATAGATTTTCAGTAAAAGAACAAAAAAGATACAATGGAAAATACAAACATTACACAGAGCTTTTTCCCCTGGAAACCCAAACCGGGAAAACCAACATATTCTATATTCATTCATCATCATCCATTGTTTATAATAAAATATACATATAAGATCCAACGGAATCCAAAACCCTAACCCAATGACCTGGATTAGTCCACAACCCTAATTCCTTAACCGAAAATAGAAAACCATCAGCAAAGAAACCATGTGCCAAAAAACCACCTAAATATGTGACACTACTCCTCGTGCGAAGAATATAACACATACCCAACAATGTTGACCCAAAATGGTGAATTTATCAAACGTGACAGATACATGTGTATGGGGTGCGCCAAATGAGCAAGTTGACTCTATTTTTTCATCAATGCTAAAGACATGAATTGATGCATCCATGGGCATAAAGGGTCTACTACACGGATGTAACCAGTGCAAAACAATATACAATAAAATATCGATATAAATACACATAATATTATATAATATATAACGATGAAGAACATAGATATGGTTAAGATACTAACCTCATCCATGAAGCTCTGTTGTCGATTGGCCTCCATATGCTCATAGTAGGTCTACTCGCAACTCGAACATTTTTCAGGTTGACATCGACGAATGCTATGTCCATGTTCCCTCTTCTCACTCCACTCTTTTGTACTGAGTGAATCTTTGACCCCTATATCAATGTCACCGACAAAAACCTCCTACCGATATAGTGCAACAAAGTTACAATGTTGCACTAGGATCTGAGTCAATGATAATATAACGAATTATACCTATTGTAATCTCTCTACAACAGGAGGATGTTGGGCAGGGGGGTTAGGCCTTCACCTAGGGGGACAATGACCTGACATGGGATCATTCGTAGCATGCTATCGGTCCAATGCATACAGTCAACCCACCCTCTAGAATTCATCAATGTCAAAGTAGTTGACATGTCGACCCAAAATAAATTCATCCCATAATTTTTGCAAAAAATATAAATTCATCTCCCTATTATTGTAGGGAGTTTTATCAAATAGAATGTACCACCTATCCATCCAATTTTCACTAATTTGTGGGTGGATGCACCATTCAATGCAAATGTGTTTCTTGGTCTTGGGTGGTTGTTGTTTAGATTAAGGATCAATAAAAATATACATCAATTGTTATTTTTATACACCCAAGTCTCCAACTTGGTTTCTGTCCAATCCATTGTTGCAATATTCAAACATTATTTCCCTATATTTAGAAATAGAAGTCAATTTCCCTTGGGCACTTGCAATAGAACTCACAATGACGTCCAATGAAGTGGCCAAGGACTCTTTTCTTGGTTCTCTCATGCCCCTTAATTGATTTACAAGTGTTCTTAATGTGTCCAACCCCTCATCAATTTGGGTGTTTATGTTGGGTGGTTGTGGTGGGTTGGGGTTTTCCTCGCCTCGGTCTATTGGTTGGAGATTTACATTGTATTCAAATTCCATTTTAAAATATATGCTATAAATTAATAAGGAATGAAATGTAAATTAGGTCGATTTATTTAATTAAAATAAAAAAATACAACAAATATCAATACATATTTTAACAAATAAAAAAACCATAAAATAATCTCATTTATTGTAAATTATTTATAGTTATTTTTAAAGGGTAAAGCCTAGGCAATGTAATAGGTGATTCTATAAATTTTATAGATGATATTTCTCTTTAAGATTACAAATTTATATTATTTTAGTTATTAAATTAATTGAATAAAAGTAACAATTACTAAATTGGGAGGAAAAGAAAAGAAATCAAGCATACATGGATTGAATGGGACATGGTAGTAAGATATTTATAGAGATCCTCCTCTCTACTTTCTCAATGAGGGTAAACACGTGAGCAAAATGTGTGAAAATAGGAACAAATCATGCTCCTGGCCCATTAAAAATACTATATCAGAGGAACATGTGTGTGTTCCTATAGACCCCCTTACCACTTTTTTTTCCACCAAATTTGTCCACACAACCATATATATATATATATATATATATATATATATATGGTCCAGGAGTTGTGCAACGATTCACTAGTCAAATAATTAATTTGATTTGTTCTGAAAGGTTTCATGTTTATTCCAATGGAGAAAGTCTTGAACACTAGATTCAAGGTGAAGAAAATTAATGGGGAAAATATAATTAAGCTATGGAATCTCAAGATGCAGATTTTGTTGGTACAACAAGGTCTGCATAAGGCATTGACAGGTAAGACAAAGAGATCAAGGGGTATGACATATCGGGACTAGGAATATCTTGATGTGAGAGCTCTTAGTTACATTAAGCAGTGTATGGCATGATGTTCCGTTCAATATCATTGGAGAAGAAAAAAAAAATTATGGAGAAGAATGGAGAGCATTTATATGATGAAATCATTAACTAACATAATCTACTTGATGAATAAACTGTAAAATCTACGCATGAAAGAAGGTACCAAAATATTTGAACATTTAAATGAATTTAATACTCTTATATGTCAATTAACTAGTATGGATGTAAAATTCGATGAATAAGAAAAGAAAGTCACATTATTGTGTTCATTTCATGAATCTCGGGATCACCTAGTCACTTCCATTAGCTTTAGTGCAACTAATTGTCTTCACTATGATTCTATTGTGGGAGAATTGTAGTAGGAGGTGTGAAGGAAATCCAGTATAGAAAACTTCACACCATAAGAAAAGGTAGCTAGAGGCTGGTCCACAAAATGAAGGAGGATTGAAGTGGAACATCTAGGGATAATTCAAAAGGAATAAAGTGTAAGGGAAGATGTTGGTACTGCAACAAATCAGGTCATATCAAGAAATATTGTTGGAAGTTGCAGGAATCCGAGGAAGATTCCAAAAAGAAAGAAAATCTAGCAAAATCATGTCCAAGTATGATTTATTAAGTCTTAACAATTTGTAACATGTCACAATTTTCTGAAGAGTGGTTATTAAATTTTGGTACTTCACACCAATTGTCTCCACATCAGAATTGGTTTTCTACATAACAAGTTGTTGATGGTGGTAGTGTTTTTATGGGAAACAATGTTTCAGGTACGATTTTTGGGGTTGGGAGTATTATGATTAATATGTTTGATGGAAGAGTAAGGACGTTAACCAATGTAAGACACGTACCTAAAGTAAAAAACAATTTAATTTCTTTAGGAATTTTTTATTCCAAAGGTTACAACTTTGCAGGTCAAGGTGGAGCATTGAAAGTGTCCAAGGACAATGTGGTGGTAATGAAGGAAACAAAGATTGGTAATTTTTACAAGATGGAAGGGAATATTGAAATAATTGAAGCAACGATGGAATCTAAGGACGAAATTGCATCTACTTGTTTATGACATCAATGACTATGCCATATGAGCAAGAAAGGGTTGGTTTTGTAGGTACTCGTAAACTGTAAGTAAATTCTAGACTTACAATCTTTGAATTTCTGCATGTTTTATATCTTTGTTGATTATAGTGATCGAGTTAAGGGATGTATATTGTGTGATCCTATTACCTGAAAACTCATCACAAACAAATATATATGCATTAAACAATAAAAAGTTGTTCAAGATCACAAAGGGAGGTTTGTTTTCAAACTCAATGAATAATTGTATAGCCTAAAGGTACCCAGGAAATGGTGCAAGATATTTGATTCCTTCATGGTGAGCAAAAATTTATAAAGAAGTGAATATAACCATTATCTTTACTTTGAGAATTTGGAAAATGGTACATTCATTATATTGATATTATATTTTGATAATATGTTTTTTTCAAGCCTAAGTATGGTTAAGATCAGTAGGTTAAAGGATCATTTAACTAGGATGTTTTAGATGAAGGATCTAGGAGAAGAAAAACAAATCTTGGGCATAGAGGTATACAGATATGGAAAAAATGGTAAGATTTGGTTACCACAAAAAAATTGTGTTGAAAATATATTGGTGAGGTTCAATATGAACATTGTAAAACTGGTAATTCCATTGTAATCTTTCTTCAAGTTTATGTCCTAGTAGTAAGGAAGAAAAAGATTGTATATCACGTATATTGTATGCTAGTTCAGTAGGAAGGTTGATGTTTGTGATGAAATGTTCAAGACTATATATTTCACATGCAGTTGGTGTTATGAGTAGGCACCTAAAAAATGCAGAGCATTGGAAATGGGTGCTTCGATATCTAAGAGGAACAAGTATCACCTACAATGATTGTAGTAATTTAGTTTGTGGTTATGTTGATTTAGATATTGTAGGATATTTGAACAAGTGGAGATCTACCTTAGGTTATGTCCCACATGAATGCAAAGATCTTTTGGCTACATTTGGACAAGTTCACGATAAGGTGTTATGTGGTAGTCAAAGTGTTGCATATTTGAGTAACAGTCCATCCTATCAAAATGGGACAAGGCATCATTTTGTAATATAGGTTACTAAAGAAGGTGGATTGCTCCATAGTGGAGCAAGTTGTGAAGACATGTTCACAAAAACGATATTGTTAAATAAGTTGTCGTGGTGTTTGAATTCTCTGGGCTGCAAAAGAGGTGATGAATGGGCTTAGGAAATGTATCCAATAAATTGTTGTGAAGGTGGAGATTCTTGGAATTCTGACAACAATTAAAAGAAACTACGATAAAATTTCAAATTTACTTATAGTAAATATTTGGTGGTTTAGTTCTTGAACTGTGTAATGAGGAAGTTCTTGAACTTATGTAATGATACAACCTATTCTCTATTTTTGAAGCCCAAAGAGACATTTGTAACGCTATTATATATCTATGAATCTCAAAGAGACATTTGTAACTTTGTGACCTTGTTGAATATAATATACATATACCTTTCTCGCTACGTGGATGTTTCATTCATTAATTGTCAAGTTTTTACAAGGAAAAATATTTGTGTCTTATGAATGTATCCTTCATAAATTATTTTTAATTAATTTGTTGTGTTGCACTTATTATATTCATTCTCTAATGAACAACAATTTTACAATTATGGCATCTTGAAGCCTTTCCTTTCAACATGACAGGGTTGGACCTAAAGGAAAAACATTTGGAGGTACACAACTCTTTGTGTTTCTTTTTTTCTTGTGAGTAGTTTGTATTGGCATTGTTCAACTATTCTACGAAATGTTTTTTTTTTAGTAGAATCTAACTACATAAATTTGTACGAAATCACTATTTTTTATTGTTTAAAATCCATTTCTGAATGCAAAAATGGATTCAACTTGTTGAGAAACTCTTAGGACACTCAAATTATACAGAAATAATAACTCAAATTTGAGGATCTAACAATTTCTTGCCGAATTTTAGGTAAATGTCCCTAAAAAATATAGCCAATTTTTTTTTATTTAATAAAATGGTTGAGTTGGATTTCTACACTGATTAATTGTTTTTGCTTAATGTCACTTCCACATCCAATGAGGATGGATAAATTGTGATCTAACACAACATAAATGATCATCGATAGTTGACAAACAACGAAGCATGCATCTGTAAAAACTAGCCACATTGGTAAAGTGGGCACCTGCTTTTATTCTCCTCCAAACTATGACATACTAATCATTTTTTTTTGTTTAAATTGTCTAAGGAACTCTTAATATATTTTCTAGGGGCTACGAAATCCAACTTCAATAAACGTGTTCTAATATGAAATATTTTTTTTTCAAAACCACCAGTCACTCTATGCGAGTCCTCTATAGTTGTGCATTATCATTTCTAGTAATTTATACAAATTATAGTTTCATTAATTATGATGAAAGGCGTATACCTATTGGAGATGGGCACAATTAATGATCTTTTAATCTTAAATTATAATTTGATGGCGACATATTGAAGATGTCGGTATATTCTTAGTCGTCCTCCAAAATCAATGAGTCAGATTTATTGTTGATAACTTCCTTGCATTCATGAATGCATCAGTTAACCTATTTACTTTTTAACATTTACCTAGTCATATTAAGAAATTACTGTAACATCATATGATTACCATGTTTAAATAATTAACCTTTGAGATTACCACGTTTAGCAGACACTCCTTCAACTTCATTCTTGGAAATTACATGTATTAGACAAGCCACCTTTCCTTGCTATCACGAATTTAATCAATTGTCAGCATTTCCTCTACCTCAGATTTTCTCAGCTGTAAACCTTTCAGCGTTCACCAACCGTGAGTTAGCAACTATGCTAGTTATAATAGACAACACTATCTATATTATGTGGATTTTGGAGAGGAGATGTGGAAATCAATATAATTTGTTGTGGTAGTACTAGGTTACTTGCGTGTCTATTTAATGTGGTAGTAGGTTATATCGGTATATATATATAATTTAGGAAAGAGATATAATACTTAAGGAATGCGATATTTTAGAGGTGTTTTATCTATTTTTTATTTAATTTTTTTATTAAATGTAAATTTAATAAAATGTAATAATACTTGAATCTTTTTATTTACAACGTAACATTTATTTATTTACTCAACATTGTTGTCAAAATTAATTGACATGGATTTAATCTTCAACAAATCACAAATTTAAAAATAAAAAATCAATGGAAACCATACATTTAACAAATTTCATAGAATCAATATGTAAAAATCAATGGAAAACAATTATTGTAATCATAGAATTAATATGTAAAAATCAATTGAAAACAATTATTAAATTACAATAATGTATTTGGTTTGATAATGATGGATTTGATGTTTTAATGGACAAACCATTAGTTTTAAGAAAGCATAAGTTAATTAACATTAAATTAACATGATTGTAAAGATGCAAACTTATATTTATTTTAAGCTTAGATTTATCAAGTAACTCAAAAGATTATAAAGTTTAATAGACATGCCATGTAATTATATTGTTAATTGTGTAACATTAACAATTATTGAGGTATGGATTAAATAATTATGAATTTGATGTTTCACTTTTTAATGACAAACCTTTAATTCTATGAAAACATAAGTACATAAAACCATTATTAACATTAAATTGACATGATTGTAACAATAAACTTAAAGACAAAGTTATTATGTATGTCTAGAGATTATAAAGTCTAACTGATATAACATGTAATGGTATTGTTAATTGTTGAACATTAGCAATTATTGAGTTATGGATTTGATGTTTCACTTTTTGAAGGATGAACAACATAAGTTTATGGTAACATGATTGAAACAATACTATTATTAACATTAAATTGTCATTATTGTAACAATACAAGCTCAGATTTATTTTAAACTCATATTTATCAAGTAACACTAGAAATTATAAATTATAATTGATAGGATATGTAATGGTATTGTTAATTGTTGACCATTAAAAATTATTGAGGTATAAGTTTAATAATGATGGATTTGATGTTTCACTTTTTTTTAATGCACACCCCATTAATTCTATGAAAGCATAAGTTTATTTTAACATGATTGTAATAGTACCATTATTAACATTAAATTGGCATGATTGTAACAATAAGCTTAGATTTATCTTAAACTCGCATTATAAAGTCTAATTGATATGACATGTAATGATATTATTAATTATTCAACATTATTAATTATTGAGATATGGGTTTGATAATGATGGATTTGATGTTTCAGTTTTTGATGGAAAAACCATTAATTCTATGAAAACACAAGTTTATGTTAACATGGTTGTAATAATACCATTATTAACATTAAATAGACATGATTGTAACAATATAAGTTTATAATTATTTTAAAATCAGATTTATCAAGCATTTCTAGAAATTAAAAGTCTAATTTATATGATATGTAATGATGATATTGTTAAATGTTGAATATTGTTGCTAGGAGTAAGAAGGTGTTGGGAAACCCTATATATATGGAAGTGAGAGGTCATGGTTATGAATTGTAATTCATATTAAATGATGATAAAAAATAACACTTTAATAAATTTGATCACTCTCTCCATTTGATAGCTGAAAGTTTAAGATAGTCATAAATTGGTTTAATGTGACAACATCTTCTCATACTAAATTGTAAAGTGTCTCACTAGTCTCATTACAATAATGTTCAACATTTAACAATATAATTACATATCATATTAATTGAAATTTTTATAATTCTTCTTAATTATTAAAAAGTAACATAAATATAATTAACTTATAAATGTATATAATTAGTATAATGCAATGTTCAACGTTTAATAACACCATTACCTACTATATCAATTGGATTTTTTATAATAATTTTTAATTATTAAAAAAGACGCATAAATATAATTAACTTATAAAATAAAATAAGGTTATCACAAATTGTAAAATCACTTTCAAAATCAAGAGAATAGATAGTTTTTATATAATGATGAACCTAATGCTTCACTTTTTTTTAGGACCAAACTACTAACTTTATAAAATCAATAGATTATTACTAAAATAATCTAACATAATTATATTTATACAATTGTAATTATAGAGTAGTCAACATTAAGTTGACATGATTGTACTAACATAATATTTAACATTTAACTATATCATTATATATTATATTAATTAAAAAAATTATAATTAAATGTTACTAATAAATAAACAAAATTAAAAAAAAAGAAAAATCATTTAGTGTTTGCTTTTAACTTAACAATAAATATATTATACTAAACCGAGCAACTTCCCTCGTCTTTTAAAACAACCAATTTCTCTTGAGCTTAAAAAAAATTGTTAAGTCAAAACTGATCTTGGATCTGATTTAGTTACTAATTCCAACTAATCTTCGATTTGATTTCTTTAAGAATTCTAAGATTGCAAAGTTAACGAAGATTTATTATTATTATTATACTTAAATTTAATACTATTTAATTTTTTACACAAAAAAATAGTTTTATATTTAATAAAAAATGGAAAAACATATTCTTTATTTTTCATTATTGGAATTTTTAATACTAATAAAAAAAATTAAAATTTAAAATTGAAAAGAAAAATTATTTTTCATTATTAGAATTTTTAATACTATTAACAAAAAAATTAAAATTTTAAAAGTGAAAAGAAAATTTTAATATTTGCCATATTTTTTAATATCAAAAAATCATTTAGGTATCTTCTCTTTGATTTAAGTATCGAAACTCCCAACTCCATCTCTTGGAGAAGTCTATCAAATTTTACATCGTATCAATAAATCTTCCTTTGACAATGTGTCGACCTTTTCATTTAACTCTCTCTCTATATGATTGATAGTGCACTTCTCAAAGACTACGATGATCTCCTTTAAATGCCACATTGTTAACTAATTGTGTTAATATCATCCAAAGCTTGCAATGCCACATTGTTAACTAATTGTGTTAATATCATCCAACTACGACCTAGAGAGAATCCCTATAGATTTGGAAATCTCTCACCGTATGTTAATTTCAACATTGTTTAATATATTAAATAATATATCTTTAAATTTAATATTATCTAATATATTTATGGATTAATTTGTCTTTTAATTATAAATTTTAATTTTATGGTCAGAAATAAAAGATGTTGGTATATTTTTCGCAGTCCTCTCAAATTAATGAATGAAATTTAATGTTCATAACTTCTTTTCATTTATGAATAAGTTTGTTTCCTTGTTTATTTTCACATTTATTTAATATGATTAAGAAATTACTTCTTTGACCCACCAATTGACATGTTAATTGATTAAGAAAAATTAATATGTATAAAACTCCTCATTGCCAAAATGAAATTAAGTGAAATTAATTAAGCCGAAAGGCGTACACCTATTGACAATGGGCACAATTAATGATCTTTTAACCTTATTTAACTTTAAACCCTAATTTGATGGCTATGCATTGAAGATGCTGACATATTCTTAGTCGTCCTCCAAAATCAATGGGTCAGATTTATTGTTCATAACTTTCTTGCATTTATCAAGACATCACTTAACATGTTTACTTTTTAACATTTACCTAATCACATTAAAAAATTACTGTAAGGATATGTAATTGCCACGTTTAAATGATTAAATAGGATTAAACCGTGCAGCTAAACGTTTCATATTACCACAAACAAATTACAAATTACCATAGACGTTTTATGACACGCGTTCTTAGCCGACCTTTTGACATTCTCAACCGCGAGTTAGCGGCTGTGCTAGTTATATGGATAACAAGTCTCATTTTGGTTAGGTCAAGTGTCCCTGTGTGGTGATGTCATTTACTGTGTTTCAATTAAAGCATGAAACCAACAGGTGGTTACGCTGGATGCCAAGTTTGTGCAGCCTTTCAAATTTTGCAAGTTTGAGGGGCCTTTCAAATTTTGCCCAGGACCGGAGAATAATGTTTTTGGTTATTTAATCACCCCTCGCTATATGCTACGGAGGTCTGACAGACAGAGGTACGTTTTCCATGTATTGCAGCCGAGGTCTGATAGACGGAGGTACATTTTCCATGTATTGCAGTGGATCTTTGAGGGTGCCATTGACAAGTTTGTCCCTACACATAACATTACTTATTTATTTTCTATGGCCTGACTTCGTATGATTTGAATAGCCATTTATATGTTATGTTGCGTATAACATATGTTGCGTATAAATTGATTGACCATTTTTAAATGTGTTTGTATCCTGCTTAGACTTATTTTAATTAGTTTAATATCTTAGGATTTTGTAAAGTAAATTGTTTAAATTTTTAATCAAAATATTAACATATAAAATAGAAATATTTTTGAATCGAAATTAAATTATTTAAAATAGTTGTTAAAAAATTAACACATAAAATATAAGTTATTAAAAAAAATCAAATAAAATTAATAAAGTGTTCAATGTAAACCAAATATCTAATACCAATATATTATATAAGAATAAAAATACTATTTTTTATTTTAAATGAAATTTCTAATAACAATATATGAAGACAAAAAAAATATTTTATATTTTGATTGACATGAAGATAACTTAAATTTGTCAAAATAACTTAATAAAAGATTTTACTATAAAAAAAAAAAATTGGATGAAAAAATTATTTCCTAGTAAAGATGAAATATTTTAAATATTTCATAAATAAATCATAAATAAGTCATAAATGGATTTCAATTAAATATTTTACAACCATAAATCATAATTACTTTTAACCCCTTCATTTGTTTTTTTTGTGATTATTGCAATTTGTAACATCAAAAAGTGGAATGCATAGTCTAATTTTATATATGTTTATTTGGAAGGGATATATTTTTCATATCAAGATCATTTGCTATCAATGTTCTTAGAACGATTATGATTCCATATTTCCTTCTATGTAATATATTGCATAAGTTCAAAGTTCTTATCTTCGTCATAAAGGATACACTTTGTTATCATTTTTTTTAAAGTTGTCCAAACTTTTTTGTTACAATTTATAAAAAAAAAAAACTTGTCCAAAAGTTTATTTTCATAGTTTGTCATAATTTGTTGAAGACAAATGAACTTGGTCATGTGACAAACATAACGCGACATTAAAATATGACGAACACAAACAAACATTACAACATGTTGAACATTGTAATGTTGAAATGTGATTAACATAGTAACGTTGCAGTGTGAGAAACAATTATATTAAGTTACTAAAAAACAATTATTTACTTTTAAATTTCCACTCGATCACATTGTTTTATAGTAAACTTCTTTAAGTTTAATTATTGAACTCTCTCTTTATGCAATAAAATTTCCATTCAATTCAACGTTAAGGTTGTTTATGTACTTGTCACTTTAGTTAAGGTTGTTTATGTAATTGTCAAAGTAACGTGAAATTTTATTTAACTCATCCCTTTTTTTTTTGCTTGTAACATATGACAATGTTTTATAACATTTATTTTTCCCATAGTTTAAACTTCTTCATGATGCAACTTAACCCTCACTAAAAAACATAAATTTATATACCTCATAATGAAAAACTCAAATTTATATTACCCTTGATGTCATGCTCCAATGTTCCTAAGCATAGCATCCTTCCACCAACATTACAATCGGGCATGCCAAAACCTCAATATGTTACTAACTTTTGTCTCTGTGACATTCTGTTGAACATTGTCCAAATTTGTTTTGTGACAACCATTCCTTTCGTCACTCTATGAAAAATAGATTCCTAAGTAATATTGTGACAAACATCCTCCCACAACCGTTGCAATGTGATGAGCATGTCGAAACCCCACCATGTTACTAACTTTTTTCTTTGTCACATTGTCACGATCATTGTCCAACGTCACACACCCATAAACAACATTCCTAACGTCAATTTCTGACAGCACTTCCTATGTGGCATTGTGACAAAAATTCATGCCATCCCATTGTGACAAACATTTGCCAACGTCGCATTGTGACAAACATTTCCCAACATTTCATTGTGATGAACATTCCTACCGTCCCATTGTGATGAACATTCCCCAACATCGCATTGTGAATAATACTTCCCAACGTCGCATTGTGACGAAATTTTCCCAACATCACATTGTGATGAACATTCGTATCGTCCCAATGTGATGAACATTTCCCAACATCACATTGTGACAAACATTTCCCAACGACGTAATGTGATGAACATTTCCTAACAATGTAACGCTCGAAATGAATGTTAGAAATGCATCACTTTATGATTTTGTTGCACATCATCTTAACGTCGCATTGTGTCGAATATTTTCCAATGTTGTATTGTGATGAACATTTCTTAACATTGCATTGTGATTAACATTCGTACCATCCCAATGTGATGAATATTTCCCAACGTCGCATTGCGATGAACATTTCCCAATGTTGCATTGTGACGAACATTTCCCAACAATGCATTCTGATAAACATTCCTAATGTCCTATTGCGACGAACACTTCTGAATGTCACATTGTCATGAACATTCCTACCATCCTATTATGTCAAATATTTTCCAACGTCGCATTGTGATGAACATTTTATACCTACATTACATATATTTAATAATTATTAACTTTATTAACTTTATACATATTATTAAATAATTATGAATTTCAAAATTAACTATATAGATATTATTAATTATATTATATTTACAAAGTTTATAATGATAATTTATATAATAATATTTAGTAATTAAAGCTTGTTAATTAATTATTAATCAACAACAATAAGCATTTCTCTGAGGTTGAACGAGAATAATATTTCTCTCTGCGGTTTTGAACGGGAATAATATTTCTCTGTGGTTTTGAATGGAAATAATATTTCTCTGTGGTTGAACGAGAATAATATTTCTCTATGTGGTTTTGAACGGGAATAATACTTCTCTCTCTTTTTTTTTCTTAGGAGATATTTTATTTCTAAGATTATATATCTAGGGTTTTGAATGGGAATAATCTCTGTAGTTTTTACCTTTTTTTACCCAAAATAATCTCTCTAGTTTCTCTGGACTTCTCTGTCATTTTCAGAAATTATTTTTGGCTTCTTCAAGACGTTGAGCATTTGGACATCTGAAATGGGGTGAGTCACTTTTTACTTTGATTGAATTTTAATTTTACGTAAAGAGATTTAAATATATTTTATTTATTTTTTTATTTTAAGTTTCGGAAGTAAAAGTTGATTTGAGAGATAAAGTCAATCAATAATAATAATTGTTACATCTTTTTTCTCTTCTTTTCAATATGAGCACTCCACCACCTATTCAAAAAACTCAACATAACAAGGGGAGACCCCCCAAAATCACCCTAGAGATCCTTTATGATTATATGGAATCAGTAGAAAAAAAAAAAGAGAGAGACAGAGAAGCCAAAATCCAAATAGAGTTAGAAACATTAGAAAAAATGAGTGAAGAAAGAGACGTAAAAATCCAAATAGAGCTAGAGGCAATGATTGACAAAAAAATTAAAGATACCATTCAAACTCAAATAGAGGATATATTCTTAGGGTTCAAGAGTGAATTGTAAACAATGAATGATAGAATTCAAGAAATGGAAAAACATAAACAATCAACCCAAGAAGAAGGGGTTGAATAAAATCACAACTTGAGAGATAGGATTAAAGAGCTAGAAGAAAAACTAACCAACAATTTGACCCTCAGTAATATGGAAAAAAAATTGGATATCAAAACCATCAAAGAGGAAATGAATAAGCTAATCGAATTAGACCATCAGCGTAACAAAAGAGCCTTGAACCTCATAAGTTTTGGTATAAAAGAGAAACAAGAGGAGGATACGCTAGCAATAGTAAAAGAAGAATTAAAAAATAAATCACAAATTGATACAACTTACCTCATAAAAGCAAAGAGGCTAGGAAAAATAATTGATCACAAAGATACGTTTATTTGTGTCAAAGTAAGTTGTAATGGCCATAAATATAACATACTTAGTAAATCTCTAAGCTTAAAAGGGTCGGGAATATTTATAAATGAAGACCTCATTCCCGAAGACCATGCTGAATTAAGGAAGGAAGTTCAAAAGGTAAAAAAAATCCAAGAAAGAAAGAAAATGGGCAATAATTAGAAATTGAAAAGCTATTGTTAGGGATAGAGACAAGAAGGATAATAATAAATAGGAATTTGGGACACTTGGAATCCCTTTTTGGAATTCTCGTGGCTTTCCATGGTGCAAAGGTCCTATGATAAGTTTGATATCGAGTGAGATTGATATTATCTGTCTAGTTGAAACTTGGGAGCATGAGGAGTCTAAGGTTCCGAACATCGAAGGATTTGTCTTGTGGTCGGCATGGAACAAAAAATCCCACCGTAGAGGGATAAGAGACATAGCTTGTTATATTAGAAAAAACATTTCTCCTCACATTCAACTTCATAAGATTGACCCTCTTAATCAATACATTTGGATAGAAATTTTAGAGACCAATGCTAAGAAGATGAATATAACATTTTTTTATTTTGCACCTATTAATTCTACTTTTTATAAGAAAAATAATCTAGATAAAAATTGTCCCTATAATAATTTAGAACAAGATATGTATAATTTGAAAAATGAAGGTAATATCCTCCTACTAGGAGATTGTAATGCTAGGACTACAACTAAACAAGCTACTCTTTTAAGCAATGAGTCCAACCATAATCCTTTATGGCTAGATGAGGACCTTGTTTCATCTAATAGCTACAAAAGAATCTCTAAAGACCTAATTGAGAATTTGTTGGGTACTGAGTTGGTCAAGCTCTGCAACTCTCAAGACCTAATAATTTTCAATGGAGTAATGAAGTGACCAAAATCCAACCAAAAGACATGTATTTATGGGCTAGGTAGTTGTGTAGTAGATTATGTGATATATGATATCCCCATTTCCAACCAAATAACAACTTTTGACCTTTTAAATGACCATGAACCTGACTTTGATCATAAACCTTTAACCCTAAATCTAAAATTTTCCATGCATAGGAGCACCATTGAAGAGAATTCTGATAATCAAAGGAATTTGCGCTTTGACAAAAGTAAAGTTGACATTTTATTAAAGGATTTAAATAGTAAATTAATCCTCCTAACTTATAAGGACAACATTGAAGAACTCTATCATAATTTTACAACTACCCTTTCCACTTCTATTAACAAGTTCTCTTTCAAGGTGTCCCATAAAAAGAATAATAGAACAACCAACCCTTGGTATGATAAAGAATGTA
>ML793609.1:154628-166632 GCA_009831015.1 Picea engelmannii
GAGTATGTTTAACGAACCCTAAGAAGGAGTGGTTCGGTCCCATCACAGGTCTGTCAATGTTTGTTTAACGAGTCCAGAGATAGAAAACTCGAAGGTTTTTCAAGATTATAGAGTTTGGAAAAACACTTAAAAGAGAACTCTCTTAGTTCCTTTTTCGTAATATAGTCTGGATGAGACCGAAAAAGATATAAATTATCGCTCACCAGACGTTTATTTCAAATAATTTATCGAGCGTGAAAATAGCAAGGTCGCTCAACGATCTTTTCATGTTTAGAGAGTCTGAAAAGAGATTAAAGAGGACTCCAAGGGGGTTCCTTTTTTGTATAACCTTGTGAGCTCGAAAAAGTGATAAAAGTATGCTCGAATACGTTCTCATGTTTTTTACGACCGCAAGAATGGACAAAAACGACGCTCGAGGTTTTATGTAAAAACCATAAAAACAATAAAAAAACACGCCATAACGAAGAAAAAATATGTCCATACCCTTGTATTTAATTATCAACGTCATCACACCTGCAAGTCATTACACTCATCTTGATATTAGAAATTAGGTTTAATCAATAAATAAGCATAAAAAACCCAAAATGACATAATTATTGGATAAATTCATAAGTGCGGACACAAACCGATCTCCCTAGATCCACCTGGATCTAGAACAAAGCAAGACAAAATAATACTTTTTCCCTAGATTTTGACTATCGAATGAACTAGGAGGCAAGAACAAGTTACATACCTTATAATCACTTCTTATAGTCTGTGTTGCTCCTACTTCGCTCCAGTGCTCTTGTGCAGTCAAGTCCAAGACAACACAAACCAACCAAAGTGAAGAAAGCACAATCTATTCAACAGTTAATCTATGTATATGATCAAGGAGTTATACAATAAAGTGGAACTAGCTTTATGGGAAAGGGACATATTANNNTATCATATTGATGGAAAGTAAAGATTACAACCTGAGCCTTGATGTTGCAAACTTCCTTTCGATGACCCTTGGCTCTGACACACACACTTGCTCACTTGCATGAAGAAGATCAACCACCTTTGATAAACTTGTTGGAGTTTCCTAGCTGTTGTAGCATCATTCCTTCACACAGTCTTTCACCAATTCTCCAATGTCTTGTTTGACCTTGTTTGCTTCTAACTTTTTCCATGAGAATTCTCTCAATATATAGGAGAGAATGAATTAGTTACTTAGATAAGAATGATCCCAAAATATCAGGGAATCCAGTACTAGGATAATCATTTGAATGCCATCTCATCTTTCTAGAAGATTCCCTTCTAGAAGCTTCGAGAATTCATCTTTTTCCCTTCTTTAGTAAGAGTTCGCACCCTAGTAGTTCAACACAGTGCGAACTTCTCACACTCTGGCTTAAGGCAGCCTGCGAGAATCATACATTCTCGCAGGCAAATATACTGGCAGACTGTGAACATTCCTCAAAACTGTGATTTTTTGGAAAGAGATGAAGGTAACTTTCTCAGGAGAAAATTCCAATGAAGAGCCTAAGTACACCATAATTAATATATCATCATGACGACCAAAATCATGGGTAACAGTCAGGAATATTTATAAATGAAGACCTCATTCCCGAAGACCAAGATGAATTAAGGAAGGAAGTTCAAAAGGTAAAAGAAGACAGGAAAGAAAGAAAGTGGGCAATAATAAGAAATCGAAAAGCTATTGTTAGGGATAGAGATGAGAAGGATAATAATAAATAGGAATTTGGGACACTTGGGATCCTTTTTTGGACTTCTCGTGGCTTTCCATGGCACAAAGGTCCTATGATATGTCGGATCCCGAGTGATATTGATATTATTTGTCTAGCTGAAACTTGGGAGCATGAGGAGTCTAAGGTCCCTAACATGGAAGGATTTTTCTTGTGGTCGACATGGAACAAAAAATCCCACCGTAGAGGGATAACAGGCATACCTTGTTATATTAAAAAAAACATTTCTCCTCACATTCAACTTCATAAAATTGACCCTCTTAATCAATACATTTGGGTAGAAATTTTAGACACCAGTGCTAAGAAGATGTATATAGCAATTTTTTATTTTGCACCTATTAATACTAATTTTTATAAGAAAAACAACCTAGACAAAAATTGTCCCTGTAATAATTTAGAACAAGATATTTATAATTTGAAAAATGAAGGTGATATCCTCCTGCTAGGAGACTTTAATGCTAGGACTGCGACTAAACAAGATACTCTTTTAAGTGATGACTCCAACCATAATCCTTTATGGCTAGATGAGGACCTTGTTTTATCTAATAGCTACAAAGAAGCTCTGAAGACCTAATTGAGAATTTGTTTGGTACTGAGTTGGTCAAGATATGCATCTCTCAAGACCTAATAATTTGCAATGGAATAATGAAGTGGCCAAACTCCAACCAAATGACTTGTATTAATGGTCTAGGTAGTAGTGTTGTAGATTATGTGATATTTGATATCCCCATTTCCAACCAAATAACAACTTTTGACCTTTTAAATGACTATGAGTCCAACTCTGATCATAAACCTTTAACCCTAACTCTAAAATTCTCCATGCATAGGAGCACCATTGAAGAGAATTATGATAATCAAAGGAATTTACACTTTGACAGAAGTAAAGTTAACATTTTCTTAAAAGATTTCAATAGTAAATTAAACCTCCTTACTTATAAGGACAACATTGAAGAACTCTATCATAATTTTAAAACTACCCTTTCCACTTCTACTAAAAAGTTTTCTTTCGAGGTGTCCCATAAAAAGAATAATAGAACAACCAACCCTTGGTATGATAAAGAATGTAAAATTGTTAGGAAATCCATTAGGAATGCTTCTAATGATCCCTTAAAAGTCGATAAGATCAGTATGTACAAAGCCCTAATTAAAAGGAAAAAACGCAATAAACAACAAGAGCAACATTCAAAAATATACAAGTTGGA
Organism: Picea engelmannii; assembly: GCA_009831015.1. Lineage (NCBI taxonomy): Eukaryota > Viridiplantae > Streptophyta > Pinopsida > Pinales > Pinaceae > Picea > Picea engelmannii. The sequence goes on from ML793609.1 coordinate 157,555, forward strand.
TCCTAAAAAGTTCTGGAGCCAAATTCAAAAATGTAATACTAAAGAAAATAATAGGATTCCCTTAACAGACTGGAATTCCTACCTTAAAAGTATTTACGAGCTCCCTAATGCCATGGACACCATTCCTATTGTCCCTACAAAGGAAGAAGTATTTTTTTTAGATGACATAGAGTTCGACGTTATGCGGCTCGCAAATGTGAAAGCGAAGGACATTGAAGGCTACCAAGCTGAAATTTTTAAAATCGGAGGGCCAATCCTTATCCCTCACATACACAAGCTCTTCAATTTAGCATTCAAGTAGGGCTTCCCTAAACCCTAGACACAAATCCTCATTGTTCCTATTTTTAAAAATGGGGATAAAAACATTCCCTCTAATTATAGGACCATTATGATTAGCTCGATTTTAGCCAAGCTTTATGGAATTATTTTGGAAAAGAAGATTAGCATTTGGCTAGAAAGTCAAGGTAAAAGAGCTAAAGGCCAGGACAGGTTTAGGAGATATCATTCAACTATGGACCATATTGTTACCTTTAGGATCATTGCAGAGGAGTTCTGCAATACTAAAACCAACCTTTTTTGTTGTTTTGTTGAATTTAGAAAAGCTTTTGACATGGTTCCTAGGAAAAACATTTGGAATAGGTTGGAAGAGATAAAAGTGCCTCTCAAGTTTAGGGTTGTTGCAATAAGGATGTATGATAACGTTATTGCTAAGTTTAAAAGCAATGAGTGCTGGTCAAAAGAGATTAACTAATATATCGGAGTCAAACAAGGTTGTCCCTTGTCCCCTACCCTTTTTGGCATATACATTGATAAGTTAGAAGAATGCTTGGAAAAACCAGGTTGTGTCGGCCCTACTCTCACTAGTATAGTCATCAATCTTCTTCTTTATGCCAATGATATCGTTCTTGTGGAAATGATTCCCCATGATCTTGAAAACCAACTAAGAATCCTCAAGGACTTTTTCTCGAATATGGGTATGACTATTAATACTGATAATACTAAGGTCATGATTATTAAATCCAATAAGATCCCTTATGATACCTTTGTATATGGCAACAACAACTTGGAGGAAGTAACTTCATACAAATATCTTGGAATTGATATTCACCACAAGATCAATTGGAATTATAGCATTGAGAAAAGGATTATTGGGGGATGGAAATCTTATTATGGGCTTGAAAATAATTGTAAATCAGCTGATCATTGAAGTTGGGATGAGAAGAAACTCGTCTTTGAGACTCTTGTTACATCTTTTATTCTTTATAGATGTGAAGTTTGGGGATGTAGTATCTCTCGTGAATCCTGGAGAAAGATAGAGCAAATACAAGAGAAATTTATAATGTATAATCTCAAAATTAAAGGAAATATGCCCTATCCCATCTTCCTCATAGAAGCAAGCCTCTCCTCCATTGAGAGCATGGCTATGACTAGATACCTAATGTATAATAACAAGTTAAACAACATGGAAGACAAGAGGCTACCTAAAATTGCTTCAAAATCAACTCATAACCACCATCGACTCAAGCGAGGATGCCATGAAGATGCTCGGTCTTGGATAAACTATTGGGGAATCATGGAAGAAACCATTTTGCAGAATAAAGATACTATTAAAAAAAATGTCAAATCAAAATTTGAGGAAAAAATGTGGTGTGATAAAAAGTTAGAGGGTAAAAGAAAATTAAGGTATTATAAAGATGTAATCAACCCTAATCTAGAAGATCAAAATTATCTATCTGTTTTGCCAAGTGTAAAGAAAAAAATAAGCATTGCTAAGATAAGAACAAATTCTCACGAGATCCATAGTGAAACGGGGCGTTGGTCAATCGCTAAAACGCCATGGGATGAAAGAGTGTGTCACCTTTGTGACACTAAGAAGGTTGAATATGAAAAGCACTTTCTCTTAGATTGTCCAGCCTATACCCATATTAGATCTCATTTTCAAAATATTGATCACACTACCAACCATCCTAACCTCTTAACTCAACAAAAGTTTGATGATCTTGGAAAGCTTCTCTTAATGCTTTTTGAGCACAAAAACAAAATTCTAAAGAATCACAAGTAATCACTTACCGTCTTAAGGTATGATAGACCAATTAGGTCTTAGTGAAAATTAATCATCATCATAATCATCATCATACTTATAATTTATTAATGAAATACATTAATGTTTTGTATTAATGTATTTTATTAATACATTAATTATACATTAAAATTACATTATTACATTAATTTATACATTATACAAACATATTAATGTATAATTAATGCATTAATTAATTATTACATAAATATAATATATACTTATAATGTATTAATTAAATACATTAATGTTTTGTATTAATGTATTTTAAATTAATTTATACATTTATATATTTGTATTAATATATTAATGGTACTGTCAAGGCCGTCAACTAGCAACAACCACTTTATAAAAGTGGTTGATATACGTCGATCAACGTCATTTTCCACCTTTCCAAATTAATGGCGACGATCGACGTATATCAAACACTTTTATAAAGTGGTTGTTGCTAGTAAATAATATGTTTTTATGTTTTAAAAATATGTGTTACAATGGGAGACGAGAGAGAGTGATGCTTGTTGCAATGGCTCACTAGGGTTTTTCGTAGTACTTGTACACCCTCTTGACAAGATCACCCAATATTCTGAATTTTACTTGGCTCTGAACTTGTATGACTTCTCCCGGTGAGGGGTTGCGAACCCCCTCATTTAGAAATGTGGTCATAGACAAAAATAAGGATGGGTTCCTTCCTCGATCATCCTTTGAGGTTCTGCCATCAATGTGCAACAAAAATTAATTTAACAACACTCACAATGGTAAATCTATTGAAATAGATCTGAAGTCGTCCCATTCAAAGGTGACTTGGCTATGGGAACCCGAAAAATGTATCTCACAGGAACCTTCTTCTCTAAAATAAATCATCAATACAATGTGGATCAACGACCAAACTTGGTACATGAAGGATCATGATCTGATTGGCAAGTTTCGGGGTCTTTGGTCCTCTGAGAAAGACCTTGTGAAATGGATCCAGCATTGGTGGCGGCATGTGGGGAAATGATCTGAAAGGATCCAGAGAGGCCTAAGGATAACTCAGAATTCTCAGAAGTTCCTCAAGAATCTTAGATTGGCCTCAGCATGTGGAGAAAGGGAAAAAATTCAATGTCCTCAAAACTCAACAAAATGGGCATCATCGTGAATATCATGTTGCAAGATTTCCAACATCATAAACGGTTCATCAAACGAAGTTACGAATGAAAAGATATTTGCAGTCAAATTTTTGGTCAACCTAATTGAGTCAGCAGGGATGAGTCAACATCCGTACCACTGATGTCAGCATCTGTATGGATAACTCCATTGTCCGCACAGGGTACGTGGCATAGTCGAAGATGAACATGTGTCATGATGACATCAACATGATGATGTGGCAGCACCAGACACTGCCACATGTCACCCATTTTTTGGAATTTTATGATCGATATGTCGACCAATGAAAAAGTACCACATGGTAGTCCATACAACCATGTGGTAGGTCATACAGGACGTGGTAGACATGTAGCATCCATACAACCACCTAGTAGGTGATGTTGAAAGCTGATCAGATAAGAGGTGATGTGGCATTTGATTATGTAAGAAAGTGATGTGGGAAAACGAATGGTCACCCCATGGCCCAGTCATGGGCTTCCATGTGGAAGCGAGAAAATGGCTAATGAGGGAGAGTAACCGAAAATGAAAAATTAAAAAAAAAAAGGCCTTTCCACCAAATCTAGTGGTCGATCCTGCGTCACCAAGTTTAAACGACGGACTTCCACTTCATTTCAACCAACTCTAGCATATCCTCCAAGTTTGGAAGTGGTTAGTGCCACCATTCATTTTAGTTATAACCATTATCCAAAAGGGGGAGTCCCATGGGTTTGACCCCGGGACCTCTCCAACCATAATGCTAATATAGCCTTTGCTTAACCATTGGGCCAAATGACCATGTTGCATAATTCGCACAACTTTTTATTTAAAAGTGTGTTTTTACAATGGATGGGAGGGGCGTGCGGTGGTACGAAAGGGCACGTTTTATGAGGAAAATATTAAATAATTAATTACATATTGGAGGCATGAAAAACGAGACGATATTTCTTATGGGCCTAGGAGTTCCAGAGTCAGATTGAGATGTGGAGATAGTCATTTTTGGGTAATTCGATGACACAAATTCAATGTTGTTTTATGTTTTCTAATATCAGTAAAACTTCTATAGCTTAATTCCAGAATGAGGTATACTTATGTATTTTACCAAATTCTTTTGTTGAGTTAATAAAAAGGCCTACCCATTTTAGAGCAAGACTCAGAAACATAGTCCATCAGGGACGAACTCTGTTATCAAGTTTTTTGTGCTCATATTTAATGTTTATGTCTCTTTATTATTGATATTCACCTTCTTTATGGTGCACTTCAACTTATGCTCATTTAATACAATTATTTAATAAGTCACATCGATGAAAAGATCCGGGATCATGTTGGTATCAGAGCAGTCATCCTTGACTTGAATTGTTGAGTGTGAATTCTTACTACCACCAAGGATAAACAAGGTGAAGGAACACTTGAGACTTTCAAATCACAGATTGGTCATACATATCGAAGGAAGAAAATGGATGAAGAGGACAAGTGTGATGAACAAGAGAAAAACTTCCATATGGTGTTCTATCACATGTCATAAATGGTCGAGCGAATGTATGGAGACTACGACAAGAGGATGAAAAAGAAAGGGAATAAAAAGGAAGCACAAGAAGATGAAATGCTTCAGTGAACCAAGGAGCTGGAGGATACCCTCTTGAGCCTCCATATTCACCATCAAATTCTAGCTCTTCTTCCTCTGACCATTCTCATCATTCTAATACTAATCATAAAGCCTCTTTTAACAAGACATTCTTAAGCTTGATGTAAAGTTTTCTTTACGTATGTTTAATGGAGATGTTAATCCTAAAAATATAGATAATTGGATCCGATAGGTTGAAATATATTGGTGTGTACAACAGATTGATGAAGAGGAAGTAAAAGTGAAATTAACATCTCTTTCGTTGGAAGTCACTTCTCTCATATGGTGGGAGAGCAAGCTTCAGGACATATGTAAGTGTGGTAATGTTCTTTCCTCATGGTCAGAATTTAAATCAGCAATAAGGAAGCAATTTTATGCATTGGGTTATTTACATAAAGCAATGATGGAATGGAAAAAATTAATACAAAGTAGATGTCAAATAGTACAAAGTTTCATGGAATAATTTAGGAATAAATCACTTGCACTAAACATTCCTTTCGATTCTTCTGAAATTTTAATGAAGAATATTGGTGCACTTCATAGTTATATTCGTCATACTTTACTGTTTTTTAACACCACTAGCCTTGACGAAGTTTGTGTGTAAGACACTATCCTTGAAAATAGAGGAAATAATGTTCAAGAAGATCCCACAAAGAAACCTTCCAAGTTCCCACATAATTAGTTTAAAGGAAAGTTTAAAAGAAAGGACAAAAATATCACCACTACAAAGAAGGGAGAAGGAAATCCATCTTGCACTCATTTCAAGAAAGATGGACATGATAATGAGAACTGTTGGAAACTACATCCGGATAAGAGACCAAAGAAGATCGGTGGAAATAGGAGAACAAAGATCGTTGATACAGTGCAACAATATCTTGGTTCCGATTTATGAGATGGGGAAAATATCACAGCGGTTGGAGTACAAGGTAAAGATTCCATTCATGCTAGTTCAATTTCCACTAATGAATCTCATGATGATGAAATAAAGAGGAATGAATTTCTTCTCATAAGGGTTGTATCTATGCATACTAATATTGATACCTTTTCTTATCTGGGTTCCCAAGTTAGCTTAATATATGAGACACTTGTCAAAAAAATGGGTCTTGAAACAAAACCACATCCAAAGCCTTATCCTCTTGGTTGGGTATGTGACAAAGAAAAACTTAATGTCACCAAGAAATGTAGGGTTATATTTTCTATTGCTCAAAATTGGTCGATGAAGTTGATTTGGATGTTGTTTCACTTGATATATGTGGCATAGTCTTAGGGAGTCCATATCTTTATGATAGAAAATCAGTCTTCTTTCGTCATGAGAACAAATATCACCTTACTAACGGAGGAGTGGAATACATTATTAGATCCCATGGCATGAAGGTTAACACAACACTTGTTAGTGAAGGACATATGAAAAGAATCATAAACACTAATAAGAGATATGTACTCATGGTTGTAAGAGAAAAGGATGTTGGAATATCCGACACCTTCCTGTTAGGACCACACAATGTACCTTTTTGCCTATACTTTTTGCCACCATTATACTCTTGATCACCTACATTTAGACTCATACTATCACTTTATCTGATCATCTCAAAGGTATACTACGTCCCTTCTCATTACTATATGTTTAATATGTTTTGCATAATATTTTACATCACTCTCGTACTTAACCATTGATTAGAAATGCATAAGTGTCCAAAGCTGCAGATTTGCATTCAAGGTCTATTGCTGAAACACAGAACTGTCCAAGGCCACCGTTGCTGAAACACATAACTGATGCTGAAACACGGAGCTGCTACATAGTCCGAGGTCGCAAATGCTGAAACACGGAGCTGCTACACAGTCCGAGATCGCAGATGCTGAAACACAGAGCTGCTACACAGTCCGAGGTCGCAAGATGCTGAAACAGAGAAGAAACCGCCAAAACTGACGATACTGAAACACAAGGAAGCCGCCACAGTCAGCGGTCAACACAGTCAGAGCGCAATTCACGTGGCTGAAACAGCCCGCGAATTGCAATGCTGAAACATCATCAGCAACGATGAGAAGAAGTTGTTACACCAGCCGTAACAACAATACCTCGTTCAGTTCCTGTAATAACATTCGGTTGCGTGAGACTAGGAAATCCTATGCTGATTTAGAAAGAAGATCCGACTTAGGATAGGATTTAGATATGCATTGTAATGATTGAATCAAAGGGATTTCCTCTTTAAATCAGAGGAAATCACCATTCGAGATATCAAAGTTTTTATGTATTGAAGCAACTCCAGAGAAGCGGGACGTATTCTATTTCTCCAAATTGTAATGTGATATTTCGACAGATGAATATAAGACTTCTTTGAGTATCCTTCTCTAGCTATTCGTTCTGCGGAATCTTGTTAGAAGGAAGGGCCCACCTTCATCACAAGATTCACCCATTAGTTAGAAGTGTGTTAGTATAATTTATGTTCATGCTTTGTTTAAACTATTGTTTGTTGAAACACTGTTTTAATGAATTTCACTTTGCTGAAACACTACTGACTCTGTCTTAGTTTATTGAATGGCATTCGTAACTCTTTTTATTACCAATCTTGTGTGGTGATTTTATGAGGCTAGCAGAGAATTGATTAAGGATTCATGCTCAGACAGAAAGGAATCGGAACATCATACTCTCTGTAGAATTCATTTCCTGCTGCAAGTGTGCTAGCCAGAAGTCCGGTTAAAAGGGTTCCTGCTCAGAAAGGAAGGAATCCAAGTACCTCAGTTTCTGTAGATTTCCTTTACCTCTGCAAGTGTGCTAGCCAGAGATTTGTTTAAAGGGTTCCTACTCAGACAGGAAGGAATCACAACACATTGTCTTCTGTAGATTTCCTTTACCTCTACAAGTGTGCTAGCCAGAGATTTGGTTAAAGTGTTCCTGCTCAGACAGAAAGGGACTACAACACCTTGTCTTCTGTAGGTTTCCCTTACCTCTGCAAGTGTGTTAGCCAAGGATTGGATTAAGGGTTCCTACTCAGAAAGGAAAGAACCAAAACATCCTATTCTCTGTAGACTTTCATTGGTGTTAGCCAGAAACTGGGTTAGAGATCCCTGCTCAGAAAGAAAGGAATCAGACTACCCTGTTCTCTGTAGACCTCAACCTCACAAGTGTGCTAAACAGAAGTAAGGCTCAAGGCTCCTACTTAGAAATAAAGGAACTAAGTGGCTTTGTTTTCTGTTAGATAGAGTTAATTGTTTTCTGCATTATTGTTTTCATGAAACGAGTGTTAATGCTGAAGTCTCTGTTTGAGAGTAAGGGTATTGTTCTCTGATTGCAGAATAGATGTTCTTTCCCATTGCAAGTGTTATTTTAATGTAATCTAGGATTCTTAGATTGATCTTTAAGGAATTGCAATAGGGAGGTTACTTTCCTGTGATTTAATTCAGAGCTTCAGCAAGAATAATTAGTATAATTTCTTTACTACAACACTAAGCTGCTTTTGGAATTGAGCATATATTGTGCNTGGTTATCTTTGAAATAAAAGACTTCCCTGGGTTGATAATTTATGTTTCACTTGGTTGTTTAAAATTAATTAAGCAATTATAGTGACCAACATTTTGGCGTCGTTGCCGGGGAAGATAGCTATAGATTTCAAAAGCACTTGTGATTTATTTTCTTTAGATAAAAAGAATGCATGAAAGACCCCAAAAACCCCAAAGACACTAACCCTACAAGTGGCGAGGGAAAAGGAAAAGGAGGAAGAAAGACTTTCATTGACGACATTGCATCCAAGTCTGAATCTGCTGCTCAATGACCAAATCTTCAAAAACAGAATCCCCAGCCTTCATTTCGAGCAATTTTTGGAACAGGGAAAGAAGTTTGGAGTCCCGAGACAGTCCAAAAGCCAGTAGGAGACATCAAGGACAGAGAAAGTGTAGCAGGAGAACAGACAGAGGAAAACATGGATGAGTATTTGAATCATGAAGACCAAGTAGATCCTGAAGGAGAGGTAAAAGATGAAAATTATTTTTCTACATTAGGATTTCCTATTGGTGATCTCCCTGTAGGAGCAGCCCCCGTGAAAAACATACCACTCTCAGCATTGCCAAATTTTCATGGGTTATCTTCAAAAGATCCTGATGAATTTCTATTTGAGTTTGATATATTATGTAGAAGTTATGATTATGTTTCTAATGCTCAGAAACTGAAGTTATTTCCAGCAACACTAAAAGGGAATGCACTAAGATTGTTTATGAGCCTTGGAGGCCATGTAATCATAACTTGGGACCAAATGAAGCA
>ML793609.1:176677-208923 GCA_009831015.1 Picea engelmannii
TTTGAGTATCCTTCTCTAGCTCTTCGTTCAGGGGAATCTTGTGAGAAGGGAGGGCCCACCTTCATCACAAGATTCACCCATTAGTTAGAAGTGTGTTAGTATAATTTATGTTCATGCTTTGTTTAAACTATTGTTTGTTGAAACACTGTTTTAATGAATTTCGCTTTGCTGAAACACTACTGACTCTGTCTTAGTTTATTGAATGGCATTCGTAACTCTTTTTATTAGCAATATTGTGTGATGATTTTATGAGGCTAGCAGAGAATTGATTAAGGATTCCTGCTCAGACAGAAAGGAATTGGAACATCATACTCTCTGTAGAATGCATTTCCTGCTGCAAGTGTGCTAGCCAGAAGTCTGGTTAAAAGGGTTCCTGCTCAGACAGGAAGGAATCCAAGTACCTCAGCTTCTGTATATTTCCTTTACCTCTGCAAGTGTGCTAGCCAGAGATTTGGTTAAAGGGTTCCTACTCAGAAAGGAAGGAATCACAACACCTTGTCTTCTGTAGATTTCCTTTACCTCTACAAGTGTGCTAGCCAGAGATTTGGTTAAAGTGTTCCTGCTAAAACAGAAAGGGACTACAACACCTTGTCTTCTATAGGTTTCCCTTACCTCTGCAAGTGTGTTAGCCAGGGATTGGATTAAGGGTTCCTACTCAGAAAGGAAAGAACCAAAACATCCTGTTCTCTGTAGACTTTCATTGGTGTTAGCCAGAAACTAGGTTAGAGATCCCTGCTCAGAAAGAAAGGAATCAGACTACCCTGTTCTCTGTAGACCTCAACCTCACAAGTGTGCTAAACAGAAGTAAGGCTCAAGGATCCTACTTAGAAAGAAAGAAACTAAGTGGCTTTGTTTTCTGTTAGATAGAGTTAATTGTTTTCTGCATTATTGTTTTCATGAAACGAGTGTTAATGTTGAAGTCTTTGTTTGAGAGTAAGGGTCTTGTTCTCTGATTGCAGAATAGATGTTCTTTCCCATTACAAGTGTTATTTTAATGTAATCCAGGATTCTTAGATTGATCTTTAAGGAATTGCAATAGGGAGGTTACTTTCCTGTGATTTAATTCAGAGCTTCAGCAAGAATAATTAGTATAATTTCTTTACTACAACACTAAGCTGCTTTTGGAATTGAGCATATATTGTGCGTGGTTATCTTTGAAATAAAAGACTTCCCTAGGTTGATAATTTATGTTTCACTTGGTTGTTTAAAATTAATTAAGCAATTATAGTGACCAACACTTCCAAGGATGTGATCCTTCCCATAAGAAAGAATTAATTGATATTGCTTCGAATTATGATGAGGTCTTTCAGGAACCAGATGGATTACCTCCTAAGAGAGAAATCCAACATGAAATACATATTCAACAGGATTATCCCCTTCCTAATGTGAGTATGTACTGAATGTTGATTGTAGAGATGACAGAAATCAAGAAACAGATACAAGACTTGTTGGACCGAAGGGTCATTAGACCTAGTTCTTCTCCTTGTGTTTCTCTAATTGTGATGGTGCCAAAAAAGGATGGAACCTAGCGAATGTGTCTTGATTATCGATCCTTAATAAAAATCACAGTGAAAAATCGATACCCTCTCCCTCGTATAGATGATTTACTTGATCGATTAAAGAATGTTTTTTATTTTACTAAGTTCGGTTTTCTCAATGGTTACCATCAGATCAGGGTTGCAGAATAGGATGCATAGAAAACTACCTCTAAAACCAAACAGGGTCTATTTGAGTGGTTAGTTATGTTGTTTGGGATTTGTAATTCCCAAGCGACCTTCATGCATGTAATGCATGATGTATTCAATCCATTGTTAGATTAATTTGTAATTGTGTATTTATATGACATTCTTATATTTAGTGGGACTTGGGATGAACATGTACGACATGTAAAGCAAGTATTGGATACTTTGCAAAGGGAAAATTTGTATGTAAAATTGTCCAAATGTGAATTTGGAAATAATGTATTGGTGTACCTAGGTCATATTGTAGGAGGAGAACAATTGAAAATTGATCCTTCCAAAATTGATGTAATTGTAAATTGGCCTGAGCACACAAATGTAACCAGAGTACAAAGCTTCTTGGGTGAAATTCAGTACTGGAGGAGATTCATCACACAATTCTCACTTATTGCAGTTCCTTTGCATGCCCTGACCAGTGTGAAGAAGACTTTTTAGTGGGGAGGAAAGAAACAAAATCCTTTGACACTTTGAAGGAAAATACCAGTACAACACCAATATTAGCATTGTTGAATCTTCAACAACCAGTTGACATCGAGACAGGTGCCAGCGGTTATGCCATGTGTGTAGTATTGATGCAGTATCATAATCCTATCTGTTACCACTCTAAAAAATGTAACCAAGTTGTTGTTAACTATCCTACATATGATAAAGAGTTGTATACATTAGTTCAAAGCGTCAAAAAATGGAAGCATTACTTGTTAGGAAAGGAAACAATCATACATACAGATCACCATCCCTTACAGTATTTCCAAGCACAAACCAAGATACAAAAATGTCGACATTACAGGTGGATAGGTTTTCTTCAACAATTCCATTTCGTAATCAAGTATAAAAAGGGCACAAGTAAAAAAGTAGATGATATGTTTTATAGACCTCCTATTGTTGCTTCAATTTTTTTGAAGAAAGCTTCTTTATCTCATGATATCTATGTTGAAGAATATGTTGTTGATGAATATTTTAAAGATGTATTTGAGAAGCTACCCCATGGTACACAGGTGGAGAACTATTATTTGTAGGAGAACTTACTCTACCATCTTGGAAAGCTATGTATCCCTAAAAGTGAATGAGTCCATGTAATATGAGAAGCTCACACTTCTCTTGTGTCTCGACATTTTGGGGTAGCAAAAACCATGGTTCATCTGCAAAGGTTTGTGTATTGCCTCAAATGAAAGAAATTGTAATAAAGTATGTAAAGAGGTGTGTGATGTGCTCTACTGGTAAGACCATTAATAGAAAATTGGGGTTGTACTCACCACTTCCTGTTCTGTCTCATCCATGGGAAAGTATTTCCATGGACTTTGTAGGGGGTTTACCAATGACGAAAAGGGGTCCTGAATAATTGTATCTGGTAGTGTATAGGTTTAGAAATATGTGTATCTTTATGCCATGTAAAAAGGAGGTCACTATTGATTAGACGACTAATCTCTTCTTTCAGTATATTTGGGTCTACTTTAGGTTTCCCACATCCATTATCTCGGATCGAGATACTCAATTCCTTGGAGAGTTTTGGACACATTTGTGGAGAATGATGGCCACCAAGTTGAAGATGAGTAGGACTTTTCATCCACACACGGATGGTAAAACAATGGTTGTTAGTCGAACATTGGTACATTTTCTTCGAGGATACTGCAGTAAGCATCCCAAGTTGTGGGATGACCAGATACCCTATATTCAACATGATTACAATCAAGCCTTACATTCCTCCACTCATTGTTCTCCTTTTGAAACATGCTTTGGATTCTTTACTAAGGTCCCTTTGGACTTGATGTATGGGAAAGATGTCGATTCAAATGAAAAAAGTAATGAAGACAGGGCCTGAAATTTCAATCAAAGGATCCAATAGTTGCACCATGCAGTTAGGGAGCAACTGGAGAAAATTCAAGAACAGTATAACGCTCGACATGACAAGCACAAGGTTGATCATCAACTCCAGGTCAGAGACCAAGTATGGCCTCACATCAGCAAGGAGTGATTGAAGGGTGAAGGCAAGAAACTCAAACCTATCTTATACGGACCATTCACCATCTTGGAGAAAAGAGGAACCAATGCTTTTTGGTTGGATATTCCACCTTATATGCATATTTTCTCAATTGTAAAAATAGAAAAATTGAAACTTTTTGAGCCTTCGATGATCATGGATCAAGGTGAGGAAATTACACTACCTTCAATTGATGATTTTTCTCCTAAGTACTTGGAGGACATAAAGGAATATATCATCTTGCACAAAAGGACGAGGAATTCATGCAGAGGTGATGTCAATTATCTTTGAGTGGGATTAAAGGGCACACATCCAAGAAAGGCAAAGTGGATTGAGAAATAAAAAGTGAGGGAAATCTTCCCTCACTTACATGTTGATTGATAAAGGATTTTGGTGGTCCAAAAGATCTTAGTGGGAAGGGATGATCTGAAAGGATCCAGAGAGGCCTAAGGATAACTTAGAATTATCAAAAGTTCCTTAGGGAGCTCAGAATGACCTCAACAGGTGGAGAAAGGGAAAAAAATTTGAGTCCTCAAAACTAAAAAAAATTGTATCATCACGAAGACTACATCACAAGCTTCCCAACGACGCAAACAATTCAACAAATAGAGTTACGGATCGAATGATATTCACGGTCAAATTTTTGGTCAACCTAGCCTACTCAGAAGGGATGAGTCAACATTTGTAATGTTGACGTTGACATTAGTATGGATGACATCATAATCTATACAGGGTACGTGGTACAGTCATAGATCCACACGAGTCATGAGGATTTCATCATGACGTTAGCATGATGATGTTCCAGCACCAAAGGATGCCATGTGTCACCCATTTTTGGCATTTTCCGGTCAGTATGTGGACCAATGGAAAAGTGCCACATGGAAATCCATACAACCACCTTCTAGGTCGTACATGATCTGGAAGACACATGGAATCTGTACATCCACATGGTAGGTGACGTGGCAAGATGACCAGGTAGGAGGTGATGTGGCATTTCACTATGTAAGTAGGTGGGATGGGTCAATGAATGGCCGCCACATGAGAAAATCATGGGATTCCACATGGCAGTGGGAAAATTCCCAATGAGGGCTAGTAACCGAAAATGAAAATTTTTAAAAAAAGGGTCGGTCCACCAAATCTGGCAGAGGTTCCACCAAATCTGGTGGTCGATCCCGCTTCACCAAGTTTAAATGATGGACTTCCACTTCATTTGAACCAACTCTGGTGTATCCTCCAAGTTTGGAAGTGGTTAGTGCTACCATGCATTTTAGTTATAACCATTAGCCAAAAGGGGGAGGCCCTCAGGTTTGACCCCCAGACCTCTCCAACCACAATGCTAATATAGCGTCTTCCTAACCATTGGGCCAAACAACCATATTTCATAATCCTTCCATCTTTTTATTTAAAATCACGTTTTGTGAATGCATGAGAGGGGGGTGTGACGGTACAGTCAGGCATGTTTTACGAGGAAAATATTAAAGAATTAATTGCAGGTTGCATGCACGAAAACCAAGACAAGATTTATCATGGGCCATGTAGTGCCAGAGTCATATTGAGGCATGGAGACAGTCATTTTTTGGTAATTCGATACCAAAAATTCAATGGTGTTGTATTTTTTCTGATCTGAGCAAAAATTATGAAGTTTAATTCTAGAATGAGGTAAACTTATGTATTTTTCCAAATTCTTTTGTTGAGTTAATAAAAGGGCCTACCCATTTGAGAGAAGGACCCAGAGACATAGTCCATCTAGGATGAACTTTGTTATCATGTTCTTTGTGTTTAGATTTGATTCTTAAGTCTCTTTATTATTGATATTTTCCTTCTTTATGTTGGACTTAAATTTATAAGCATTTAATACAATTCTTTAATAAGTCACATCGATGAAAAGATATCGGATTAGGAAATGTGATCTCTATCTTGGATCCAAGGGGTTTTTTACAATCATTTTTATTAATATTGCAAGAATAGGATCTTCGAGGGAGGCCCTTATTTATTTAACTTTGTTGGTGTATTTCTTAGCTATTGGATGGAGCGGTTCAATCCTGAAAAGGAGGAATTCTCCCATGCACTAGTTTGGATCCACTTGTATTCCCTTCCCCAAGAATTATGGTGGGAAGAAATTATTTTCGGAATACAAAACACACTTTGGGTATAATTCAAATCCTCGGAAGACACTTGATTTAGGATTTACACCTCATACGCCCATATATATGTTTATCTGAACATTTACAAGCTATTGTTGGGCTCCATCTGTCCGAAATACCAAGATGAAGATTGGATGCAGATGCTTAACTATGAACATATCCCATCTTGATGCAAAAAATGTCATAAACATGGCCATATTTTATGTGACTTTCCTCTCAATTCCCCTCCCCGAAAATCCCACCTAGTTGATCCCAAAAAATCAAAAGATGGTTTTACCTAGGTCTTAGGGAAGCATCGATATGGAAAGCGTCGTCCGACTGCCCCCCATCCCAGTGGCCCTTCTTCTAGTAATTATTTTGAACTCCTCAATCACCTACCTAAATACCCCCAATCCAATCCGTTGACGGCCCACAATGCCTCTCACAAAAATGACAGTTCAACTAGACCCAACCCTAAACCAATCCTTGACAAGCTTTCCAACAACCCTTCTCCAGAAACTGACAAAATTCCTCTTTCCTCTGAGGTAATAATAGATGAAGAAATTGATCTGGATGAGAAGGAGATAGCAAGGGTAGATCTGATCACCCTTTATCAAGCCTACTTCCACAAGGAACTATACACCATTCCCTTGAATCAACTTAGGAAGGTACACAATATATTTATGAATTCCTTGGCCAGTGTTACTTCCAGAACTAGGCCACGATTGGGAATCCTCAAAGACCCCTTGAGAGATCATTGAAAATAGAGAAATTAAGAGAAAAAGAGGGGAATAAATCCCACCCAAAAACTCATCCAAGAGATCGACAAATTCATGGTCAATTCCAGTCAAAACCACCTAATTTCTGAGAGTTTCCCTCCCATTTGTCCCCCCTCTTTTCCATGAAGCTCATGTCCTAGAATATACATGGTATAAATGGAAGAATAAAGTAGAGGATTATTTGAAATCACATCATAAAAGAGAATCCTGATCTCCTTCTTCTTCAGGAAACCAAATGTGCGCGACTGGAGAAAAACCAGATCTTGAGTCATTGTTGGTGACAAGATCAATCTATCCACATGGATTAAAAGGGTATGAATGGAGGCCTAGACATCCTTTCAAATATGGCCACTATCATTATGGACATATTCTTTTCTTCTATATGGATGATATCAACATAATATCACCTCATTGGTTATGGTCACAGTGGTATTCTCACAAATGTTTATGGAAACCCCTCTCATTTTGATTGATCCTCCTTTTTCAGAATTTTGGCATTGGTTGGTGGGATTGTTGGACAACATCATTGGATTTTGGGGGTTTATTTCAATACGATTCTCTCCCTATTTGAAAAGAACGATGTCATGCACAAACTATATTGGGGCAATGAAGAATTCCAATCTCTCAACAGTGATCTCCACTTGGTAGATTTGGAAAATATAAATGGATATGTCACATGGTATAATCGCATATTGGGTGCTCAACATATTACTTTTAGACTTGACCGCTTTCTCATCTCAGAACCACTCATTATGGAAGGAACCACACTCGATGCCTGCATTCTCCATGCCATAGGTTTCAATCAATAACCAATATAGCTCTGCCTAGAAATTGTAGGATCCCCTTGTCGCAAGCCATTCAAATTTGAATTTTTTTTGGCTCTCTCAACCTAATTTTCAAGAGAATGTCGGTCGCTAGAGGTCTGAAGTGGAAATTTCTCATGTATCCTTGATGTATCGGTCGCAACCAAATCTCAAAAAATTCAAACAAGAATTAAAGGAATGGAATAAATCTACCTTCGACAATATCTTTCAATCCCATAGGGACCTTGAACAACAAATGCAAAATATTCAACATCATATTATCAACCAGGGGTGAACTGAGCAAATTGAAAAAGAATATATCAATATCATACGTCAACTGGAAGAAATATATGCACAGGAATAAGTTCTTTGGCATCTTAAATCTCGAGTTCAATGGTTCAAAGAGTGGTAAAAAACACCAAGTTCTTTCATCAATCCATGATCCAACGGAGGCACATCAATAGCATATTGAATCTAGAGAGCTCCCAGTTCTAGACAATGACGAATCATGAGGACATCGAGCAAGAGTTGGTATACTTTTACCAAAATCTCCTTTCATAACATGTTTAGGATCAATCAACATCTATTGACAAAATAGTTCGCAACATCCCTTCCCTCATCATTGAATATCACAATGCATCCCTCATGCATTCGATTAAGAAGGATGAGGTGGATCTAGCAATCCAATAGATGTCTGTGGAAAAATCCCTTAGCCCTGACGATTTCACCACCAACTTCTTCCACCATTGTTGCTCCTTATTTCATCATGAGGTTTGGGAGCTTGTTGAGGATTTCGGGAAATCACAACATGTCCTACAATTGATGAATGAAAATTTCCTAATACTAATCCTGAAGGAGGAGTGTCCCCCTCACCCCAAGCAATTATGGCCCATCTCTCTCTCTACAACGTTATTTACAAAATCATAACCAAGGTAATTTCTCTTAGACATAATCCTAGTATTCCCTTCATTATCTCTGATGAGAAATATGGCTATGTGGAGAATCGATAGATCCTCAATAGTGTCATCCTTTCCCATGAATTCATTCACTCCTTAAAAACCACTAGTAGGCCTAGTATGCTCATCAAATTAGATATGTTTTTATCATCCTCAACATCCTGCTGGACTATGCCACATACAGATTTTCAAACTATATACAAAATTAAAAAATACAAAAACTATGCAAATGCCTATATTCATACAACATAATAATAAAACACACATGCAACAGACACACACAAGAAAAAACCATAAAAATAAACACATAAATAATAATGGAGCATGTAATTTAACACACAATTGACATTCATCTTTGATAAAAAGACCACCAACTACGTGCATACCTTCCACATTCCTCCTATACTTAGACCACGCTTCTCATAAATCTCAGCAGTGGGTCACCCTCGAGCTAGGACTAAAATCCACCTGGGTAAAGGAATTCGTAACCAGAATTATGTATCTCAGACAACATGAAAAACCACCTCACAGGTGCCAACTCAAACTGACAACCTACAGTCCCTCATTCCCCACATCCCTATCCTACCCTAAGAAATGTGCCCCTTCTCTCCTCAATAGTCCTTTGAGCTCCCCATTTCCTTTCTGAGGCTTCAACAACAGGTCGAACAAGAAGTCTCAGAGCCTTGTAGCTACAGTTTAACAGCTTTGGGAAAACAATTCCCAACAATTCTTTCACCCAGAAAGAATTGCTCACAGTCCTGAAAACTCACCTCTTCAATATCCCATGGACGTGACAACTTGCATACTCATTCCATCTCTAAAGTTAACCATGTATAGGTATAGATACAATATTAGTTCAGGTATGGTAGAGGTACGTGGCTAGCGACACAGAGGTATGATGGACAACTAAAATCCATGAGTCTAGGAGTGGACCCAATGATTGAATGAATGTAATAATGGAAAATGAACTAAGTCCAAATATTTTTATGCATGTGCCCAACTTGATACTTGTCATGTTGATATCTGCTTTGTCCCACTTGTCCCCATCCTTAGAACATAGGATAAAAATAATTATCCATACCTTATATTTTAAGAAATATTAATATAATATTCCTTTTTGGCTTAATCTCCCTAGATTATCCCCATAGACTTATATTTGTGCCCCCCCCCTTTCCCTAAGTAGTGGATTTTAGTCCGCCATACTCTTTTACATGGTTCGTGTGCACGTAGTGATGTCTTTTTTATTAATATATGAAGGTGAATACATTTACATTTACATCACTGATATACTTGCTCTTTCTGCATCGTAGCTCACCAACCTAAGTAAAATTGTATTTACATTTATAGTTGGGATTCGACCTAGGGGTATTACATTCCTCTCCCCCTTATTTATGCACTATCCTCAGAGTAATATGTAGGAATATACAACCAAAATTTCAAAAATACTCAAAAATATGTGGGTGTTCTGCCTGCACAGCATCCTCGTACTCCCAAGTTGCATCTTCAGGACCGTACTAGGTCCATTGGACCTTTATCGACCTTATGGCTCAATTCTAGAGTTGCTTGATCTTTTGGTCTAGTATGCACACCGAATGCACTTGAAAGGTTCCTTCTTGCTCCACTTGAATCGAATTCCAATCAATGACATGATTAGCATCATGTATATATTTTTTGAGAAATGATACATAGAATACATTATGAATAGACATTGATGTAGGGAAGGAAAGCATGTATGTTATAGGCCCAATCCTCTCTAGGATTTCAAATGACCCACAATAAGGAGCTGCCAAATTTGAACAATTTCCCAACTTCAGGGAACTTTTGTTGGCCTTTACTTTCACTAATACATAGGAACCCACTTTAAACTCCCTATGAGTTCTTCCCTTATCAGAATATATTTTCTTTATGTCTTGAGCATCCTTTAAATTCGGTTTTATTTTCAACATTTTCTCTTCCATTTCCCTGAGTAGTTTTGGCCAACCACTGCTCTATATGGTGGGTTGTCCCAGCTTATCAATGTTTTGCACCTTCTTCCATAAAGTTCCTTAAATGGGATCACCTTTAGACATGCTTGGTATCCATTGTTATAAGCAAAATCTACTAAGTGTAGGTAGTATTACCATTTTCATGGTTTATCCATCACATACATCCTCAACATATCCTCAATCACTTGATTCACCCTCTCTGTTTGTCCATCTGATTATGGATGATAAGTGATGCTAAAATTCAAATTTGTTTCAAATCCCTTAAATAATCCCTTCCAAAAATTTGATGTAAATTTTGGATCTCTATCAAACAAAATTTGATGTAAATTGACTTTGGTATACCATGCAGTCGAGTAATTTCTCTCATATAAATATTAACAATGTTGGATTCCTTGTGAGTGAGATTTACTGGAATAAAATGGGAAGCTTTAGTAAACTTATCCACCACTACCATGGTAAAATCATGTTGCTTGTTTGTTCTTGGAAGTGTGGTGATGAAATCCATTGTTACAACTTCCTATTTCCACTCAGGAATGGGTAATGGTTGTAGAAAACCAATTGGGTGTCTATGCTTAGCCTTGACCTTTTGACACTACAAACATTTGGCTATAAAATCAATAACTTCTTTCTTCATGCCTGGCCAATAATATTGACTCTTGACAAATGCAATAGTTTTTTGATAACCTGGGTAACCACTATAAGGTACATTATGCATTTCTCTCAATATCAAATTTTTCAATTCCTGGGAATTTGGTACACAAATTATGCCCCTGTACATGAGAATTTCCTCATTTCCTAGCTTATAGTCTTCAATTTTCTGCTGCAACATATCTTGCTATAATTTTGTTATTATTTCCATGTATTGCAAATCTAATTTTGCAGCCTCTAATATTCAGTCTTTCAAATCTGATTAGTACATTCTAATGGCTATAGCATGAAACTCATGTACCCTTCTTGTAAGTGCATCAACCACCTTTTTCTCTCTCCCTTTGATATTCTTTATATCAAATTCATATTCACTAAGAAATTCTAACCACCTCCTTTGCCTGGCATTTAGACTTGGTTGTCCAAATAAATATTTCAGAACATTGTGGTATGCCCTCAAATCGACCATTTTCCCCATGAGGTAGTGCTTGCATATCTTCAAGGCATGCATTATAGCTTCCAACTCCAAATCATGAGCAACATAGTTCCTTTCATGCTCCTTCAACTTCCTTGATTCATAGCATACCACATACCCATTTTGATTGAGGACTCCACCAAGCCCTTCTTTATATGCATCAATGCATACAATGAAATCTTCCTTTCGATCAACAATCCTTATTATTGGAGCACTTGTTAATAATTGCTTCAAGTGTTGGAAACTATTTTCACAATCCAATGTCCACTGAAACTTCACCCCCTTCTTTTGCAAGAAAGTGATTGGGTGTGTAATCTTTGAGAATCCTTCAATAAATATCTTATAGTAGCTTGCAAGGCCCATGAATTATCTGACCTTTTTCACATTCTATGGTCTTGACCATCCTCCAATGGCCTCAATCTTTTCAGGATCCACTGCTATCCCTTCCTCTGAAATGATATGGCCCAAATAAAGAATTTGTTTATGATAAAATAAACACTTTCTCAATTTGGCATACAACTGATTCTCCCTTAATACCTTTAATACCATCCTCAAGTGTTTCTCATGATCTCCCTCTGACTTAAAATATATAATAATTTCATATAAAAATACAATGACAAATTTATCTAAGTGTTCTCTGAAAATCCCATTCATTAAACACATGAAGACAACTAGTGCATTTGATAACCCAAATGGTAGCACTGTGAACTCATAATTCCCATACCTTGCTCTAAAAGAAGTCTTGTTGATGTCTTCTTATTTAATTATTACTTGATGATAACCTCACATAAGATCAATATTGGAGAATATTTTTGCATCTTTCAATTGATCAAAGAGGTCATCGATCCTAGGTAAAGGATACTTATTCTTCATAGTTACCTTGTTCAACTTCCTAAAGTCAACGCAAAGTCTCAATGTTCCATTCTTTTTCTTCACAAATAATATTCAGGCACCACAAGGTGGTGACACACTTGGGCATATATACCCCTTCTTCATAATCTCTTCAAGTTGCATTTGAAATTCCTTCAATTCTGGTGTACTCATCCTGTAAGGGGTCTTGAATACTGGAGTTTCTCCGGGCATCATATTGATGGAGAAATCAATATTCCTTTTAGGGGTAAACATGGTATTTCTATAAATACATATTAAAACTCTTTTAGGAATGCATAATCTTCAATATTTGACACCTTATCTTTATGTGTCTCTTCCATATGTGTTGCAAATATTTGACACCAGTTTATGTAACTTTTCTTTAGCTGCAATGCTGAAATTTCTCTGACAACTAGTTCGCTAGGAATTCCATGTATTGTCCTTAGGTTCCCTTCCTCATCCTAGAAATTAAATGCCTTATTATAAAATTATAGGATATTATGGTGTTGTTCCAACCAATCCATACCAATTAAACAGTCATAGGAACCTTAAGGTAAGATGTTCAAATATTCCCTGGAACTCAGTCCATTCATGTCCATCGGACATTCTTTAACCATCTCGTTAATTTTTCTTTTAGCTCTAGTAGCCAGCTGCACCAACCAAGATTTTCCAAGCTTTCTTCTTGGGAAATGCAATCTTTCCACCATCTTAGGATCTATATAACTATGACTAGATCCTGAATCAATTAAAATAGTAATGGTTTGGTTGTTGATATTACCTTCCACTTCAATCATATGTGACTGAAACTCAGCTTGCTTGTTGTCCAGAGATGCATAGATCCTAGTTACATTTATTCCCATGTCCTCCATTGTATCTGCTTGTTGTACATTGTGAACAATCCTCACTTTTTCACATGTATGACGACAATATATATACATATGATTTCCCCCACAACCCCAACATTGAATAGGTGGTTTCCTTGGTCTTTTCCCCTCTATCTCAGTCATTATGGGTTCTCTAGAAGTTGGTTGTCCCTAAGGATTATTTCTTAAGAATGGTGGCTTACTTCCCTTCTTCCTCTTTTACATATTTTTTTTCTTCTTGTCTTCTCAAGATTTTTGGAAATTTGGCCTTCCTTTATGTTGATCATAAAGGCATTTAGCTCACCTTATAATATCCTCCAATGTTTTTGGATCATCATATTGTATCTTATCACTGATGAATGATGGAAGCCCACTCAAATACCTCTCAATATTAACTGGCTCTTCCTTGATGAAAGAAACATACTTTAGGAGTTCTAAAAATCTTCTTTCATGTTCATCTATGGTCATACTCCTAGGCTTGAGTTCGAAGAACTCCTTCATTTTCTTGTCATAATATCTCTTAGTCAAGTATTTATTTTGAAAATACCCCTTGAATTCCTTCCAAGTAACATTTTTCTCACTAATGTGTTGCACTTGCACAAATTGGTTCCACCACATGGATGTCTTTCCCTTGAGCTAATAGATGGAAATTCTTCCTTCTACATGTGAAGAGTAATTATGAAATTGAAAATACTTCCTCATGCCTAGCATCCATGTCTCTTCATATTCATCCTTCTTGTTCTCACCACGAAATGTAGGAGGCTTGATTTTGTTCACTTCTCCTTGTATCTCATCCACACAAGATCTCTTGTTTTGTTTCCTGACAGGGGATGGACTTGAGCTAATGTGTTCTCTCCCAGTGGAATTCCCTAGGGAGTGATGGTGATGTCTTCCAACACTTTTTTCTCTTCTCCTCTCATCATGATACCTCTGACTTTCTGATTTTCTTGAGTCATTCTCCTTATCCATATTATTTTCTATTCTGCCCAATCTCTGCATTAAATTTATGTTGAAGTCCTCCTTCTCCTCGGATTTCATAAGCCTCTCATTATCATCTTTATAAATGTGGACATCCTTTTACAAAATTTTAATGGTCTCTACCAAGTTCATGAATTGTTCCTTTCCTTCTCCATGCCTGTTTGAGTTTGTACCTTCATTACCCATATTGACATACATCCCTCTGATCTCATCTTCCTGGTTGTAAGCCCCCTGTGTATATTCTATGATTTTGAACTCCGTGATGACATTTTTCTGATATAATTTCTATTAAATCTGCAAAAATGTGTAGCCAACAGAACTTGTTAGGTTAATTTATTTAACAATTTCATGAAATTATGTACAATTATGGTTCAATAATGCATCCAAATTTCTTCTTCTAATTTCCTGAAAATTTTACTTCCCAGATCAATTTTCTAGGTGAACAGTTATATTCTACTATCCAAGACCTTTTGAATGCCTGCTTCCATCCTCAATTTTAAGTCTTAAGAAGAAAGTTATGGTTATTTGAAGAATTTTCCTTTGTGTGAGGGAAATCCTTGTACATGTGATCTTCGTCGAGAGACAAAATATCTCTTGGAACCATGTTGGATCCTCTCTTAAGGTTCATAGGCCCCTTTGATTTTCTTAAAATGTAGGTCCATACAAATCAAAAACCTGTGTGATCCTTCTCTAAGACCCTTTCTATCTTAAAGTCAATTTCTGAGCACTAGGCCCTTTACTTCAGCGCAAATCTCATGTCACTGCGGGCTAGAGTCAAACGCTTACCTAAATGGTGCTTATCTAGAGCTTTGAGAATCTGATTCTATGGAACTTTAGGATTCCAAGGTTTCTCCCTCAACACACTCCAAATATCCCGAATGTCGAATTGGCAAACTCTCGAACGGGCGCTTCTCCAGAGCTTCGGGACTCCGATGCTCTGGAACTTTGGGCTTCAGAGGTTTCTCCCTCAACACACTTCAAATCGCCCAAATGAAAAATTAGATAAATCTTGAATGGGTTCTTATATGTAACTTTAGGAATACGACGCTCTGGAACTTCAAGCTTTAGAGGTTTCTCCCTCAACACACTCCAAATCCCTCGAATGCAAAATTGGTGAAATCTTGAACGAGCGCTTCTCCGGAGCTTCACTACTCCGATGCTTCAGATATTCAAGATTCAAAATATTTTCCAACAAAACACAAAGCTCCCCGTAGATGACAAAGTGGTGAACCCTTGAAGGGTTCAAGAATCTATGATCCACGATCTTTGTTGTGATATACCGTCTAGAGGAGCTTCGGGGCTATCAGATTCGAAACTTTTCTCCACTCCAACACACAACACCTACAAACTTCTGAACGTCGAACCGACGATATACGAGTCACACTGCTCCAACAACCAATGACTGGGATACCATCTAGAACTCTGGGCTTTGGGATTTCTAAAACTCCAATGCACGTTTCCTCTCAAATTGTTGAATGTCAAACTGGCGATGGGTTAAGATCTATGGTTCACGTGTCCCCATCAAAAAATGGCTTGAATTGACTCTGGTCTTCGAGGCTTAGAAACTTTTCATGCTGGAACACATTCCATCCACAATCCTTAGGAGAGATGAATCTTTGGACACTTGATAATAGTGGACACGTGTCTCCCAATAACGAATGGTCTAGATTGACTCTGGACTTCAAGACTTCGAGGAATTCTTCCCTTTTGTTCAACAACTATTGACTTCTCCCATACTGCCGAATATCTGAACTGTGAGATATACGAATTACATTTTCCTATGCACAGATCCAATGGTTGGGATCTTATCATCTCTAGGACGTTGGTCCTCTGGTTTGGGTTTAACCCAACGTCCTAGATTTGGTTCATGACCAATCTTATGGTCAGACATTCCTCCCAATGATCTATGGTGTAGATTCACTCTAGGAATTTGGAGCTTTGTGGCTTTTACCTCTTTCACAACAAATGACTTAAAACAACCAGAGTGGCGAAGTTCGAAGGACTTAGGGATTTAATGTATGTTCTTCTTACCTTGATCCGATGGTTATGCGGGGTCTTGACTTCTCCCGAATAGATCCCGTATGGTCACCTTCAAACAAAGATATTCCCTCTCTTCGGGGAGTTACTTTCTCTATCCCTCCTCGAGACTTTTCCAATCAAAGGTTGGGACCCTTGGCGCATGCCTTGCGCTTCCCTGTAATGAATGATTTCACTCAATATTTCAAAGGCTTGGCCTTTGATTTCTCCTTTGCAGGGTCACTCCTTTCTCCTCTACTTGCATTGTGCCTCCTGAGATTTAGAACATTGTCAACATTTTCTCTCAGTGCCCTCCTGACACTCTATAACTTCAATTCCTTGTGAAATTTCCCTTTAATTTCAACTTTCTCATACCATCCAGGCTCAGTGTTGAAAATAGGAGCTCTGATACCATATTATAGCATGCCTAACATCCTGATGGGCTATTCCATGTACAAATTTCTAAACTATATACAAAATTAAAACATACATGAACTCTGCATATGCCCAGATTCATATAGCATAATAATAAAATACACATGCAACACACACACAGGAAAAACCCAGAAAAATAAACACATAAATAATAATGCATCATGTAATTTAACACACAATTGACACTTATATTTGATAAAAATACTACCAACTATGTGAAAACCTTCCACGTTCCTCCCAGCCTTAGGCCACGCTGCTCAGAGGTCTCAAGAGTGGGTAAACCCTATGCTGGGACTAAAATCCACTCAGGTAAAGGAATTCTTAACTAGGTTGAAGTATCTCAGACAACAAGAAAAACTCCCTCACATGTGCCAACTCGAACTAAGAACCTTCAGTCCCTCATTCCCCAGATGGTTGTCCTAGCCAACAAAATTTCCCCTTCTCTGCATAATAGTCCTTCAATTGCCCCATTTCCTTTCTGGAGATTTAGAAATGGGTTGGATAGGAAGTCTCAGAGCCCTGTAGCTATAGATTTTCACCTTCAGGAAAAAAATTCCCAGCAATTCTCTCAACCGAAAATAATTTCTCCCAGGCCTGACAACCTACCTCATCAATATCCCATGGACCTGACAACCTACATATTTAGTCCAACTCTTAAGTTAACCAGGTACAAGTACATGAACAATATTGATTCGGGTAAGGTACAAGTATGCAACTAGTGACACAGAGGTACGGTGGAAAGATGAAATACGTGAGTCGAGGAATGGACCCAATGATGGAATGAATGGAATAATGGAAAATGTAATAAGTCCAAACTCTTTGTATGCATGTGCCCAACTTCACTCTTATCATGTTGAGAGCTACTTTGGCCCACTTGTACCCATCCTTAGAACTTAGTATAAAAATAATTATCCATACTTTATATTTTAAGGAATATTAATATAATATTCATTTTTGGCTTAAGCTCCCTATCTTAGTCCCTTATCCTTAACTTTTAGCCCCCCCTTTCCCTAAGTAGTGGATTTTATTCCCCCATACTCTTTTACGTGGTTGGTATGAATAGAGTGATATGTTTTTCATTAATATTTGCATGTGAATACATTTACATTTACATCACAGATATACTTGTTCTTTATGCATCCTGGCTCACTAGCCTAAGTACAATTTTATTTACATTTAAAGTTGGGGTTCGGCCTAGGGGTATCAGAATGTCAAAAGATTTTTATAGGTTCAGCTGGTAATACATGCGCTCCCTTGTTTTTTCCTTTGGCTTCTCTAATGACTGGGTCACATGGGTCATGAACTTCACCTCCTTTTCTTTGTTTTCCATCCTAGTCAATGGTGTCCCCTCTAAGCCTTTTTCTCCCTCTTGGGGCATCGGATAGGGAGACCTTATCTCTCCCTTCCTCTTCATAATCATGGAATAAGGTATTAGTCGGGTCGTCAAGGTGTATATTTTGGAGGGAACTATTGAATTCCCTACCTTGCATCGCATGAATCCCCCAGTCTCCCATAGTCAATTTGTAGATGACATGATGTTAATGGGTTCTCCCACTTCCTGGGAATCCCACCACATACTGGAGATTCTTAATGACTTTAGTGCAGCCTTGGGAACCTACATCAACAACAAGAATTCTACGAGGTTCTTATTTAACACCCCTTAGGTTGTTCCATCCTACATCTCTCGTATCCTTGGCATTTGTAGGAGCTCCCTTTTTTCCAAGTACATTGGTATCCCTCTGATTGAAAATGTACTTTGTAATAGCTCATGGGAATACCTTCTAACCTCTATTTAAAATCACCTAAACTCTTGTACCTTTAGTACCTTGAACCTGGTCAAAAACCTAACTCTCCTGAAATCTTTCCTCCAATCCATCCCCGTCTATACCTTTTCTTCTCTGGCCACGCCTAAATTGGTTTTGAATACCATCAAAAGAATCCAAGGGAAATTTCTTTGGCAGGGAACCCGAGAAGGTCGTAAATGGGATCTAATAAAATGGGAGGAGCTCTCCAAACCAAAGATCATTCAAGGACCTGGTCTTCAATACCCTCTTTCTCTCAATCAGGTTGTTGGAGCGAAGAGTTATTGACGTTAGTTCACACACCCCAATGAACTATGGAACTAATTATGGTGCCATAAGTATACTCCTCACTTACAGGAGGCCCAACACATTCTTTGGTATGATCAACATCTAGGCTCCCTAATTTGGAATGCAGCCAACCAAAACCATCGTCTTATACAAGCACATGCTTTCTAGTAGATCATAACTGGACGAATTCTTTGTTTTGGATCGACTCATGGAAACAATCCCTACCACTCTCTCAGATTCCACAATTGGATGACTTCTACTTATTATCAAACCATGTTGGCCTTCTCTTGGTGGAATACTTATGGAAGGGGGGCTCTTTTGATGCCACTTGGAAAAATTAGAAACTCAATCCAGTGGACTTTGGTTTACCGACTGATGCTAATCTTGGTCCATGGAAAGAGGATACTCATCATCATAAAATTCGTCTTAAGTAGGGTCCATACATGCTACGTTGGCGTCATCCTCCTTCAGGTACATTCACCATAAAGGAGGGTTATGGATCGAAGTCATCCTTCAATTCTTTGGCCAGGGCCCCCATCTGGTGCAATATTTGGACCATGAATCAAGTTGGCCAAAAGTCAGTACTTTCTTATGGTTGGTGGTGCACCACAACATTCTAACCTGGGATAATTTAATAAAAAGAGGCTTTCTTGGTCTCTCTATTTGTATCTTGTGCTCTTCTCAGGAGGAATCAATGGAACGTCTACTCAACCATTTTGTTTTCACTTCTTAGCTTTGGGATCAATGCGCTATTCTCATACGCACCTCAAATCATCGATAAACCAACATCACTAGAACCATCGTTGGATGGAGATCCAATTATTTCAAGAGCCTTGTCCTCAATCAAATTTGGAAATTACTTCCATTTTTTATTCTTGGGAACACCTGGAAAGAGTGCAATCGTCGAGTCTTCCAGTCTACTCAACTCTTCTAGAGACAGGTGTAGGACAAAATTGCACCAAATGTGCTTGAAACATTAAGCCTAACCCATTGGACTTCTGCATACCTTCGATGTAATCCCAATGAGCAGGTTATCCTTAACATATGACATTTCCATCCCTCCACTACAGTCATGGCTTCTTTTCATCATCCCTCTTCAGTCCCCAACCATAGCTTTTGGTCCTCTCCTCCCTCGGGCTTCATTAAAATCAATTTTGATACAACTTCTAAAGGAAATCTAGGTTTGGGTGGGTTAGGGGTGGTTTTCTGGAATGAATATAGCTCTATTCCACATCTTCTGGTTGGAAATATTGGCTACAACGTTGACAACCTCGAGGAATTGTAGGTGTTGTTTTGGGGTGTTAAGTTAGCTCATAGTTGAAGGTGATTCATTAGTAATCATAGGCCTTATATCAAATATCTTGCATGGTTCTAAACCAAACCGAATTTCCCCTTCCTGGTGACTCACTAACAACTTAGAATATCTTCACTCTCTCCTCCTTCCTGACTTGGTTCTTATCCCAAATCATGTTCGTTGGGAGGCCAATAAGGTAGCCGATAAGCTAGCCAACCTCAAAGTCCATCTCGAAGGAGATGATCTTGATTGCAACTCTACTCCCTATCTTGATCATCATGTCCTTAAATACAATATTTCTCTCTCAAGAGCCACCAACCTCCCCTTGGATGGGATTTCATCATAGGGTAAGTGACATGAAGTGGCCATCCAGATGTTTCATAGCTAGCCATGCAAGTCCTAATCTCCATTTGTCTCGGCCTTTGTATTTGTGACAAGATCATCTCTTAGCCTCCTCCAATAGGGATGACGTAAATTCTATGGTACAGTTCGTCTGTGCGACGTTATTTCCCCCATCCCCCGATATTATTGCGGGTGGATCACATTCAATACTTCTCCATACTGTTAAATATAATGTAACCTCAACAGGCTAACTGTACACTGCCAGCTGTCCTGGCCAGCTGTACTTTCTATTCTTGATTTTCTTGAGCCTATTTAGCTCAGCCATCTCCCATTGCATAGTATCTCTTCACAACTCCTTCAGACTTACTTCTCATTGTACTTTTCTTCATACATTCTAATATACTGTTTTTTGTTCTATTCTTTTCTCTCTACATTTCTTGCTTCACAATTTATCATGGTATCAGAGCTACAGTAGTAAGCCTCTTCGCACAGGCTAGAGAGAAACACGATCCTCAAACAGCGCAGAGCTTCACGGACCTTGAGAGCATTTTGACACAGACTTTTCACAAGGCTTGGAGAGATTTCTGTCATACTCTCGAAAGATCCTCGCAGGAAAATTCCACGAGGAAGAAGACCATCATACACTCAAAAGATCAGCGTAAGAATATCACACGTCGAAGAAGAGCATACAACGCTCGAAAGATCGAGGACGAAAAAAGTGCAGAAGAAGAAACTTTAAAGATTCTTGTGATTTTTCAAGAATCATCAAAGAATTCAACAAGAAGAGCTTCAGAAGGCAGAAACTTTGAAGATTTCACAGAATTCGTGCAAATCTGTGAAAGATTGTTGCAGAAGGCAACATCGTTTAAAGATTTTTGGAAATCACTCAAATCTGTGAAAGATTGCAGCAGAGAACAATGAACTTGTGAAATTCTTTCAAATCTTTGAAAGATTCACAAATTTTTCTTCCGCGGGAGAAAATTCCTTCAAATGCAGCAAAGATCATGTCTAACATGCAAAGAACAATTTTTGCGGCCATAAGATTTGTCCTACAAACAGATCCGAAGCAGAAATCCAGTTCAAAAGGGACAATGAGAGCGCGGAAAAGGTGAAAGAACTTCATCCGTTAGATCTTGCGCAGAGGACTGACAACCGTTGGATCAACGAGAAGGTGCACAAGGTTTAGTCCTGTGAAGTGCACAGGAGAAATTTCGACTTGTAAAGTCGCGAAATCCCGACATCATCTGGAGCGTCCATCAAGAGACAGGTGGCGAGATCTCAGCATTTCGCTAACTCGCAAGGTGTAAAGGTCAGAAGACTGCTGTGAGAATTTGTGAATCGCGAAATCACGAGTCATTCTGGACCGTTGGATCGAGAAAGATCGTGAGCCGTCGATATTTTCCCATCGCAAAATCGGGGATCGGGAGTTGGACGAGAAATGGAGACTGCTCTCCAAAAATCCGATACGCGAAATCCCGACATCACGTATCACGAAATATCGAGAGGATTGTGAGCCATCCATCTCAGAGGACAGGTGGCAGTAGATCCACGCCATCACTCCATCGGCATTTTTGAGATCGGGATATCGGAGGTCTTGTTGATGAAAGACACTCCATGACGAAAGTTTCAAAATCGCGATTCACGAAATAGTGATAAGATCACAGCCGTCCATTTGTTTGGACATGTGGCAGACATTGAAGAAACCGTCGGCATATCGGCGACCGGTGTTTCAAGTTGACAGAGAATTTGGAGTCGTACGTCGCGAAAACGTGAAATGACGTGGACCATCCATCTTGAGGGGACGCATGGCGTAAATCCAAGGGCTTCGGAAAAGTCCCGAAAGGGGAGAGTCCATCGGTGCATCGGGATTCGATAAATCGTGAATAATGAGGACAAGGGATCGGGTTTCTTTATGGTGAAAACCTCGTAAACAATTGGAGCCGTCCATTTTGACGAGACACGTGGGTGAGATCGGGAGAACAAATCGGCACATCGGGGTTCGTCGGTTCGCAGATCCTGGAGACGAGACGTCCGGAACATATGAAATCACAAATTCGCGAGGAGAATTCAGGACCATCCAATATAGTAGGACGCTTGGCGGAGATCAAAGAAATCGATAAATTTCTCGAAAGGAAAGGTCATCCATCGTAAAATCGAGAATCGAGAAATCAGGGATTCCGTGGACAAGAGGTCCAATGCATTTCGACCTTCGAAACCCCGAATCCCGCTAAGAGGTTTGACTGCGGCCTTAATATTTCTGTTCTGGTCATAAGATCTGGACCGTCAAATCATCAGCAGATCTGGACCGTTGATTTGTCCAAAGGCAAATTTCGCATTTCGGAAAATTGATCGACAAAGCACCGAAAAATCCCGTAGAGCTTTAACATTAAGGCACGTGGTCACATTGCACGGAGACTAAGAGCCAATTCAAGGCCGATAAGCTCTCATCGGCAATCGACAGTTGAAGCGTTCAAAGGACTCATCTAACAAAGTCCCGAGGTCAAATCTCGCGAAGCCAGAAACTCGCGACGTCGACACTCACCAAATCTTGCAACACAACGTTCTGGAATACCTGCAAGTTAGCAGCAGACCTGGGTTTAAGCAACAAAAAAAGGTAAATACGAAATTTCCCTTTGTTTTTTCTGCAAAAATTTTAAAAAACATGGCGTCATCTAGCAATTTAGGACCAACTTAGGGTCTGATTCTTCTTGGAAAGAACTATGAGTTCTGGTCTCTTCGGATGAAATCCTTCTTGCAAGCATAAGAGTGTTGGGATCCAGTGGATCATGGATATGTGGAACCAGATCCAACAGACCTGTCTGCCATGACTAATCAGCAGAAAATTTCTCAAGCAACACAGAAAAATAGAGAAAATAAAGCTAAGTTTTGGATTGAAAATTCTGTGGATGACTCGATTTTCTTAAAAATCACAGGTGCTGGTACTTCAAAACAGGCCTGGGACATCCTTAAATCTTCCTACGAAGGAAATGACAGGGTCAAAACAATTAAACTAYAGACCTTGAGAACGCAATTCAAGACTCTAAGAATGACAGAGTCCAAAAATGTGGATCAGTTCATGACCAGAGTCATGGGCATCGTGAACCAGATCAGATTGACTGGTGAAACCATCACTGATCAACGCATTGTTGAGAAAATACTCAGAAGTTTACCAAAGAAATTTGAAATGGTTGTAACAGCAATCCTTGAATCCAAGGATCTGTCAATTTTTTCAACAGATGAATTAATTGGTTCTCTCATGACACATGAGACTAGACTGCATCTCACAGATGAGTTAATCTCTAATGCTTTCAAAACTCAATTCTCCTTCAGCAGAGGGAGAGGCAAAGGAATAAGAAGAGGTCACCAAGGAAGAGGGAGCAATCAAAGTAACCTTCACTCTAGTGGAGGTAACAGACACCAGTATCCGAATCAAAATTTCCAAGGTCAAATACATCAACAACAAAATCAACATCAGAATTTCCAACGTCAAAGAGACAGAGGGAGAAGATCAAATGAGAAATCAAGCATACAATGCTATTACTACAAAAAGTATAGGCACTATGAATCTGAATGCAAGAAGAAGCAAGAAGATCAACTCTCAGGCAGAGCACATGTGTCAAATCATATGGGAGAAAACTCAAGAGGTATGTTTCTCTCATGCCACAAGACTGAAGAACAATCTAAAGATCTCTGGTTGTTGGATAGTGGATGCAGCAATCACATGATAGGTAACAAAGATTTACTTTCATGCATTGATACTTCAATCTCATCTGATATTACACTTGGAAATAATTACTTAGTCAAATTTCAAGGAAAAGGAACTGTTCCTATTCTTATTAAACATAATGTAAAGAAAGACATAAACAATGTCTATCATGTTCCAGATCTGAAACATAATTTGCTAAGTGTAGGACAGCTCATTGAACATGGCTATAAGGAACTTTTTGAGGGAGCATCTTGCAAGATATATGACAAAATCCCCAACAAAAAAATGATTTCTGAAATCCATATGACCCCAAATAGGATGTTTCCCCTTACCCTCAGAACTGCAAATCTGATTCAACCATATGCACAAAGTGCATCCACCTTGAATGAAACAATGGTTTGGCATACAAGATTTGGACATCTACCATTTCAGAGTCTAAGTCTTCTTCAGAAGAAATCCATGGTCAAAGGTCTTCCTATATTTAAAGAGTAGATTCCCCCATGTGAGTCTTGCATACTTGGAAAACATAAGAGAACTAGTTTTCCATAGTCATCAAATCAAGCCAAACAACATCTTGAACTTGTTCACACTAACCTATGTGGTCCAATGCAAACAGAGTCAATAGGTGTTAGCTTTTACTTTCTAACGTTTATTGATGATTTCAGCAGAAAAATCTGGATCTATTTCCTCAGACACAAGTCTGAAACTTTTGCAAAATTCAAAGAATTCAAGGCAGAAGCTGAAAAACAGAGTGGAAAATATATCAAAGCACTCAGGTCATATGGAGGAGGAGAATACACCTCTAGAGAATTTGCAAATTTATGCAAATCACAAGGCATTATCATGCAAACAACAACCAGGTATACTCCACAACAGATTGGAGTGGCTGAAAGGAAAAATCAGACAATAATGAATATGGTAAGAACACTTCTTAAAGAGAAAAGTTTGTCAAATAGGTTTTGGGCTGAAGCAGTAGCATGCTCATTTTATCTCCTGAATAGATCTCCAACCACCAGTCTAAAGATGAAAGTTCCCCAAGAAGCATGGAGTGGGACAAAGCTCAATGTAGCACATCTAAGGACATTCGGATGCATAACATACACCCACATACCTTCYGAATTAAGGAAGAAACTTGATGACAAAAGTGAGAAATGTATTTTCACTAGATATAGTGAAACATCTAAAGCTTATAGGCTTTACAATCCAATCACCAAGAAACTAATTCTCAGCAGAGATGTAAAATTTCTGGAAAATCAATTCTGGAATGATTCAGAAAATCAGCAGATGGATAGTCAAAATCCATTGCTGCCAAGTTCTGAAAACGCAGAAAATTGAGAACAGCAAGTACCTCAAACTATTCTTCCAAGATTGCAGGTACAAAGACAACCTGAAAATTCTTAGGATAACTCAACTTCCAGCAGAGAATCATTCTCTGAACCACAAAATCAGAGAACTCGAAGTTTGAGAGAAATCCATCAGTAGTTGAATGACTTTGAACAACACAATCTTTTTGCTTTAATGTCATGTCAACCTACATCCTTTAAGGAAGCAACTAAGGAGCCACATTGGGTTCAATCCATGAACCAAGAAATTGACTCCATTGAGAAGAACAAGACATGGGATCTTGTTGATTTTCCAAGTCACAAGAAGAGTATTGGTGTCAAGTGGGTTTACAAAACTAAACTCAATGAAAAAGGGCAGATCGAAAAACACAAGGCAAGACTTGTTGCCAAAGGATTCTCACAACAACCCGGTACTGATTATGGTGAAACTTTTGCTCTAGTAGCAAGATTAGACACTGTAAGGACTCTATTGGCCATAACATCCCAACACAAATGGCAAGTATACCAGATGGATGTCAAGTCAGTATTCCTGAATGGTTTCTTAGAAGAAGAATTTTATGTCGACCAGCCACCTGGATTTGAAGTCCAAGACCAGGCAGCCAAAGTATATCGGTTGAAGAAAGCCTTGTATGTCTTAAAGCAAGCTCCAAGAGCTTGGTACAACAGAATTGACACTTATCTCATCAAAAGTGGTTTCAACAGAAGCCAAAATGAGCCAACTCTTTACACCAAAATAGATTAGCATGGTAAAATTTTGATTGTATGTTTATATGTTGATGACATGATCTATACGGGAAATCTTGAGTTAACAGATTTTAAACATGCCATGCACTCTGAGTTTGAGATGACAGATCTGGGCATAATGAAATATTTTTTAGGGATTGAGGTTAATCAATCAACCAAAGGCATTTTTGTCTATCAGCAAAAGTATGCAGCAGACATCATCAAAAGATTTTGCATGGAAGAATGCAATCCAACAGAAACCCCCATACCACTAGGCCCAAAATTGAGTAAGAATGATGAAGGTCCTACAGTGGACTCTACCTTGTACAAAAGTTTAGTAGGAAGTTTGTTGTATCTTACAACAACTAGGCCTGACATTATGTATGCAACCAGCCTTGTTTCCAGATTCATGGAATCTCCCAAAGATTCTCATTGGAAAATGGCAAAACAAATTTTGAGATATGTTGCAGGAACTCTTAATTTCGGCTTATGGTACACTAAATCTGATAGTAATCAACTTTTTGGTTACACAGACAGTGATTTTGCAGGCAACCTAGATGATAGGAAAAGCACATCTGGACATGTTTTTCACCTGGGCTCGAACCTAATCTCATGGGCATCAAAGAAGCAGCCAATTGTTTCAATATCTTCTGCAGAGGAAGAGTATGTCATTGCTACCTCAGCTTCCTGTCAAGCTGTGTGGCTGAGAAGAATATTGAAAGATATGTCACATACAGAAAATGATCCAACTCCTATTTTCTATGACAATACTTCAGCGATTGCTCTATCCAAAAATCATGTGTTTCACAAGAAAAGCAAACACATTGACACTCGTTTTCATTTCATACGCGAGCTAGTCAATAATGGTGATATTGCACTACAATTCTGTGGTTCTCGAGATCTACTTGTTGATATCTTTACAAAGCCACTAGGAAAAACTGTTTTTGATTTTCAGAGACAACACTTAGGCATAATCAGTGCTGATGTTTGTAACTGTTGAGTTTAAGAAGGAGTGTTAAATATAATGTAACCTCAACAGGCTGACTATATACTGCCAGCTGTCCTGGCCAACTGTACTTTCTATTCTTGATTTGCTTGAGCCTATTTAGCTCAGCCATCTCCCATTGCATAGTATCTCTTCACAACTCCTTCAGACTTACTTCTCATTGTACTTTTCTTCATACATTCTAATATACTGTTTTATGTTCTATTATTTTCTCTCTGCATTTCTTGCTTCATAATTTATCACATACATGGGTAAGTTGGACATACTTATCTCGAGTTTCGCCTCCTTCTTCTTTGATAGGCTTCTCCCTTGCATTGACATTATTTTTGGTGGTTTTGGTGTCAGACTCTCTATGGCATCGAATATCTTTCTATGAAGGGGCTTCCTCGCCCATCCCTTATGCCACGATAGAGAGGCAACCCGATTTGTGGACGTGCATATTATGAACAGTTTGGCTATCATGTAATGGGTGAAGTAGATAATAGTGGTAGCTATCACAGGGGTTCATCTTCGAGAGGACATAATGCAACGAAAATTCCATCTCCTCCACTCGGTGACCAAGGTGCACCTATTATGGAGTGACTTCACTCCATCATGGATGCCATTGCAACTCTACAACAATTGATCTTTTCTTTGTGAAGTCCCAGACCTCCACTTTACGATTGAACTCTTGTCAAAGGAGGTGGCGGCTCTTGGGATGATGCATGCTTCGACTTAAAGCATACATGGTTTCATAGGGACACTTAGCACACTATCATCCTTCCTCATCCCTCTCACGATGACGCAAAATGAAAAGGCTAGGCTCTGCCTCCCTAGGTTCCATATATGGTTTTTTTGGACATGCTCCACTTTCAGTGTCACGAAAACCTCTAGTTTAGCTATCTCTTTTTGTTATTTAGATGCTAGACTAGAGTATCTTTTGCACTCTGTAAACAATTATAGCTCTAGTATCTTTTCAAACACAGTGTTATTTTCTAGCCATAAATGACTAATCTCAACTTTCTACTTCTCGCAGAATTGGTTTCCTTTGTTGACAACTAGAACCATGATTACTTGTTGTATTTCTAAAACTATGTTTAATAGGAGGTAAATTTACAAAATAATATATATTTTTTTCAATTGGTTAATTAAAATTAAATTAAACAATGATTTAAATTGTTGAAAAATTAAATTAATCAATGACTTAAATTGTTGAAAATATTGATTCCCAAATTTCGTTGATAATAACTTAACGGAATTATATATGGTTTATCCAAAACCAAAAAGGAAGAATGATGAACCAAAAAAATTACAAATTTCATACTTCTATCTTATTTAGGATATTTCAAAGTTTTAAATGGTTTAAAAGTTTTTTTTTTTCTATAATTGGATGAAAAAATTACAGATAGTATAGTTCCACCTTCTTCTATGAATTTTGAAGTTTTAGTATTTGTGATGTTTTTTTAGTTTCAAAGAATTTTAAAACCCAAGCATGGAGTAACTATGACATTGAAACTTTGACTTTTAAAACTATGCTGGACACCATAAGTTTTACCGATTTTTTTTTTTCCAAAACCTTACCAAGAAATAATCTATTTTAAACAATTTATTTTTCATACCTAATTCACCGATTTTTTTTTCCCAAAACCTTATCAAAAAATAATCTATTTTAAACAATTTATTTTCCATACCTAATTCATACATGTGCTTTGAAAAAGTTAATAAAGTTTTAGTCTAAATATTCTACTAGCACAGCCGCAAAGTTAGTCTGGTTAATGAGTTAAACGTGGCAATCATGTGGTGGTACAATAATTTCTTAATATGATTAGGTAAATGTTAAAAAGTAAACAAGTTAACTGATGCATTAAAAAATACAAGGAAGTTATGAAGAGTAAATCACATTCATTGATTTGGGAGGACGACTAAAAATATTCCAACATTTTCAATTGTTAGCCATGAGATTAGAATTTTGAATTAAAAGGTGATTAATTGTGCCCATCTCCAATAGGTATACGCCTTTCGACGTAATTAAATGATTTTTTTTAGGATATTAAATGATTTTTGGGGATATTATTAAGAGACAATTACCAGATTCACAAATTTGAGTGATTATTTTTATGAGTGAACCAGAATCTATGC
Organism: Picea engelmannii; assembly: GCA_009831015.1. Classification (NCBI taxonomy): domain Eukaryota; kingdom Viridiplantae; phylum Streptophyta; class Pinopsida; order Pinales; family Pinaceae; genus Picea; species Picea engelmannii. The sequence goes on from ML793609.1 coordinate 205,945, forward strand.
ATTCAAAAATGAATTTTAAATAATAAAAAAATAATAATTGTATGTAAATTTATATCCCCTAATTCCAAAGAAAAAATACATTTGTTTAAAGGGAGTTAACTAGCACAGCCACAAACTCGTGGCTGGTGAACGCCGAAAGGTTTTGCCGATCGAAACTTAAATTGACCTCAAAAAAAATAAAATTGTATAATTAAATTTCAAAAATATAAATTAATATATTTTCAATCCCACTAATAACAAATGTCATCATAATCTTTTATTTTTACGTTTTTCATAAAAAAAAAAAAATATTATATTTTATTGATATTAATATTAAAAAAAAAAACATTTTTATAATTTTTATCTTTACGTTTTTCTCAAATGACACTTAATTCGGTTGTATATTTCAATTATTTTTTAAAAAATTTCAAAATTATTCTTGGCCTGCTCTTTGACTCTTGACATAGGCGTTCAACGACGGTCTCTGTTCTTTGGCACCGTGTCCCTGCAATCTATGGTCACTAAAACCATAGAAACTGCGTCCGCCTCTCCATGATGGTGTCCGAGCCACCGTGTCCCTGTAATCTATGGTTCAATAGAAATTGTGTCCGCCTCTCCGTGATGAAGTTGAAACGCTGAGGGGAGGTTTAATCCACGCGGCCATAAGCATCTGCCCTGGTAAAAAAATGACGGTTTTCATCCAATTTCACTGTTAATTGAAACGCTCACATGCCATATCCATCCGCCCAGTAATAATAATTTTTGTTGTTATTTTTTAATCACTAAATGTGGCAATCTGGTAGCGAGCAAGTAAATTTTTAATCTTATTTAGTAAATGTGAAAAAGTAATCACATAAACGTACCTCTTTATAAATGAGCGGAAGATAATTTATCAAAATCTCATCCATTGATTAGAGAGGACGACGAAGAATATGCCAGCATCTTCAATTGCCAACCCTAACCCTAAGATTGAAATTTATGATTAAAAGGTGATTAATTCTGCCCATTGTCAATAGATATACGCCTTTCGACGTAATAAATAAGATCACAATATATAATTAATAAGCTGTAGTTCTAATAACAGGGAACAACGGGGAGAGATCACTTGATTCTGGGTTTTATGCATATTAGGAGGTCGTGATGTATCATGTTGTGCCCAAGTAGAATCTATTGGGGCTTTTTTCCTTGGAGATGGGTGAGCGTGGGAGAAGGCCTCCAGGGAGACTGCAGGCGAGGGCGAGGCTACGGGGCTGGGTAAGCGTGGGCGAAGGCGAGGGCGAGGGTGAATGCAGCCAGGGCATGCATATTTGTGGAGAGGCGCTACGGATGTATAGGGCGTACGTGGGTTAGGCGGTGGTGGAGGAGGGGCATTTTTTTCCAGAGTGCCTGCGGTGTGGTGGTGCTAGGCGGAAGGTGGAGTTTTGGAAGTTTTAACATCAGCTTGGGCGGAAGGTGGAGTTTCTGAAGTTTTAACATCAGCCATTACTCTAGTTGAGCTGGGTCTTTGGTGTTTTGATGGAGTTTTTGGGGGTTTGTTGTATTGGGGTTTTGTTCTTTCTTTGGTTTTTTTAGTTTTTTTTATCTTTTTCTATCTTTGCTAGAAGAGATTTTGAACCAGAGCTTTGAGGTCCACACTGGAGGAGTGCAGTTTATTGTTTAACATTTTGAGATCATTTGAGGAATGGGGTGTTAGATAATCACTTTGAAATCCTTTCTGGGTGTGCTGCATTTTGTTTGGGGTTTTTACCTCTATGTTTCTTTTCAGTTTCCATGTTCTATGTTCATTTAGTTATCATGTTTAATGTTCCCGTCTTACATTTCAAAATTATTATTTCTGATTTCACTGTACATCGTCTGTATTCACCTTACATTTCAAACTTATTTTTGAAATAATATGGTAATGAGAAGGCTCGCATTATGTATCTTTTGAAGATTTTGCTTACAGCATTTAATTGAAGTGATAAGTTTTTTGTTACGGTGTTTCTAAATGTGCTAAAGTTTTAATCACTAAGTTTGTCATTTCAATTAACAAATCTGGTATATGTTCAAAAACCTCTTTAAAAACGCTTCCAAAAAATACATAATGCAAGCCTAACGAATAATACGTAACAACCATTGGAATTTGGAGCATTATCTGTTTTGTTTCACAGGAACCATGGAATTTGGAGTATTGATCTGTTGCAAGAAGAATATGATACCATGCAGGTTTGGAATTTCAAATTTATCCAGCCTGTCCAGAAAATTTGAAATTTTGATGAAATTTAATTTATTTTTATGTATGTCACTTCAAGTTTTACTTATAATCATAAATGTCAAAATATTTTGTATATTATGCTTGGTGATCCATGAAAACAATTTTACAATCACTGATGATCAAAGAATCGATGAACTCTACCATAACATAAAACATGCAAAATAATATTCATGGACTTTATAGAATTTTAAATTTTTTTTTTGTTACATTTGAGGAATTTGGTAATTATAGTTTTAAATGAGCAGTGGGGAAAGTTATAATTGATTGCCCTCAACTAATTCAGGGGCACTCATCACAGTTATTCAAGAAAAAACAGTTTAATTGAAATATTCCTCTGAGATAAGAATCGACTTTCACATAAACCTCTTACCTCTAGATCTTATGTCATTAACCTATTTCCTTACATCCGAATATTAACCTATTTCCTTACATCCGAATCCCAATGAAAAAAGCTCCTAAACAATGTTTATATCGTGACATACATTTATCAGAATTTCCAATGTGATGTAAAATTAAAATATTAAATCGATTATGTTTCCTATTGCATCTGTAGTGGGTCTTCCAGGCGAAGTTTACCAGTAGCCCTTTACTCCCATTCATCCACGGATTCAAACAGGAGCAAGCTCAGTGGCTTTGCCCTTGATTTCTCTAAATTATAAAGTCCATGAATATTATTTGCATGTTTTATGTTATGGTAGAGTTCATCCATTCCTTGATCATTAGCGATTGTAAAATTGTTTTCATGG
>ML793610.1:0-12911 GCA_009831015.1 Picea engelmannii
CTTTTGAACTCTTTAATTCTATTATATTATGAAAGTTTGATTAATTCAAAAATATATGATTAATTTTACATCAATAATATACATTTATAAATAAAAAATAGATGACATCTATAAATCTACTTACAATTTTAAATAAAATATATAGATCCATGAGCTCAAAATTTGTAATTTTATACATGGTATGTGGCAAAATATTTCTTATATGATATGGCATATTTTCTTGTGCATCAAAATATTCTATTCTAAATATTATGTCTTAAAGCTGATTTTGATTTTGATTTTCAAGTTTTTATCACTTATATGTTAATTTTTATCATCATAAATCTTGGAAAATACAATTTTTCTACAACTCTTATGTTGTAATCTAAAGCATTATAATTAATAAACACTAAGTTATAACATTGAAAGATTTTGCAAATTTATTGTGCAAAACTAAGTTTATTAGTACAATGTACTTGTTGTACATTTCAGCCAAGGAGTTAAAACCAACTTTTATTTTGCAATGAGATTGATCCCAAATGAACACGAATTATTCACAAGTGCGTCTCATTTATTTATTGAATCATTATTTAATAGGTCCTTCTCTTTCAACATTGACCATATGTCAACATTTGTGAAATATTATATAGAAACCTTAACCATTGCTTGAGCATGTGGTCAAATGCAGTGTGTTATAGCCTTATTTGGTCATATTTGACTAGATGTGCTTCACTTGACCATACATCCGTATTTTTTTTCATTTTACATCTTCTTCAAAATCATTTTCCCCTTTTTGTGCTTGCCCACGACTTATCTTTAGGAAATCCTCAAGCACCCACTTCTTTTCTTAACGAAACTCGTAATCACTTGTTAAAAATATGAAGCATAATTTGTTAAGTGTGAGCCAAATGTGTGATCAATGACACGCACTTATATTCAATTCAAAAGAATGTGAAATAAGGAAAGAAGGATTAGGCAGACTAGCGGAAACAACGACAAGGACTCCAAACAACATATACATCCTGAATGAGATCGAAGAAGAAAGATGTTGTTTGGGAAAAGAAGATTAAAGTTGGCTTTGGCATAGGAGAATGGGCCATATACACTTTGATAATCTTGTCAAGATCAATAAGAAGCAAGTTGTAAGAGAAATGTCAGAAATTACAAAGCCAACGAATATTATGCGCAAGCACTGTCGGCATGGAAAACAATCAAAAATTTGAATTCAAGACAAAGGAATACTCTATGACAAAACCAATGGAGATTGTACAGACCAACTTATGTGGGCCCAAGAGAACAAAAGTATTGGATGGTAAACAATGCTTCATGCTACTCATTGATGACAACACCAGAATGACCTGGGTTTTCTTCCTCAAGAAAAATTCAGACGCTTTCAAATGTTTCAAGGTATTCAAGGAATTTGTTGAAAATAAAACTGATTTGAAAATCAAATGCTTAAGATCATACAATGCAGTTAAGTTTACTTCAAATGAATTCAGGGATTTCTATGAAGAATAAGGAATAAAAAGACAATTCTCAACAACTAGAACTCCTCAACAAAATGGAGTTGTTGAAAGGAAAAACAAAAATGTACAAGAAATGGCAAGAACCATGTTGAATGACTCCAAACTAAGTGATATATTTTGGGGACAAGAAGTGCATACAACCGTTCATTTCTTGAAAAAAGGATTGATCAAAAGTAATAGTGATAAGACTCCATATGGGTTATGGAAAGGACGACCAACCAATGTCAAGAACTTTAAAGTGTTTAGAAGCAAGTGTTACATAAAAAGAGAAAACAAGAAGATTGGAAAACTTGACTCCTGGGTGGATGAAGGCATATTTGTTGGGTACTCATGCAAAAATAAAGCATATAAGTGCTACAATATAAAACTTAACAAGATATTGGAAAGCATCAATGTAAAATTTGATGAAGCAGACTTGTTGAATACCAGGAAGGAAAGCATAAATTCAAACATCTTTGAAGAATAGGAAAATGAAGAACTAAAGCAAGAAGAAGAGGAAGAAGAACAACAACAACAACAAGAAAAGCAAACAGAAGCTAAATAAGAAGAAAAAAAACACCAAGAGTTCCATAGACCTTCTAGGACACCTAATCTTTTGGTTCAGAAGAATCATCCACCAGAACAAATTGTTGGAGATAGAAGTGTCAGAGTAGAAACCAGAAGAAGAAGGAAAACACAAACACCTGAACAAGGACATTTTTCATTACTGTCCACAGTTGAACCAGGTAACTTTGAGGAAGCCGGAAATGATGAACATTGGATCAAGTCTATGGAAGAAGAACTAAATCAAATGGAGAATAATGAAGCATGGGAACTAGTTCCAAGACCAAAGGACAAAAATGTGATTGGGACAAAATAGGTCTTCACAAACAAGCTAAACGAAGATGGACAGGTAACTAGAAGCAAAGCAAGACTAGTGTGCAAAGGATATGCTCAAGTTGAAGGAATATTTTTTGAAGAAACCTTTGCTCTCATGGATAGAATGGAAGAAATCATAATGTTATTGCCTTATGCATGCTCCAAAAGGATCAAAGTGTATCAGATGGACGTAGAAACAACTTTTCTAAATGGAGAATTAGAAGAAGAAGTCTACATAGAACAACTGGTTTCTACTATCAGAAAAGGAAGACTGTGTTTTCAGATTGAAGAAAGATTTGTATGGACTTAAGCAAGCTTTGAGAGCTTGGTACTGAACATTGGACATGTACTTACAACAACAAGGATTCAGAAGGGGAAATGCAGATAGTAACCTCTACATAAAAGTGGATCAAGGTAGTATGATTATTTTTGAAGTGTATGTTGATGACACCATATTTGGAAGTGATGATGATAGATTGAGTCATAAGTTTTCCAAGCATATGCATAATGAATTCGAAATCTCCCTGCTTGGGGAGTTGACTTTCTTCTTGGGACTCCAAATATCTCAGCTATATGAAGGCATTCTTTTTTCCCAAACCAAGTACATCAAGGAAATGTTAGAGAAGTTCAAAATGGAAAATTGTAAACCTATGAGTACTCCTATGGTTACTGATTGCAAGTTGAGAAAAGATGATGAATCTAAAGAAGCGGATCAAAGACTCTACAAATCAATGATTTTTAGTCTACTCTATGTGACACGTTCAATGTCAGATGTAATGCAAGTAGTTGGATAGGTCGCAAAGAGGCACCAAAGGAAACCCATGTTCTAGCAATGAAAAGGATCTTTAGATATCTTAAAGGAACAACGAAGTTTGAGCTATGGTATCTGAAAGGAAATGAGTTAACTATGGTCACCTGCATGGATGCAGATTAGGAAGAAGTATTGATGACAAAATAAGTATAAGTGGAGAATATTTATACTTAGGTGATTGCTTAGTGTCCTGGTTGAGCAATAAGCAAACTTTAGTATCCTTATCCACGACATAAGCATAATATATCGCAATAACAACATGTTGTATTCAGATTCTATGGATGAAGCAAACCGTGCAAGACATACAAGTGAGATGTGATGAGCCTTTTATGATACTCTGTGACAACACCATTTCTATAAACATCTCCAAGAATCTAGTGTTGCATTCCAAGACCAAACATATTCCTATTAACTTCCACTTTTTGCGGGAACAAGTCACAAAAAAAAATATCAAGTTGGAGTACATTGGGAAAAAAGAACATATTGTAGACATCTTCACAAAGCCCCTTCCTAGGGATACCTTTGAATATATTTGAAAACAAATGGGAGTAATTTATCCTCCAAATTGATTTCCATAATCTTGTCCAAGAACAAAAAGGGGAATATTGTTAGGGGGAGTTACCCTTTGTCATTGATGTCAAAGGGGGGAAAGAAAAATAGTAAAACTAGAAGCATGAAGACAGGGTTAGTCAACATGAATACAACAGGACAGTACAATCATTGGGATTAGAGCACGAAGACATGGGGAGCACGATTGTCTTACTAAGTTTCCATCAATGCCAAAGGGGGAGATTGTTGGAAAATTGGGTGTCATCAATGTCAACCTTAGAAGAATCCCCAAAGAAAAACCCAGAAGCCCCTAAAAGTGATGATGATGTGTCCACTTGAAGAAGCCTTGAAGAGCCTTGAAATAAGTGTATATAAATCCAAAGTAGTCCCCTTATGGTGTAGCTTTTAAGCATGGCCCTCATGGGGTAATATAACATGTGTTTGTTTCCACATGCCCACTTTGAGTTGTACACAAATGGAGCCTTGAAGGAGCCTTGAAGAAGCCCTAAAACCAAGTGAAGAAACCCCTAAAGTCGAGTGAAGAAGTATTAAAAAAAAAAAAAACCCTAAATCCAAGTGAAGAATCCCATAAATCCAAGAGAAGAATCCCCTAAAGTAAAGTAAAGAAGCCCCTAAGGTTAGCCATCCTTAAGGAAGAGGTGTGACCCAAAATTTGCAACCCTTGGTCTCACCCCCTCATGTGGAGAAGACTCATATAAATAAGAGGAGCCTCATTTATCATTTGGATCACACCCATTCGACCTATCCAAGGAAGATAAGCAAGTTTCAACATAGAGGAACATATTTCCAAGGGAAGATGAAGTGAAGAAGGGTGAAATTCCAAGGGAAGATGAAGTCTTGTGATGATTTGTTCTAAGGTTTTCTTTGAAGGTCATCTTGGAATTTTCGATATAAATCTTTTTATAGAATGATTCAGATAGAAAAACTTGGAGGTGTTTTTGAAGAGGTGGCAAAGAATCTTGGATACAAATTTGAGGTCTTAACTCATTATAGGTTTTGAGTTATACTCATTGGAAGTTGAGGTTCTTAAAACTAGGGATGTCTTCTTCAAAACGAGTTATCTTGGTATTTTCGCTATAACTTTTTTTCGGGGACAATTAAAGGAGATAAAATTGGAGGAATTTCAGAGAAGATATCGATGAAGATTGGATACAATATTCAAATCCTGATTCCTTATAGGTGCAGAGTTATACTTGTTGGAAGTTAGGATTTGTGACTAATCCAAAAACTAGTCCCAAACAAGTGTTTGAGATAAAATGGTTATATATGAATCTTGGTAGGTCCAAATTGAATTCCACTTGTTTCATTATAAGGAGAAAAAATCCTAATATCTGAGGTCCAAGTTTCAGAATCAAAAATGGAAAATTGAGCTCTTGGAGAATCTTACAAGTTTGCAGATTTGAGGTATAGTTCTGAGCAATTTTGTATGTAAATTTAAGAAGTGATTTTGGGATTATATTTGAAGGTCTATTTGATTCAGTATCATCATTTAAAATATTCCAAGGGGATTGGTGTCTCCTTCTAGTAGGTGCTGGAAAAATTAGGGAGTGGATACTTCCTTCAAGTTGGTGTTTGTAAAATCTTGAAACTACTTAAGAAATTTTTTTGTGGTTTTCTCCGAGTTGGGTTTCCACGTAAAAATCTGTGTGCAATGTGTATGTGTTTATGTGACGATGAATGCCATAATTAATGGTTAGTGTTTATGTAGTGCTTGAAGGTTAAAATTGTTGAAATAACTCTTTATTGATTCACCCCCACCCAAGTATTCTTGAATATTCTAACACTCCTAACCTCCCTTTCCCATTGTCTTAATTGCTTCCTCTTGGTCTGGTTCCTCCAAATTGGTCCACTTATATGCAAAATTCAACCTATTATAGCACAATTTCTAGGTTTGGAAAGGCCCTACCCAACCATGAAACAAGTGCTACGATTTGGGAATCCTACATCCAATGTCACCTCGATGTAGGTCCCACACTTCAAGGGTGACTAGGTCACTCTAGGGAGGCGATCCTGGTGACCCTAGGGGGATTGAGATGGATATGGAGATGGAGATAGATGGAAATGAAGCCCCTATAGGTTAATTCTAAGTGGAGTGAAAGGTGGAAAGAGATGCATTGCAAGTTAAGTAATTTTTGCCCCACAGGTATAACACTTCTCTGGATGATTGTACCTACCTGAGACACAAGAAAGGACACTTTGCAATAGTATATGTTAGTTGGATCAGCAAGTTAATATTGTTGTCCCTAATTTGCAGCAATAGATAACAGTATATATCAGCAAGAAAAAGGTACTATAAGCTCCTCAATAAATGCTAAAGATCAAGTAGAAAATGCAAGAGAAAAACTAGTAAATGACTAGCTAAACTCAAGATGAAAAACCAATACACTTAGCATAAAAGATAAGGCTATTGTAAACACTTGTCTGCAACAAATTATATCAGCCTTATGTCTGTAACATTCAATGTATTACAGAAAAAAAATCAGCCACTAAAATACCCTCAAACTTTTCCAAAAAAGTGCGCTAGGTCAAGGAGAGTAAATGTGAAAAGTTTGAGTAAAATCCAATGGTTGATAAGAAAGTTATTCAAGCAAGTAAGTTAGGGTTTCTGTAGCCCTAATGGTTGAAGATGCAATTTTGTAACATCAGCAATAATTAGCCCTTAGATGGGGATTCCCTAGTGGCTGTGAGGTGCCCAAGGCATAAAGAAAACAATCCATTTTGAAAGAAGTAAAATGACCGAAAATCACGTTTCCCAATGCAATATTTTATTTCTCCAATGCAACAAAATAATGACTAGTGCCTTTACTATTGGGTTAATGGAGTCACAGGGAGCTTGGAGAAGCTACCTCCTTGGGGATGTAAGCCCTTTTACTCCCCAAGGTAAGTTTCTTTAATCTAGGGTTTAAGCTAAGAGGGTGTATGCCCTTATACTTCTCTTAGAAAACCCTTAATTAGTGAGATGAAGCAAATTAAATGATGAAGGCTATGGTGGGGGTGTATACCTTTATACTTCCCACCTAGCTCCTAGCATAACAATACTTGAATTGAATAAAATGATAGCAAGAGAGTAAAACCATACCAAGATCAAGAGAAATGCTAAGACAATTCACTACAAGAGATAGAAAGCATCATCCAAAGCTAGCACTAGGCCTTCCTCCATCAACCATTCATAAAATAACCATAAAACAAGTGAAAAAGAGCTAAAAGAGCCAAGAGGGTCGAAAATTTCAGACCAAGCCTCTCACAAGAGGGAGAGTTGTGATTCAAAATGAGATCTTATGATCTCTATTTATACTAAAAGTAGCTAACATAGTTTGTCAATAGATTAAGGAGTAAAACACAAGATTAGGGGTCAAAAACCCTAATCTTTCCCCCTTAACAAAATTATATTAAAAAATTCACTTAAAATTTCACTTTTTGCACAAATTAAACGCTAATTTAGGAGGGCGTCACTCCTTTAGGGGACGTTTTTCCACTTTAAGGAAGTCGTTGGTGTTGGAGAAGTATCAATGGGCCTCCAAAGGCCACGTGTCAAGCATCTAGGCACTCATACAAGGTGAAGACCCTTCTCCTCCTCAAACGTCCATGTGTAAATGAGTGGAACCTCACCACCAAACCCTAACCCCCCTAGGTGATGTATTGTATCTAGAAGTGCAAAAGAGATAAAAGAGCTAAGAGGGATGAAAATTTCAGACCAAGCTTCTCACAACAGGGAGAGTTATGATTCAAAATGAGATCTTATGATCTTTATTTATAATAAAAGTAGCTAGCATAGTTTGTCAATAAATTAAGGAGTAAAACACAAGATTAGGGGTCAACAACCCTAATCTCCCCCCCTTAACAAAATAATATTAAACAATTCACTTAAAATTTCACATTTTGCACAAATTAAACCCTAATTTAGGAGGATGTCACCGCTTTAGGGGATGTTTTGCCACTTTGAGGAAGTTGTTGGTATTGGAGAAGCATCGATGGGCCACCAAAGGCCATGTGTCAAGCATCTAGAACTCATACACGATGAAGACCCTTCTCCTCCCCAAACGTCCATGTGTAAATGAGTGGCACCTCACCACCAAACCCTAACCCCCCTAGGTGATGTCATGTCTCTAGAAGTGACTTTTTGCCTCTCCTAGGAAAAACATTTGGCATGTGGGGGCTAGGCTATGTTTTCCAAGCCCTATTTGAGGCCTTCCAAGTTTGATATCTCTCATCCATCATGCAGGCCCCTGACATCCAACCTGTGGGCTTGTAGCCCCATGGAAGCCCAAGCTAGGTTTTTTTTCCCGAAACTGTCCATCAGCTAGGTCCTACAAAGACAAATGAACACGCCCTCCAAGGATCTCAAGTCATAACATCATGATAATTTAATCCAATCAATAAATAATCCATCCAAGTATGTGCATCAAATATCACCATATCAAACAATTAACAACTCAAAGACACTATGTGACTTGTCAAGCTTAAGTATGGGAGGGTTGACGAGGTTTCCTATTGGGTAGATCTTTCCCTAAGTCAAAGAGATCTTCCAAGAGGTCCCTCTCTAAGCCATGTAAAGTGTATGAGGTGAATGGGGTCAAGACTCAATGGGCATATGGATCATGACATACTAGGGTCGTAATGTCTCATTCATGGGTGCCTTTGTAGAGGGTGTGTGGTACCTTCGTCCGCAATGCACTTTTTCCAAACCCATCATTTTCCTTTTATATTTCTTTCTTTATATTTTCTTTCATAATAGCAAAAGGAGAGATTGAAGGTCATTTCCCTGGCGTGGTGACCAGGTGGTGGCAATGTCACCCACAAATACCTAATGGAAATGAAAAGTTTGGCTCGTGATGAGACCCTCTTTCTCTCAGCCATGCAACTTAGAGTCATTGCCCTGGTTTGGTGACCGGATGATGACAATGTCATACCACTAGATATCCATGGACGTGATAGGTCGGCTGGTGATGAGACCTCTTATCCTTCAACTAAGCTTTCAAGCATTTCTTTATTATATTATGGGTCCCCTTTTATTCAAAGATAAGTGTTTCATTTCTTTCTTGTGTGATCCCTGGGCGAAGAATCTGAAAGGATTATACAAGGCTTTCATATTTTACCCAACACCAACCCCTTTGGGCCTTTAGCCCCTTCTTCCCATAGAATGAGGGACAAACCCTTCTTGGGTCAATACACCCTAAAATCCCAAGAGATAAGGAAATGGAGGGGGATAATGATGGAAAATGGTAAGTATGGTCGGGAATGGTACAATGGCTCATCAAGGGAGTTCCCAGTAGAAAACCCATTCCCAAGGAAAACCACTTACTATGGCACAATGTCTACCACCAAGGTGAAGCAGGAAAAAAGGCATAATGTCCAATATGTTGATTTTTCAATGAGCAAGGTTAAGCATGAATTTCATTCCATTTTTAGCATTTAACCATAACCATTAATGATGCAGCAACCAATATCACAAGAAGAAGCACCATGCATAAGAACACAAGAAGTATCCTGGGAAACCCTTCTCAACAAGGGAAGAAAACCCAACCAAATCCTTTGCTATATTCTTCAAGAGAAAGACCTTCACCACCAAGAAAACCTAGCACACAAGAGGGTGCTCAAACACTAGAAGACTAGCGCCCAAGAGAGGTGCGCACTTTTCCCAAGTAGACGTACTTGCTGAAATTTCCAAACTCACTTGAAAGATATGTTTCCTCAATGGGGAATTTACCTTTACTTATACTAACCTGAACCTGTCAACATAATTGTCTATTGGCACAATAGGGCTGACCTCACTAGCTTATAATATAATTAATATTAACCAAATTAATTATCTTTTACATTAATTACCAATCACATTAAGGTGGGGCTGACCTCTATCCTTTATATTACAATTAGGGTTATAGGCAGGTCTGACTCTTGAACAATATAGTGAGGGATCTTATACACCCACTAGTGCTCATCCACTAGGGGTACATCTATAGAGATGTCCATATCTTTAGCTCACTGCATTACACAGAAGAACCACTTCTTCACACGTTCACTTGTGCTCGTCCACGGGCATGTCCACTCAACAGATTTTCTTTCCCACTACATTACACAGGAGAGTCATCCAGAGTTTCTCGTCAACTCTTCTGCTCAGAGGAGGATAATACATCATCTTCATTTCTATTCTCATGACGATGCACCCAACACTTTGAGATTTTACACGTTCACCTTGTGCTCAGCCACAAGCACGTCCAACTCTGCAGATCGCCTTTCTCACCGAAGAATCATCTGGAGTTCTTCTCAACTCTCTGAATGGAGGAGTTCATCTCTATGTTCTGGATCTGTCTCATATAGGAACCACACACCCTTTCTTAGGGGATTTCTCTCAGGTTTGCAAGCTGGAGAAAGTCTCACATAGCTTCAATGGTCAACATTTCACAGGTTTGTAAGCTGCAGAATGTCTCACATAGTTGCAATCATCAACACTCCCTCTCAGATAGGGAGGAATTCTTCATCATGCCAAGTCTCACACGGATGTACCTTGAACTTTGTCTTGGATGGAGTCCTCAACACTCCCTCTCAACTAGGGAGGCATTTTTCACCAAGTTAGTTTGGTGGAGATGTCTGCAATCTACTCATGTGTAGGAAGGTGTTGTATGTGTATGCTTTTCTTCTGCATCATATCTCTGATATAAGGATGCATCTCAGCGTTTTTTGATCTATCAGGAAATATCGGGTTCTCAATGAGATTTACACACGGCTCTTGGTTATCATCATAGGATCCATCTCATGGTCAAGTAAATTTTTCAGAAGCTTGTGAAGCCACATTGCTTCACACACTTGATGTTATATGCTTTTCTTTTGTGGTACTCAAGGCCACGGAGTTTTGTTTCCCACTACATCAACAAAATTCACGATAGAACAACAACCTGGATGTGCTCTTCTGGTCCATTGTACTTTCTGCTCAATCTGAATCAACATATCCTGTAAACTCAAGTTCATACTGGAGGCATATCTCAGGCCATATCCAATTGTGCCTCATATATATCTCAATACATGTTTTGTTGTTACCTTGTGAGTCTGTCTTGGTTTACTCATGAAATGACTAAGCACATTCACTGCATGGCATGAATCAAGTATGGTGTTAACCAAATACATCAGTGATCCAATCAGTTGTGGATCAGTCTCGTCTGAATCATCATCAATCTTTTTCTTTAAATCTATCATGATGGATTTTTCATTCTGTCATACTGAACTTCTTTAATATTTTCACTGTATATTTTCCTTGACTATGGAGAATCTCATCGGTCTTCTGTCATACTTCTTGTCTCAAGAAGTAGTGCATCATACTCATATTCTTCATCTCAAATTCAGAAGTATCCAACAACAGGGCTTTCTGAATAAGTCATCAAAATCAATCTCTCGTCACCAACACTGTAATAATATGGGTTTTGGATCAACAATACTCTTTTCTAAGATTTAAGCTCATCAAGAATCCAATCATTTGATCATGTTTCCATCTCATTAATGGTAGTACGGATGGAAATGTAATGGTCTCATTGAATCAAGTGTCTCATCATAGACACCTCCCTATGTTTGTGAGAGTCCTCTGGTTTTGTATTTCTTGCACTTCCGGTCAACTACATGCTTTCTCTACTTGGAATTTTTTCATAGACTTCCCTTCTGGTTTCTGAATAATATCTTATACATCATTTTTTAAGATATACTAGTATTATTCTGTTATGGCATCTTGCCATATTTATTTCTCCTTTTGTTTCTTCAATGAAATGGCTCATGACTGAAGGATAGTTTTCAAAACTATTTTTCTTTCTCAAGGTGTCCCTTGAGGGACTTATGTGTCTTTTTGTCTTCTAGCAGAGTTATGTAGATCTTGGGCATGCGTTTTATGCCCCACTGTAATATCTCTAGTTATATCAACTGGAGAAACTGGATTAGTTGGAATAATGTTTGTCTCCCTCTGAACTGCTGAAGGGGAAGAAGGTAATGTTTCATTGTCGATCTCTATATGAGATTCTCTAGGTTTGTTGAATGGGTATCTCTTCTTTAAGGACAACATCTCTTCTTGTTCTTGCATAATAATCAATTAAATGTGGTTTGGACTCTCGTACCAGGGATAATGGTCCAAGTCTTTGAGAGCTCCCATACTAGGGATAATATCCTTCAAAAATGCAATCAACTATAAAATTAGAGATCAATTGATTTGCCTAGTTTGTAGTCATGCCTTTAGAGGAAGTACTCCTCCTCTCTCTTCTCTTCATTTTTTTTGAGTTGGATTTGGATCAATGTCAGCAGAAGAAGCATATTGTCTTCCCTTCTTCCTGATTGGACAGTTTCTTGCATAGTCTCCATATTTGTCACATTTAAAGCACTGAATTTCTGAAACATCTCTTCTTTGATAACCTAGATTTGATGAAGACTTTTCATCTTTAAATGTTTGCCTGAAATTTCTTTTGAATTTTCCTCCTTTCTTTGTATGAAGTGCAAGGGCATGATTTTCTTCTGAGGAATCTTCCACTCCTCTATTTCTAAGTCTAAATTCTTCTTGAGTACAATCTGTCCATAGACGATCAAAGGTTGGTAGAGCTTCTCTTCCATTGATACACTAAAGAAAAGGCTCCCACGTTTTTGGAGGGTTGTTGAGAGTGGTTAAGACAAGTTCTTTATCAGACAATATTTCTCCAATGGTCTCTAGTTGTTCTTTAATCTCTGATATCTTCATAAATAAGATGGCAACTGTGTCACTTTTCATCATCTTGGTACTTTGAAGTTGGCTCTTCAAGGTAAGAGCTCTGAGGGTGTTGTCACTTTCAAACATTTCTTTTAATGCTTCATACATATCATAGGTTGTCTTCAGGTTGGAAATACGAGGTAATAGATGATCTCTTACTGAGTAGATGATTCATTTTCTTGCTTTGACATCTTCTTCCTTTATTATCTTCTTCTCTACATTTGTAGTTGTGTCTGGTAAGGTTTCAATTACCACATCCAAGAGGTCATATTCTTCAAGGGTGATCTGAAGCCTTGATTTCCAGGAGCTAAAGTTTCTTGCTCCATCAAGCCTATCTTCTACTAAGGCTCTGTTCTTCATTTGATTGGTTTCTTCAAACTCTCGCCAACTGGATTTTGAAAACCTAATGATTATGTTGAATTAGTAACCTTGGATTATGTTGGACTTATGACTG
>ML793610.1:26633-38838 GCA_009831015.1 Picea engelmannii
TCTAGGATGTTAGGGAGCTGAAAATACTCACTTTTGCAAAACCCTAATTTTGGGGTACGGTAACAGTGACGTTTTTCCTCTTGCAAATTGTGCTTCCTTCAAGTTGGCTCTGATACCATGTTAATGTTTATGCCATTATTATATTTCTTTGCATTTCAATAGATAAGAGCATCATAAGAACAAGATCACTAAGAAATACACATTCACAAGAGACACAACATTTATCCCGGGAAACCCTCTAGGGGAAGAAAACCCAGCAAAAACTTCCTTATCATAAATAGCTTATACAATGTTCAAGAGATAACTCAAACCAATACAGATTGTCCTCTCCAAGAGATGCACCACTCTTCTTCTCCTCTCTCCAACTTGTAATTGCAGCTTGCCTCATAAGAGAATGAGCAAGTGAGTGTGTCTAAGAAGTGAGGCGCTAGCCTCTTATTTATATCAATCTGGCACGTGTGAAGGGTCACCATCTGGTAGGGTCGACCTCTCACTCTGGGTGGGTAAACCCACCTTTAATTAATTCTGGGCCTTCCATTATAACTGTTGGGGCTGACTTCTTATTCTTCACTTTGTAATTGTCTGATGACCAATCCGCAAAAGGGGATTTTGTCCTTATACAATTACCGACATGATTAATCCTCAATGGGGATTAATTCAATAACAATAATAATAATAATGACATGATTAATCCTCAATGGGGATTTAATCCAATAATAAAAAATAATAAGAATGCTCTTCGCAGTTACATTATTTCAACACAATGGCTCATCAAGGGAGTTCCCAGTAGAAAACCCATTCCCAAGGAAAACCACTTACTATGGCACAATGTCTACCACCAAGGTGAAGCAGGAAAAAGGCATAATGTCCAATATGTTGATTTTTCAATGAGAAAGGTTAAGCATGAAGTTCATTCCATTTTTAGCATTTAACCATAACCATTAATGTTGCAGCAACCAATATCACAAGAAGAAACACCGTGCATAGGAACACAAGAAGTATCCTGGGAAACCCTTCTCAACAAGGGAAGAAAACCCAACCAAATCCTTTGCTATATTCTTCAAGAGAAAGACCTTCACCACCAAGAAAACCTAGCACACAAGAGGGTGCTCAAACACTAGAATACTAGCGCCCAAGAGAGGTGCGCACTTTTCCCAAGTATATGTACTTGCTGAAATTTCCAAACTCACTTGAAAGATATGTTTCCTCAATGGGGAATTTACCTTTACTTATACTAACCTGAACCTATCAACATAACTGTCTATTGGCACAATAGGGCTGACCTCACTATCTTATAATATAATTAATATTAACCAAATTAATTATCTTTTACATTAATTACCAGTCACATTAAGGTGGGGCCGACCTCTATCCTTTATATTACAATTAGGGTTACAGGCAAGTCTGACTCTTGAAAAATATAGCGAGGTATATTATACACCCACTAGTGCTCATCCACTAGGGGCACATCCATAGATATGTCCATATCTTTGGCTCACTGCATTACACAGAAGAACCACTTCTTCACACGTTCACCTGTGCTCGTCCACGGGCACGTCCACTCAACATATTTTCTTTCCCACTACATTACACAGGAGAGTCATCCGGAGTTTCTCGTCAACTTTTCTGCTCAGAGGAGGATAATACATCATCTTCATTTCTATTCTCATGACAATGCACCCAACACTTTGGGATTTCACACGTTCACCTTGTGCTCAGCCACAAGCACGTCCAACTCTGCAGATCACCTTTCTCACCGGAGAATCATCTGGAGTTCTTCTCAACTCCCTGAATGGAGGAGGTCATCTCTACATTCTAGCTCTGTCTCAGATAGGAGCCACACACCCTTTCTTAGGGGATTTCTCTCAGGATTGTAAGCTGGAGAAAGTCTCACATAGCTTCAATGGTCAACATCTCACAGGTTTGTAAGCTGTAGAATGTCTCACATAGCTACAATCATCAACACTCCCTCTCAGATAGGGAGGAATTCTTCATCATGCCAAGTCTCACACGTATGTACTTTGAAATTTGTCTTGGATGGAGTCCTCAACACTCCCTCTCAACTAGGGAGGCATTTTTCACCAAGTTGGTTTGGTGGAGATGTCTACAATCTACTCATGTGTAGGAAGGTACTGTATGTGTATGATTTTCTTCTGCATCATATCTCTGATATATGGATGCATCTCAGCGTTTTTCGATCCATCAAGAAATATCGGGTTCTCAAGGATATTTACACACGGCTCTTGGTTATCATCATAGGATCCATCTTATGGTCAAGTAAATTTGTCAGAAGCTTGTGAAGCCACATTGCTTCGCATACTTGATGTTATATGCTTTTCTTCTGTGGTACTCAAGGCCACGGAGTTTTGTTTCCCAGTGCATCAACAAACTTCACGGTAGAACAACAACCTGGATGTGCTCTTCCAGTCCATTGTACTTTCTGCTCAATCTGAATCGACATATCCTATAAACTCAATTTCATACTGGAGGCATATCTCAGGCCATATCCAATTGTGCCTCGTATATATCTCAATACATGTTTTGTTGTTTCCTTGTGAGTCTGTCTTGGTTTACTCATGAAATGACTAAGCACATTCACTGCATGGCATGAATCAAGTCTGGTGTTAACCAGATACATCAGTGATCCAATCAGTTGTGGATCAGTCTCATCTAAATCATCATCAATCTTTTTCTTTAAATCTATCACGATGGATTTTTCATTCTGTCATACTGAACTTCTTTAATATTTTCACTGTATATTTTCCTTGACTCGGGAGAATCTCATCGGTCTTCTGTCATACTTCTTGTCTCAAGAAGTAGTGCATCATACTCATATTCTTCATCTCGAATTCAGAAGTATCCAACAACAAGGCTTTCTGAATAAGTCATCAAAATCAAGCTCTCGTCACCAACACTGTAATAATATGGGTTTTGGATCAGCAATACTCTTTGCTAAGATTTAAGCGCATCAAGAATCCATTCATTTGATAATGTTTCCATCTCATGAATGGCAGTACGGATGGAAATGTAATGGTCTCATTGAATCAAGTGTCTCATCATAGACAACTCCCTATGTTTGTGAGAGTCCTCTGGTTTTGTATTTCTTGCACTTCTGGTCAACTACATGCTTTCTCTACTTGGAAGTTTTTCACAGACTTCCCTTCTGGTTTCTGAATAATATCTTATACATCATTTTTTAAGATATAATAGTATTCTTCTGTTATGGCATCTTGCCATATTTATTTCTCCTTTTGTTTCTTCAATGAAATGGCTCATGATTGAAGGATAGTTTTCAAAACTATTTTTCTTTTTCAAGGTGTCCCTTGAGGGACTTATGTGTCTTTCTATCTTCTAGCAGAGTTTTGTAGATCTTGGGCATACGTTTTATGCCCCACTGTATTATCTCTGGTTATATCAACTGGAGAAACTGGATTAGTTGGAATAATGTTTGTCTCCCTCTGAATTGTTGAAGGGGAAGAAGGTAATGTTTCATTGTCAATCTCTATATGAGATTCTCTAGGTTTGTTGAATGGGTATCTCTTCTTTAAGGACAACATCTCTGCTTGTTCTTGCATAATAATCAATTAAATGTGGTTTGGACTCTTGTACCAGGGATAATGGTCCAAGTCTTTGAGAGCTCCCATACTAGGGATAATATCCTTCAAAAATGCAATCAACTATAAAATTAGAGATCAATTGATTTTCCTAGTTTGTAGTCATGCCTTTAGAGGAAGTACTCCTCCTCTCTCTTCTCTTCATTTTTTTTGAGTTGGATCTGGATCAATGTCAGCAGAAGAAGCATATTGTCTTCCCTTCTTCCTAGTTGGACAATTTCTTGCATAGTGTCCATATTTGTTACATCTGAAGCACTGAATTTCTGAAACATCTCTTCTTTGATAACCTGGATTTGATGAAGACTTTTCATCTTTAAATGTTTGCCTGAAATTTCTTTTGAATTTTCCTCCTTTCTTTGTATGAAGTGCAAGGGCATGATTTTCTTCTGAGGAATCTTCCACTCCTCTATTTCTAAGTCTAAATTCTTCTTGAGTACAATCTGTCCATAGACGATCAAAGGTTGGTAGAGCTTCTCTTCCATTGATACACTAAAGAAAAGGCTCCCACGTTTTTGGAGGGTTGTTGAGAGTGGTTAAGACAAGTTCTTTATCAGACAATATTTCTCCAATGGTCTCTAGTTGTTCTTTAATCTCTGATATCTTCATAAATAAGATGGCAACTGTGTCACTTTTCATCATCTTGGTACTTTGAAGTTGGCTCTTCAAGGTAAGAGCTCTGAGGGTGTTGTCACTTTCAAACATTTCTTTTAATGCTTCATACATATCATAGGTTGTCTTCAGGTTGGAAATACGAGGTAATAGATGATCTCTTACTGAGTAGATGATTCATTTTCTTGCTTTGACATCTTCTTCCTTTATTATCTTCTTCTCTACATTTGTAGTTGTGTCTGGTAAGGTTTCAATTACCACATCCAAGAGGTCATATTCTTCAAGGGTGATCTGAAGCCTTGATTTCCAGGAGCTAAAGTTTCTTGCTCCATCAAGCCTATCTTCTACTAAGGCTCTGTTCTTCATTTGATTGGTTTCTTCAAACTCTCGCCAACTGGATTTTGAAAACCTAATGATTATGTTGAATTAGTAACCTTGGATTATGTTGGACTTATGACTGGCAAAAATCAACTTGATAGTGTCACATAGATGCTTGCTGATTTAAGAGAAACGTTTCTTCAATAAGTTCCATAAATCTTAGATCAATATTCTGCAGGAAATTTCGGCACCCTAGAAACCCTAGGGCCAAAAACTCAAAATTCTCGGAATTTGGTTTTGAGATTATGGAGATGCATTGGAGGAGGTCGTACTTTTCTATGCCAAAGATATACCCAATGTCCAATTATTAAGGGCTAGAACACCAAAGAAAGGAGGGTCATACAAAATTTCCTGGAAACCCTAAAAGGGTCGTATAGTTTTGTAAAAAGGTGAGAGGAGACTTGATAGATGCTTTTGCAATGGGTTCTTTCAATACCTATGCTATGATACCATGTTGATTTTTCAATGAGCAAGGTTAAGCATGAATTTCATTCCATTTTTAGCATTTAACCATAACCATTAATGTTGCAGCAACCAAGATCACAAGAAGAAGCACCGTGCACAAGAACACAAGAAGTATCCCGGGAAACCCTTCTCAACAAGGGAAGAAAACCCAACCAAATCGTTTGCTATATTCTTCAAGAGAAAGGCCTTCACCACCAAGAAAACCTAGCACACAAGAGGGTTCTCAAACACTAGAAGAATATCACCCAAGAGAGGTGCGCACTTTTCCCAAGTAGGTATACTTGCTGAAATTTCCAAACTCACTTGAAAGATATGTTTCCTCAATGAGGAATTTACATTTACTTATACTAACATGAACCTGTCAACATAAGTGTCTATTGGCACAATAGGGCTGACCTCACTAGCTTATAATATAATTAATATTAACCAGATTAATTATCTTTTACATTAATTACCAGTCACATTAAGGTGGGGCCGACCTATACCGTTTATGATACAATTAGGGTTATAGGAAGGTCTGACTCTTGAACAATATAGAGAGGGATCTTATACACCCATTAGGGGAACATCCATAGGGATGTCCATATCTCTGGCTCACTGCATTACACAGAAGAATCACTTCTTCACACATTCACCTGTGCTCGTCCACATGCACGTCCAATCAACATATTTTCTTTCCCACTACATTATACATGAGAGTCATCTGGAGTTTCTCGTCAACTCTTCTGCTCAAAGGAGGATAATACACCATCTTCATTTCTATTCTCATGACGATGCACCCAGCACTTTGGGATTTCAAATGTTCACCTTGTGCTCAGCCATAGGCACGTCCAACTCTGCAGATCACCTTTCTCACCAGAGAATCATCTGGAGTTCTTCTCAACTCTCTGAATGGAGGAGGTCATCTCTACATTCTAGCTATGTCTCGGATAGGAACCACACAACCTTTCTCAAGGGATTTCTCTCAGGTTTGTAAGCTGGATAAAGTCTCACATAGCTTCAATGGTCAACATCTCACAGGTTTGTAAGCTGGAGAATGTCTCACATAGTTGCAATCATCAACACTCCCTCTCAGATAGGGAGGCATTCTTCATCATGCCAAGTCTCACACGGATGTACTTTGAACTTTGTCTTGGTTGGAGTCATCAACACTCCCTCTCAACTAGGGAGGCATTCTTCAAGAGAAAGACCTTCACCACCAAGAAAACCTAGCACACAAGAGGGTTCTCAAACACTAGAAGACTAGCGTCCAAGAGAAGTGCGCACTTTTCCCAGGTAGGTGTACTTGCTGAAATTTCCAAACTCACTTGAAAGATATGTTTCCTCAATGGGGAATTTACCTTTACTTATACTAACCTGACCCTGTCAACAGAAGTGTCTATTGGCACAACATGGCCGACCTCACTAGCTTATAATATAATTAATATTAACCAAATTAATTATCTTTTACATTAATTACCAGCCACATTAAGGTGGGGCTGACTTGTACCCTTTATGTTACAATTAGGGTTACAGGAAGGCCTTACTCTTGAACAATATAGCAAGGGATGTTATACACCCACTAGTGCTCATCCACTAGGGGCACATCCATAGGGATGTCCATATCTCCGGCTCACTGCATTACACAGAAGAACCACTTCTTCACACTTTCACCTGTGCTCGTCCACAAGCACGTCCACTCAACAAATCTTCTTTCCCACTGCATTACACATGAGATTCATCTGGAGTTTCTCATCAACTCTTCTACTCAAAGGAGGCTAATACATCATCTTCATTTCTGTTCTCATGACGATGCTCCCAGCAATTTGGGATTTCACACGATCACCTTGTGCTCAGCCACAGGCACATCCAACTCTTCAGATCGTCTTTCTCACCGGAGAATCATATGGAGTTATTCTCAACTCTCTGAATGGAGGAGGTCATCTCTACATTCTATCTCTGTCTCAGATAGGAACCACACACCATTTCTCAGGGGATTTCTCTCAGGTTTGTAAGCTGGAGAAAGTCTCACAGAGTTGCAATGGTCGACATCTCACAGGTTTGTAAACTGGAGAATGTCTCACATAGTTGCAATCATCAACACAAGAACATATCATAAAATCTAGAGCAATATAAGATACAACATAATCAAATGGATTAAATATTGAAATGATGCTCACCATAATACTGACTTGTACCTTATGGAGCAAGGCATGCTACCTTTCGAAAGCCAACTGTAAACATGTGACCATCTGTGGTGGTGAGTGGGTCTTCCATCTGTGCAAAGGGTATTGTTGGTCATGTAGTCTCTCGACACTCCATATCTGCAACCTAAGGGCCTCGAGACATCATCTCCTTAGTTATCCACAAAATGGGGATAACACGGCCTATACTTGTTAACTTTACTTTGGTTGGGAAACAAGATGATTTTTAGACCCAATACAAAGCCAACATCAAACTCAAAACCAAGGGCCTTTAAAAGAGGGGAAAACAATTGAAATGTCATGGTTTCTCCTCTATCTGTTTTTCCAATATAACCTTGCTTACATGTTTATCTTCCCCTTTCTCCCAATAAGTCACTCTTACTTATACCAAGAGGAAGTAGTTAAGATAGTTGGAAAAGGAAGTTAGGGTTTTCACATGTGCAGACCCTATGTCCTATGCTTAGGAGTGCACATTTAATGCATTTTTAGTTATCTTTCACCTTTTCACAACGTGTCCGTGAGTTTCCTTAAGGAAAGAAGTGGGCACCCACGGGTTTCCTAAAGATAAGTGAAGAAGACAGAAAATGGAAAAAATGCAAATGTATGTCCAAGTGAAGAGCATCTATTCAGATATGACCAAATAAGGTTATAGCACTCATGCAATGCATCTTACCTTATTTTTGTTTCTTTAGTTTACTTAAACAAATTCAATTCATAAAAAATAAACTAGCTCAAATCATAAACCCATCTATAGAGAAGTAGACCAATTTTAGCATCATAAGAAAGATACATTTTCATTAACAAGGGTAAGCTTCTATGTAGCTAGTACTTGTTTCTGTGAGAACAACTAGATAATAAGATTAGTAGTGACAATGCAAGCGAGCACTACCAAAATAAGGACATGAACTTATTGACCATGCAATTGAGCTAACCAAGCATCAAAATCAAGTCTATGGTATCCTAATCTTATTAGGACAATAATACCATTGTTCAAATTCTCTTCACATTAAAATTCGACGTTGTCTAAATGTTCCATGTTTTTACCTTTTCATAGGCACTTTTTTCCAACGAGTTTTGTCGATAATCCAACTAGAAATTTAGAAGGATGGATGGAATTGCAAATATCAATGGTTGAGATTACTTGTTACGGGTGCCTTGGAGGTTTTTAAGGGTACTTAATCGATTTATGTTTTCAAAAACATGATTTAAGCAATGTAAAATTGTAATTTTGTTAATAATTGATTTACCAGATTCTAGTAATAGTAACATACAAAAGTAAAAAATGTAGAAAGTTTAGACTATGCCTTAAAATCCTTTTTCTTCTTCATGATTTTTATGTGCAACCACAAAAAGAAAACAAAATAATTTGCATTAGAAACAATATTCCAAATTGCCACCCTTTTGACCATATATAATAATATTGTTTATAGCAGGATAATTTATAAAAATAACGCAACCACCAAACTCACAAATTTGGTTCAGTTCATTATGAGTGTTGCAGCGTTACATTGTCATGTTCTTTGTCAAATCCAATGTCAAAGAAATGGAGATATTAAATACACACTTCAATATGTTTGTCAAGAAAATACTTTATATAATACTTTGAAAATGTATATCCCTTGTAGAGTTTAAAATACTTTATATAAATACTTTGAAAATGTATATCCACTCGAGAGTCTAAAATTCTTGAATTTGTATTTTGAATCAAATCAAGCACTTGTCTATCCCTACAACATCTCCACATCTTTTCCCATTGCAAAACTCGTTATTCATGTGTCTCAACGATGTCTTGTGTCTATCAAGCTATGTTTTTCATTTGTCATTAAGGTTGGGTAGACAATATTCTAACGTATAACAACCTTGACATATTATATTGTTTGCAATATTATTTTCACAATGTCTTTATTCTTTGGCCAGTGGTAATTGTGACAAAACGATTTACAATGCAAACACCTATTATCCTTTATATATAATTTCAAAGTAATTCATTCTTACAATTAAATTTTGTTTGTAGTTTTAATATAAACTTTAAGCATTTTTCAACGCCCCTATTATCTCCATATCTTTTCAAGCAACATTGGAATGTAAAAGTTTCAAGATTTCCAAAGAAGTTGTAGATGTTGAATCTAGGGACTATAAAATTCTACTTTATGGACAAATTCCTTGAAGATAAGACATCCTACAATTTCATTGTTGACATGTAGCCATCAACCTCTAAGCTAGGTAGTGGAATAGTGTGTAATTTCATTATTGACATGTAGTCATCAACCTCTGTGCTAGGTAGTGGAATAATGTAGGGCATTGGCAATGTCACAACTGGTTTAAGTAGCATCCCTCAAATTGATCTCCAAGAAAAAATGCCCAACCAACAACAAAAAATAAACAAACATCAACAAAATTATTCTTTGCAATTCAACTAAACAAACCAACCTCATTAGAATGTGGATCACTTAAAAAAAATGTTATTCGTGCCTCCTTGGTTAGAAGTATTCGATATGAAATATATGCCCTAGGAATAGAATCCCACCAATTCTCCCCAAGGCAACAATGCTTCAAATAATAAGTACCCTATTGGAACTAAATATAGGGAAAGATCCACAAAAGGGTCTCATTGAAGTCAATATTATTACATTAATGTGGATGCCAAATTAGGCTAAGATGAGATAATGGATTCAAAGCCTATGGGAAATCAATTGTTGATGAAGTTCACATTATGGAACCTTTTTCATAGGGGTGAGTTTGTAAAGAATTCAAGGATAAGGAATGCTTGACAATGAAACTATATGTTTAAAATAGGATAAAAATTCATTGCTCAAAGAAGAGGGTTTGGAGATCATAATTAGCACTTGAGGCTCTGCATCCAACCTTTCAGTAATACTAGCAGTGGTTCTATTCAAAAAATAATGAACCCAACACCATTGGAGATTAGGTCCGTGAACTAGTCAATTTGCTAAAACTTGGGTATGAAACTAACCTCGAAAATAATCAAAGAAACCATTAGTTTTAATTCAAAGACCTACGGGCATAAGGAAATATTTTGTGGGTGAAAATACATTGGAGCTCATATTTATTGTGAACATTCTATTTATCGATATGATACTTTTCATGACTAGAAAAGGGTCGTGACTTATAGAACTAAAGAGTCTATCTTGATTTCACACAATTTGTCTTTGAGAATTGTAAGAATCAATGTTGGAAATAATATGAAATGGATAGAAGGATGGAAATAGCTATGCGGTAGTTCAGAGACAACTATTTTTCAATCTAAACATTGTAATTGTTGTTGTTAATGTTGATCGATATTGTTGGCACCTACATGGAAGTGGGTGTTATTGGTGTTGAGTCAAGGTAAACTTCAATTACATTTTCCTAGTAATCATGTTACTTTATTTACAAAAACTTAATATAATATTTGCAACATAATAAGGTTGTTTCTGCTGACAACAATAGTGACTAAAAAGGTTTTACCTTCTATGTTTCAATTCATTGTATAAAAAAAATGATGTTGTCTTCCACTTGTCTCTAATACGTTGTTATATACCATAACACCATTGCACAAATAACATTGTCTGATGTCGTAACACCAGTGCCCACAAATCACAAAAAGATGAGTAGTTGGTTTTTGTATGTTGTCAGATGCCATAACACCATTGCCCATAAATCACATTATCTCTTATATGTTACTAGATGCCATAACACCATTGCCAACAAATCACAATAGCATAAGTATTTGGTTTATCCTTCAATATGGGGCTTCACCTCATACCTAGACCCCTACCTTTCCCTTACACGTATGAGGAGCTTCAAAATAGCGAACCCCGGAAATCGTTCCTTAAGTTGCTCTAGCCACTAAATCCTATGAAAGAGCATTCTTTCATGAATGATTCTAGCCATTTCGTTGCAAGTTGCCTATGAAATGCTACTCCAATCACTGAATCCTTAGAAAGTGGCCAAGCTCATTCAACATAGTTACTAGGAGGTAGGGTGCACTCTTTGCTTTCACAGTATTTACTTTTTTTTTCTAACTAAAAGTACTTACTAGATTGCATATTTCCATACAAAATCTAAACAAGATATCTTTCATGAGTTGCTTATATGCTTTGACACAACCATATGTTGTTGACTCAATATCTCATCAACTAACTATCACATGCAAAGTGTCACAGTAAAGAAACCCTATAATCAAGACACCTTATGAATTATGAGTCCTCCCTTGTTCTAAAATCCTATGGGTCACCATAGTTTTTCCTCTTAATGTTCATTTATTACGATTGTTGTGATCTATTTTTTATGATGGTTGCATGTTGACATTTCGATGTTATGATTATTGATGATTAGATGGTAACTATGATGGAATGTGGTTTCATTGAGTAGGATGATTGATGATGTTGATGCTTGACTCCTCATGGTATATATGTGTTGGACTGTGCTTAGTTTATGAATTTATTGAAATTCTACTCCAATCACTGAATCCTTAGGCCAAGCTCATTCAACACAGTTACTAGGAGGTAGGGTGCACTGCCCTCATAGTATTTACTCCTTTTTTTTTCTAACTAAAAGTATTTACTAGATTGCGTATTTTCGTACAAAATCCAAACAAGATATCTTTCATGAGTTGCTTATATGCTTTGACACAACCATATGTTGTTGACTCAAATTCTCATAAACTAATTGTCACGCGCGAAGTGTCGCAGTGAGGCAACCCTATAATCAAGACACCTTATGAATTATGAATCCTCCCTTGTTGTAAAATCCCATAGGCCACCATAGTTTGTCCTCCTAATGTTCATTTATTACAATTGTTGTCATCTATTTTTAATGATGGTTGCATGATGACATTTCGATGTTATGATTACTGATGATTAGATGGTAATTATGATGGAATATGGTTTCATTGAGTAGGATGATTGATGATGTTGATGCTTGACTCATCATGGCATATATATGTGTTGCACT
>ML793610.1:65272-104367 GCA_009831015.1 Picea engelmannii
CTTTTATGAGGGAAATGTATTGCGGCTATGTATGAGGGTGAATATTGTATTCTGAGAGAGGAGACTGTGAGAGAAAGAAGAGGAAGTTACAACGGGTTTTGCTGTAGGTTGTATCCCTTCATTTGTTGGATATAATAAAGGAAGGACCTGGCAATTTCTCTGGTGGACGTAGCCCACACTCGGTGAACCACGTAAATCTGTGTCTCTCTTGTATTGTGTGTCTTCTGTGTTTTTGTTTCTGCATTTGTTTTATTTTATTGCTCCGCGGTCCTGTTTTTCTAACAAAAGGTCAATGAATGTGATTTGTGTTATTAATAGAAAATGGATAAGTGTTACATAACTGTTGAAAGGGGGGTTTTCCAAGATAGACCATGGATTCTATGAAAGAGATGGTGAGGGGAACCAGGAATGGTTGAGATAACCCCCACGACACCAGTACCTTGCTGGAATTAATTGTTGAGGACCAGAACAATCCTCTGACCTCGGAATGAATTACAATCATGATGGTAGGTGGGAAGACCTCCTCAAGACTTAATGAGGGGATGGGGCAGAGCGCCCATCTATAAGGCTTTCAGACCTAACTACAGACTGGGAATTCGGACCACACATAATCTTTCCGAGGAAGGCAAGAAAGGAAGGCGTGGTGGGCAGAGAAAGAGCTGCGAAGAGAAGCAGAGAAGAGAGACTAAGCTCTCAAGTTCGAGGAAGAAATAAGAAATGAACTTGTTTTGGTCGCAGGATATGGCTAGCAAGGTTATGATACAAGCTCATAAACGAGGGTGCTAAGTGACAAAGGAAGTACTCAGGCAGGCCTCCTTGCTTGGTATAGAGAAAAATCATTGCCAAGATCCCGTGGGAGGAGGAGAGTAGCCTCCGTGACTGTTGCTGAGTTGGAAGAAAGAAATCTCTCTCAGAGCATCATGGTCTAGCTCGAGGGTGGCTAGTGGTAAATTCGTTAGGAGTGACTGAGCCTATGGTTGGGTGGAAATAGTCACCCCTTTTAGCAGTCGCATCATGTTATTTGGTTCTGATAAGTGTTTTCATACTCTATGCATTGAATTGGAATAATGGATGAATGCATGTATTTATACATCTAAGAATGGTTTATGTATTGAATGATCAAGTTATGTGTATGCATTTATATTCTTGTGAACTTATGCTTCTGATTGATCGTCTATATGCCCCAACTTAGCCTTCGAGGTGTCGTGGGACGTAAACTTGTAGGACAATCGAGATAGAACGTATTGCATCAATCTGGCACTATCCGTCTGAAGAGAATATTTTTCTTCAGACTCCTTACTGTGCGACCGAGATATTATGCCCAAGTCCTTAGCACGTTCATGATGAGGAAGTTGTGTTTAAATCGCGAGAGTTAGAAGGACCCATGTGACCAAGCTCTAGGAACCCTATGTTAAGCCTAAGGGAGCCAAGTCCTTCTGGCTTCAGAGCTCCGGAAGTCTGAGACTTCGGAGTATTGTTGGCCCTAATAGTCACAAACCGGTCGAAGGTGACCGAGAGTTACAGTTACCTGTAAGTTTGACCGACGTTGGGCGGTTTCCCTAGTATTTAGATGAACCTATCTTACCGACTAAACCGAGATCCAACTCCCCATCGCAAAGTCTCGCGATCCATCGATTGAGAATGTTCAGGGATTCCCTCAACCGTTGGATCTACACCGAGACGACTTCGGCGGAGTACCACTTCGAGAGAATAGAGATGTCGTAGCATAAAACTCCCCAAACGTTGAAGTTACGAAGTAAAGGAAAGATGTAGATTTGGGGGGGGAGACTGTCAGGAGCCCCACCTACCGTCATATCATTCAGGAGGAGGGACCCACATACGGTACTTCGACAAAGTCTTGCTTCGGGAGAATGGAGTGGCAGTAAAGCCAAAAAACCCCCAAAGGTCGGAGTCGTGAAGCGGCCATGATCATAGATCTAGGGATCCTTCGGGTTCTTTCCTAGATGTCATATTTACGATGTAGTCAACCCGACGTTGATCACTCCGGGAGTACAGGGTTGTTGCAACGTCAAATCCCCCGAAGGCTGAAGTCGCGAAGTAATGTGGACCATGGATCTAAGGATCCTTCAAGATCCCTCTCAGTCATTGATATACAGGGGACGTGTGGCGTTAGATCATTTAGTCCGGAGACTGGGCACTTTGGGGAATTTGAGGTGTGGTGTGTCGATAATCTCTAAAACCCGTAGTAACGAGAGTTGTTGATTTGAGGACGCTTCGAGACTCTTCATAACCATCAGATATAGGTTGTGGTTAGCCCGACGTGGACCAACTCCGTGTGGAAAGAGGAGTTTGCATCACAAAACTCTCGAAGGCCGGAATCACGAAGTAATGTTAGTCGTGGATCTATGGATCTACTTGGCTGGATCTCGACCGTGAGATTGAGGGATGCTAGAAGGTTGTTAGTCTAGTGTGATGTGGCAAGCCGACATCACCATGGTGACGTGGACCCAATATCGATGTGCCATGTGTCAGCTCAATTTGTGCTTTTCATAGATCCTATATGCCTATTGAAACGTGACACATGTCACCCCCGACCCTTCTACGTGTCAGCCCCTTGTACGTTCCCGTCTATCCAAAGTGGTTGGTGAAGTGATTGGAACTCTGGGAGTTCGGAGGATTTGGGATGTAGCATAATAGAGAGACCCAAAAGGCCCGAAGGTTGCAACCACGTGAAAAGCTTATGCGACTTTAGGAGTTAGAGAATCCAGAAGGTCTCATGCATAGATCGTAAGGAGGCGTTCAACGTCGAAGTACCGAATTTCCTATTGGCCTATGTGTTAGACGCACGCAGATTACACAAATATTGAGTCCAGTCATGGGATCAGACGATGGATGGAATTCCACCATGAATGAAATAACTTGGAGGTAATACTTGTGAGGTGGATTCAAGTGGACGCCACATGAGCCTCAACTAATGAACGCCCGAAGAACTTTGGGAAGCCATAACTTACAATCCAAATCTCGAATTTGAGCCTGGTATCAGTCATTATAACACTACAGGTAAGTAGAAGAGGTTGAAGACCTCAGACAGAGGATTTGAGATGTTAAGGAGAGAAAAATGTTGATGCGCCATCCCTGGGAAAGATACTCAAGGGTCGGTGTGTTACAAATTACTATAAGAGCATGGTTACAACACTTGGCCTGCTTAGGCTCATGGATGAGTTGCGTAAAAACCATATTTAAAGGACTTTTAAGGATTACACCCTATATTACCTCTTTCCTAAAGGGTCTGGTTAAACTGTTACTGAAGAAAATAATGCAACTTTCTATTGTGTGTGTGTATTTAAGAAATATGAACTGTGTGTTGTTCATAAACTAATAGATTGTTCGCTAACAATAAGTGTTTTTTCAGCTCTCAAGCAGTCATTAAATCGCGGGAAAACTACAAGTATAAAGTATGGTGATGCGCCATGAAGTGGGGGATGGCTCCCACAACAGAGACGAAGAATCTGACGAAAGGAGGGCGGTGGAAACCCCTCTGGATCTGGATAAAACTGTAAGGAGCATCATGGTCGAATTACAGAGTTGCAAGACCGACAATGAAAGGTTGATAAAGGAGCAAGAAAAACAAATGGAAATTAGTGCAGTCTTGCTACAGAGCTTATCCGATATACAGAGGCAGCTGCAACATGGACCCACAACCAATCAGGTGGACCGACGACATATGAAGAAAAGTCAAAGCCAACCTGAGATACAAAAATGTGGTCCCAGAAGTGAATGCACTAAGAGGAGTACCTCAAGGAAGGTTCAACCTAGAGGCAAGAGACACTCATCGAGAGATTCCTTTGGAGAGGAAACTAGCAACTTTGAGGGATCTTCTAGTAGAAAAGCTAGTTTGCATTCTCAAAGGAAAGGAAAGAAGTGAAAGCATTCCGAAAGTCATGATCTTGGAGAGTTCAAGAAAGCCAACCCACCCTCTTTCAATGGAGAGATTGAGAAAGGGGAAGAGGCAGAAGCTTGGTTTCTTGGTTTAAATAAGTACTTCAGAGTCCATGACTACTTTGAAAACTCAAAGGCTCGAATAAACATCTTCAACCTGAATGGAAAGGATTCCATTTGGTGGGAAGACCTTAGGAATGTGAAAGGAATACATGATTAGGACTTGTCATGGAAACAGTTTGAGAAACACTTCAAGAAGAAGTATTTGTCAGAGAAATACTTTGATGGGAAGACTAAGGAGTTCTATGAACTCTGGCTGGGACAACTCACCATAGAGGAATATGTCACTAAATTCTTTGAGCTGCTAAGGTATGTACCCTACATAAAGGATGAAAAGGTAAAAGTGCAGCGATTTATTAGTGGGTTACCTCAGACCTGTCAGGACATGATTGAGTTTGACGAGCCAAAGACCTTAGAAGACATGATCTAGAATGCAAGTTATTGTTATGAACAGTTCAAGAATCAGACAGAACCTCGCGGGGACTGGAAGAATAAAAGTAGTTCGGTATTCAAGAAGAAGGGGTTTAAATCCTCAAGATTTAAGAACTTTGGAAAGGGTTATAGGATGAGCCTTCCTACTAGAAGTGTGTATCAGCAAAATTTCCCCTCTCGAAGTGGAAATAAACCTTTTGGAGCAACCCCAGGAAAGACTGATAACCCAAAGAAAGAACCCTTGAAATGTTGGGGTTATGGAGAAGAACATCTACTGAGGGATTGTCCACATAGACAACAAAATAGTAGTAGAGTATACAATATCCAAGAAGATACCACAGTCAATGATGTGGCTAGGAGCATGCCACAGATTTATGTAGCCTTGGATAATAACCAAGCCGACCACCAAGCCTCTGTGGTGGAGATGGAACGTATGATCGTCAACCGTCTAGTTTCTATTTTAATTGACCCTGGTTCTAATTTGAGTTATGTGGCCCCTCAGACTGTTGATAAGTGTAAACTACAACCAGATAGAGATGTTAAGCCATGGTTGGTACAACTAGCCACTGGAACCAAAAGAAAAGTAGCAGAGGTCATAGGAACTTGCCAATTCATTATGGATGGATTTCCCACCCAAGCGACCCTTAACATAATTCCTCTAGGATCTTATGACCTATTGGTTGGTATGGACTAGTTAGACACTTATAAAACCAATTTGGACTATTACCATAAGACTTTGGAATGTGAAAATGAAGAAGGAAGAAAAATAACCCTCTAAGGGATTAAGAGGCCTATCTTTTGAGATGAATATCAGCCCTTCAAATGAAAAAGTATTGCAGGAATGGATGTCCTCTATATGCAATACATGTGTTGGAAGTTGTTGAGGATGACAAACCAAACCTAGAGGACCACCCATATTAAGAGAGTATAAAGACGTGTTTCCAGAAGAGGTATCGGGTCTACCTCCAAGAAGAGACATTGACTTCTCCATAGAACTTGCACCAGGGGTAGTGCCAGTCTCTAGAACGACCTATAGGATGATTACACTAGAGCTAGTTGAGATCAAGCTACAGCTAAAGGAGATGATGGAAAAAGGCTACATCTAACTTAACGTGTCTCCATGGGGACCACCCATCTTGTTTGTGAAAAATGAAGATGGCACACTCCGACTGTGCATAGAATATAGACAACTCAATAAGATAACCATAAAGAACATGTATCCCTTACCAAGAATCAATGACTTGTTTGACCAATTAAGGGGTGCTTCCATTTTCTCAAAGATTGACTTAAGGTCTGGATACTGTCAAGTCCAAATCAAAGATGAATACATCCACAAAACAACCTTCAGGACGATATATGGTCACTATGAATTTGTGGTGGTGCCATTTGGATTAACTAATGCCCCCGCCACTTTTATGTGCTTGATGAATAATGTACTCAAAAAATTCCTAGACAAATTTGTATTGCTTTTCATTGATGATATCCTAATCTACTCCAAGGACAGAGAAGAGCATGAAGAACATCTTAAATTAGTGCTTCAAGTACTAAGAGAGCATCATCTCTACGCTAAGTTTAGCAAGTGTGACTTTTTCCAGAAGCAAGTACATTACTTAGGCCATGTTATTTCTAAAGAAGGAGTGGCAGTAGACCCTGACAAGATCAGATCTAGCATGGAATGGCCTAACCCAAAGGATGTATCCGATATCAGGTCATTTATGGGCTTAGAAGGATACTATAGAAGGTTCATAAAAGGATTTTCCAAGATTGGTTGTCAAATCATTGCCCTTCAGAAAAAGGGGGTTAAATTCATTTGGACATCAGAATGTGAAGAAAGATTTCAAGAACCGAAATACCTTCTAACCCATGCACCCGTGTTGAATATTGCAGACCCTGATGATGACTTCCTCATGTGTACAGATGCCTGTAAGGAAGGACTCTGAGGAGTCCTTATGCAAGAAGGGTGTGTAATTTGCTACGAATCTAGAAAATTGAATGAGCACGAAATCAATAACGTGACCCGTGATCTAGAGTTGGCTGCCATAGGGCATGCTTTAAAAATGTGGAGGCATTACCTCCTGGGTAGGATATTTGTACTTATTACAAACCATTGTGGGTTGAGTCACCTGTTTGATCAACCAAAACTCAATGCTAGACAAGATAGGTGGATGGCTCTCCTTAGTGAGTTTGATTTCGAAATCAAACACGTCAAACGAAAGAAAAATAGGGTGGTCGATGCCCTTAGCAGAAGTGTGAAAATGATTCACCTAGCAACGGTAAGCACCTGTGAAATGGATGTCAGTGAGAGAGTCAAAAATGCACAAGAAATAGATGCATTTTTCAAGACCGTGACGTCATACCTAAAGCAAGAGCCTACATGGCTAAATTATGAAGGCTACTAGATGCTTGATGAAGGCATGATGACCTACAACAACAGGTTGTATATTCCAAGATGTGACGACTTGAAGAGGTTCATAATGGATGAACTACACAAGAGACCATATACTGGTCATCCAGGTTATCATAAAATGATCACATGCACTAGGAAACAATTCTATTGGCCTGGATTGAAAAAGGACATAGCCGACTATCTAGCTAAGTGTCTAGAATGCCAACACGTTAGGGCAGAACATCGACACCTAGCAGGGTTATTGCATCCTCTACCAATTCCAGAATGGAAATGAGAAACCATATCCATGGATTTCATCACCGTATTACCAAAATAGGCCAAGCAGAATGACGCCATCATGGTAGTAGTGGACAAATTGAGAAAGTATGCTCACTTCTTTCCTATCAAGTCAACTTGCAAGGGAATAGATATTACCAACATATTCATGAATGAGATATCCATACTGCATGGCATGATTAGGGAGATTATATATTACAGAGACACAAAATTTACTTCAAGCTTTTGGAAATCCTTAATGGCTGGTTTTGAGACTAAATTGTTGTTTAGCACAACCTATCACCCTCAAACGGATGGATAGACAGAAAGAGTGAACCAAATATTAGAAGACATGTTAAGGATGCATGTAATGCATCAACCTAAGAAGTGGGAAGACTACCTTCCATTGGTAGAATTTGCTTACAACAACGGTTATCAAGATTCATTGAAGATGAGCCCTTTTGAATCCCTCTATGGTAGACAATGCAAGATTCCAATCAGCTGGAGTAATCTAGTGGATAGAATTACAATCGGACCCGACATGCTAAAAGAAATGGAACAACAAGTGATATGGATAAAGCAAAATCTGAAAACTGCTCAGGATAGATAGAAGTGTTACGCCGACAGAAAGAGAACTCCCATAGAGTTCAAGACATGAGACCATGTCTATCTCAGAATTAGACCCAGGAAGAGTTATCTGAGAATGGGAGTTTGTGCCATGCTGGCACCCCGGTATTGTGGACCCTTTGAAATCTTAGATAGAGTGGGACCTGTAGCCTGTAGGCTAGCACTCCCTCCCACAGTGAAGGCACATAATGTTTTCCATGTTTCATTGTTAAAGAAATATATACATGATTCTAATCATATAATTATCTGGTCTGTGATTTAGGTGGATCTGGAGGGAGAATTATTGCCAGAACCTAAATGCATACTAGACCAGAAGGAAACCTCACTTAGGAATCGAACCATTGCACAGGTCAAGGTGTAGTGGAAATACTTTGGCCAAGATGAAGCTACGTGGGAAATGGAGGATGCCATGAAACATGCATATCCATTTTTATTTACTTATGTATATACAGAGCACATTGATAGATAGAACATCGAGAACAATGTTCCTTTAATGGGGAGGGGATTGTAACACCCCTGTTTTCCCCAGTTTGTAAATATAACTATATTGGCCAAGAGACTATGGAAAAATCGATATGTGTGAATGTTTGATTTGATGAACCTTTGTATAAAAGGTCAATGAATGTAATTTTTTTTATTAATAGAAAATTGATAAGTGTTGCATAACTATTGAAAGGGGGGTTTTCCAAGATAGACCACAGATGCTATGAAAGAGATGGTGAGGGGAACCAAGAATGGTTGAGATAACCTCCACCAAACCAATACCTTGCTGGATTTAATTGCTAAGGAACATAACAGTCCTCTAACCCCAGAATGAATTACAATCAGGCTAGTAGGTGGGAAGAAATCCTCAAGAGTTAATGAGGGGATGGGGCATAGCGGCCATCTATAAGGATTTCATACCTGATCACAGACTGGGAATTTGAACCACATGCAATATTGTTGAGGAAGGAAAGAAATGAAGGTGTGGTGGGCATAGAAAGAGTTGCGAAGAGAAGCAGAGAAGAGAGACTAAGCTCTCAAGTTCGAGGAAGAACTAAGAAATGAACGTGTTTTGGTCGTAGGTTATGGCTAGCAGGGTTATGATACAAGATGATAAATGAGGGTGTTGAGCGACTAAGTAATTAATCAAGCAGGCATCCTTGCTTGGTATAGAGAAAACCCGTTGCCAAGATCCCGTGGGAGGAGGAGAGTAACCTCTATCCCTGACTGTTTCTAAGCCGGAAGAAAGAATTCTCTCTCAGAGCATCGTGGTCTAGCTTGAGGGTGGCCAATGGTAAATCCGTTAGGAGTGACTGAGCCTATGTTTGGGTGGAAACAAACACCCCTTTCAACAGTCACATCACGTTATCTGGTTCTAATAAGTGTTTTCATACTCTATGTATTGAATTGGAATAATGGGTGAATGCATGTATTTACACATCTAATAATGGTTTTTGTATTGAATGATCAATTTATGTGTATGCATTTATCTTATTGTGAACTTATGCTTCTGATTGATCATTTATATGCCCCAACTTTACCTTCGAGGTGTCGTGGGACATAAACCTGTAGGACGACCGAGATAGAAAGTATTGCATCAATCTAGCCCTGTCCGTCTGAAGAGGATATCTTCTTCAGACTCCTTACTGTGCGATTGAGATATTATGCCCAAGTACATAGCAAGTTCATGATGAGGAATTTGTGCTTAACTCACGAGAGTTAGAAGGACCCATGTGACCAAGATCTAGGAACCCTATGCTAAGCCTAAGGGAGCCAAGTCCTTCTGGCTTCGGAGCTCTGAAAGTCCAGGACTTCGGAGTATTGTCGACCCTAATAGTCACAAACCGGCCAAAGGCGACCGAGAGTTATGGTTACCTGTAAGGTTGACTGGCATTGGGCGGTTTCCCTAGTGGTTAGATAAACCTATCTTATCAACTAAACCAAGATCCAACTCCCCATCGCGAAGTAGCGCGAACCACCGATCGAGAATGTTTGGGGGGTTCCCTCAGCCTTGGATCTACGCCGAGACGACTTTGGCGGAGCACCACTTCGAGAGAATGGAGATGTTGTAGCATCAAACTCCCGGAACGTCGAAGTTAAGAAGTAAAGGA
This sequence comes from Picea engelmannii, assembly GCA_009831015.1. Lineage (NCBI taxonomy): Eukaryota > Viridiplantae > Streptophyta > Pinopsida > Pinales > Pinaceae > Picea > Picea engelmannii. Next base: position 75,047 of record ML793610.1, read on the forward strand.
AAGCCGTAGATTTGGGGGGGGAGATCGTCAGGAGCCTCGCCTACCATCTGATCATTCAGGAGGAGGGACCAGCACACGATACTTCGATGAAGTCTTGCTTCAGGAGAATGGAGTGGCAGTAAATCCAAAAAAAACCCAAAGGCTAGAGTCATGAAGTGACCAGCACCGTAGATCTAGGGATCCTTCAGGTTCTTTCCTAGCCGTCAGATTTACGATGTAGTCAGCCCAGCATTGACCGCTTTGGGAGGATAGGGGTGTTGTAACGTCAAATCCCCCAAAGTCGCGAAGTAATGTGGACCGTGGATCTAAGGATCCTTCGAGATCCCTCTCAGTCGTTGATATACAGGGGACGTGTGGCACTAGATCTTTTATTCCGGAGACTGGGCACTCCGGGGAATTTGAGGTGTGGTGTGTCGATAAGGTCCAAAGCCCGTAGTAACGAGAGTTGTTGAGTCAAGGATGCTTCGGGACTCTTCCTAACTGTCATATCTAGGCTGTGGTCAGCCCGATGCGGACCAACTATGGGTGAAAAGAGGATTTTCCATCGCAAAACTCCTGAAGGTCGGAATCACGAAGTAATGTTAGTCGTGGATCCATGGATCTACATGGTCGGATCTCGACCATGAGATTGAGGGATGTTAGAAGGTTTTCAGTCTGGTGTGACATGGCAACCCGACGTCACTAGGGTGATGTGGACCCACAATCGATGTGCCATGTGTCAGCTCGATTTTTTATTTTCATAGACCTTATATGCCTATTGGAACGTGACACATGTCACCCGAACCTTCTACGTGTCAGCCCCTGGTACGTGCCTGCCTAGCCAAAGTGGTTGGTGAAGTGACCAGAACTCCAAGAGTTGGGGACTTCGGGACTCCAGAGGATTTGGGGTGTAGTGTAATAAAGAGACCCAAAAGGCCCGAAGGTCAGAACCACGTGGCAAGATTATGGGACTTCGGGACTCCGGAAGGTCTCGTGCATAGACAGTAAGGAGGCGTTCAACGCCGAAGTGTCGAATTTCTTATTGTCTTGCGTGTTAGACACCTGCGTGTTAGACGAAGATTGAGTTCAATCATGGGATCAGACGGTGGATGGAATTCCACAGTGGATGAAGGAACTTGGAGACAATACGCGTGAGGTGGATTCACGTAAATGCCACGTGGCCCTCAATCAATGAACACCCGAAGAAATTTGGGAAGCCATAACTTGCAACCCAAAGCTCGTATTTAAGCCTGATTATAGTCATTAGAACGCTATGGTTAAGTATAAGAGGATGAATACCTCATACAGAGGATTTGAGATGTTAAGGATATCGAAATTTTGATGCCCCATCCCTAGGAAAGATACTCAGGGGTCAGGTGTGTTACACCGTAGATCCTAAACCTATCTCAAATCCTACTCTTTGTATGCTATGAAGATCCAATACATCTAATCTTAAAGAGACTTATGTTCATCATTGGTACAATTTCTACGATGAATCCCATGACCCAACAACCTATGAGTCATTTCTAGCTGCTAAATAGTGGGCCAAATGAAAGAAACCCTCTTCTATGGTGGTTGTCATTGAAGAAGAGGAGTCATATGATGAAGTATACACTGCCATGAATTATATCCAAACAATGTACAACCAATTCAAACCCAAGCCCATCTAAAATTCTATCGCTAGAAATGCTAGAAATAAAAAAAGGTAAATGAAATGACATATCTGTTCCATTTTCAGCCCCAAAATAACAGTCATTACCCATTGTTCAACACCATAATTATGTTGTTTTGATGCAGAATATTACAACACGAGCATTAAATTACTCGTCGTACATTGCATCACATGAATTGGCATCCTTGAAGGCTAATATCGGATTTCTAGATGTTCTACAAGGGACCGAGCAACGGTGGAATCTCAATAAAATCCTTTTTGTCCCTCTTTTACTAGCTGTAAAGTTTGGGGCAACAATATCTTTAGTTGTTAATGAAATCAAATTTGAGCATGAATTCAACGTTTCCACCACAACTTGTCTCGAGCATAAGTATCCTCCCTTTTACATGTCCACGCAGATAATGGGAAAAAATTCTCATTCATGTCTAATTGATAGAGGATCCTACCAAAACATAATGTCTAAGGTGACTATGGAACAACTTAGTCTCACTTGTATGGGTGAAGCCAAGAATGTGCTTACCTTAAAAAAAAATGTTCTACCAGTCATTGGTCAAACTAATGACCTCACCTTGGTCATGTGCTCTAATCCTGAGATTCAAACCACATGTAACTTCCTAGTGGATGACATGGAGGTGGACAATTTTTTCATGCTCCTTGGGGGTGAGCGGCAACATCTAACCAATGGGAACTTGAGCCTTGATGGTTCACATTTGATTATCCCTCATGATTATAAGAGACTTATAATACTAAGGGAACCCATAATTGTCTATATATTGAAAACACCCCATGTTCTAAGGTGAAGTATGTCAAAACTAGTATTGATACTCCATTTTCACATAAGAAGAGGACTCCCTTTTTATTCAAATCAATCTTGATTTCACATTTACAGTTTCACAATGCTTCCTTGCATGAAGGCAATGGTGCGTGAATCATGTTGTATTCTCCATTAGGTAAACCTCACCATTATGCATTTTAGTTGGATTTCTCATGCATTAACAATATTTCCAAATTTGAATATCTTTTCCTTGGTCTAGAAAAAGATTTAGAATTGGGATATAAGCACTTGCAAGTTTTTGGAAACTCTGAGCTAATTATAAATATGGTTAAAAGAGCCTATAAGTCAACAAAGAAAACATTTAGAAGGTATATTTAGGTAGTTTATAAGTTGATTGAAAATTTACTTTCATTTAATATGTCTTACATTCATAGATAATTGAATGTGGTGGCTAACAACCTAGCTATGTTTGCCTTTTGTCTAAGTAGGTAGAAATCTAATGATATGACTAGATATAATGCGATATCACTTTACCACCCTTTTGTGTCCATTAATGATGAATCTTGGCAAGTTTTTGAACATGATGAAGACCTTTGTTGTTTTTTTGCAGACCAAAGCAATGAAATCCCCAATTCTATGGGTGTTATTAATTTGAAAAACAATGTTTATCCTAGAGGTTTGGTGTCTCTTAGATTATGTTTTCAACCAATGTCACTTTGAAGAATGATGGTCAAAATCTTGAGCCCTATAAATGCAAGATTGGTTGAACCATTCTAGTGAACATAGGAGCTGAAGACAATATAAAAATCATGTACATAGGATCCCAATGCACAAAAGAAGAGAAAACCAAGTTCCCTACCCTTTTAAGTGAATTCAAAAACATATTTTCCCCGTCTCATAAAGACTTAAGGGGTTTTGATCCTAGTAGTATTCATCATTCTATTCCCTTAAGAAAGGGAGCTGAACTGATCAGACAAAGACAAAGACCTGTCAACCCCAAATTTCATGTTCTTCCTTGTTATCCGCTCTGGGAATCAACACCTGCAAATGTCTTGTGCTTGGTCAAACCTCCATTATTGTTGAAACATAGTATGAAATGATGAATTTCAACCCTAACTTATGCAAGTTGAAGATGTTTCACATGGAATGTATCATTCCTTACTCCACAAAGCGTCCAAGCATGTTGATCCGTAAAATATCGTGGATATTCCACTTGAACAATTCGTCACAATAGATCTAATAAACAAAACTAAAATCTACACAACAATATCCCGAGATCCGCATATCTAGATATTAACCTCAATTGTTGACTATCTGCTACCGAAACTGATGCTCTTTGGGATTCTGTATGCGGTTAAGGGTTTATGATAGAGTTTCAATAGTTATGAGCTTCATGTGAAGCTTACATGTTTGTTTATTTGAGTAGAATGGCTTGTTTAGATATTTTGATTAAGTAGTCAATTACAAACAATCGCATGCATGTACAAAAATTCACTCACAGCTGCATGCAAGTAAATAATAATCAAATAGTTTCAGATAGATCATATAATGAATGGATCTATGCTGGAAATACAAATATATAAACTAGAAAAGTACCATAAACTACATGCGATGATAGATCGGTGCCATGCAAGGCCTGAAAGATGACATGCAAACTAGTCGGATGACATGCATGTGGAAAATTGTTGCATGCATGAGGAACTGTCGCATGCAAGGTGGATCTGCTGGATTCCACCATCGAAAACTAATGGAAATTGGCTCACTGGATGCGCCCTGCTCCAAGATCAACTTGATCGGAAGGATTTGTTGATCTGCTAAGTCCCCAAGGTTGGCAACCTTCTTTCCCTTCTTTTCACCCACAAAGTTACACTGCAACTACCGGAAATGGTTGGATAAGTCACCCTGGATGATTCCACTGTCGGAATCTGCTGTAAACTGTCTCAATAGAGGTGCCCTGCCTCCCCCTCTAATGGGTCGGGAGGAATATGGCTCAATGTATCCTTAGGTGGGTAGATATGATAAATTGTACTATCTCTATTGTCAGTAAACCCACTGCAACCCCCATTTCCTGAATATGACGCCCCAATGGCTAGGATGCTCAGAAACATGCTCTAGATGGTTCACTGGAAGTGCCTTGTTCTGATCTCAACTGGGTCTGAAGGGATAAGATTTGCTAGGCCTCTTCAAGTGAATCGACCTTCTCTGTGACTAATTCCCTCCTTTGGAATCCATGTTGAAACTGTTGTAAACCTGTGATGAAACAATGAAAAACCTGTATGGATTTCCCAATTGGATAGGGTGTGTCTCTCAACACTGAATCCAATCAACTGGTGTCTTCCTCCTGGAATCCACAATCCTTCACTAATTTGCCTGAACCTGTGTGTTTTCTCCTCTAAGATCAATTCTTAAATCAGAATTTGTAATAATGAGGGATTAGGTCATTTTTCTCCTTCATATAATCTCCCAACCCTAATTATTTGTTGACCTCTATAATTAGCTCATTTGACTTAAGTGACTTCTATATTTAGCTTTATATTCCTTAAGTCACTTAAAATAGTTTTTCTCACTTTTCACTTAGTGTCACTTTCAAAATATAACATTCCCTAATGAAATGACATCAAATGACCCTTTTCCCATGTTTCTTCCTGGATATAGTCTAAAAGGGGATGTTTAGACTACTAAGCCCTCCTTTATGAAGCTCCTACTCAGAATGGGACATTAGAGTCCTCCCTTCCCGAGATTTTTTATCCTCAAGCAACATCAACCCAAGGTGCTGCAAAATTTTGTCACTCTCCCAAGTAACATCCTCTACTGGAAGTCCCCTCCATCTGACCAAGCACTCCCTTATGACCCTGCTCCTCAATCTCCTCTCTTTGAACTTCAATATCTCCTCAGGAACTAATTCCAACTGCTCCTCCTCATCCAACAGTGGAATCTCCTTTGAAGTGTTGATGAATTGTCCCACTACTTTTTTAAGATAAGAAACGTGGAACACATTGTGAATCTGGCTCGCCTATGGTAGCTCTAGCTAGAAGGCCACTTCGCCTACCCTGCATATGACCCTGTATGGTCCATAGAACTCGGGCTTGAGCTTCTCCTCCCAACTCTTCTTCAAGGATGACTACTTGTATGGTTGTAGCCTCAGGAATACTATATCCCCAACCTCAAAGCTACGTTCTACCCTGTGTTTGTCTGCGTTCACCTTCTGTCGATTTTGTGCCATCTGTAGATTCTCCTTTAGTACCTTGAGAATCTCCTAAATCTCTATGATCCAGTCCTTGGCCTTGGGAGCCCAACTGTCTCCAAAAACCAGGTCAATCAAAGTGAGAGCATCATACCCATATAATTCTCTAAATAGGGTCACACTTATGGACATGTGGAAGGTAATGTTGTAACAATGCTCTGCAAGATGTAACCACCTTACCCGCGCTCTCTATTGTCCACTCACATAGTTCCTCAGATATCCCTCTACCCACTTGTTGACTATCTCCATCCGCCCATCATTCTGGGGTGGTAACTGGTGTTGGGTGTCAACTCTGTCCCTACCAATCTAAATACCTCTTTCAAAAATGTGTTGAGGAACCAAATGTCTCTATCGTTGACTATACTCTGTGGAAACCTGTGAAGTATAAAAATATCTCTGAAGAATAGATCAACCACATACACTGCTCTGTAGTCGGTAGGAATCATGAAGAAATGCGCAAACTTGGTCAATCTGTCGATCACTACATAAATACAGTCCTTACCCCGAGCTTTGGGTAGGCCTGCAATGAAGTCCATGGATATACTTTCCCATTTTTGCTCCATAATGGGAAGTGGATGAAGTAACCCTACTGGAAGTGTCTAGTTGAACTTGTTCTGTTGAAAAGTCACACACTCATTGATATGTCTCATCACATCCTACTTGAAACCCTTCCAAGAGAATGTCTCCCTCACCTGCCTGTAAGTTTTGAAGAACCCCTGATGGCCTGCTAATGGAGAGTCGTGTACTGCTGCTAACATCTTATTTTTGAGACCCAATCCTGGCACTAGGTAGACTCAATATTTATAGAATATGATGCCATCTATGACTTTGTACCTGTCGTCATGTACCTTCCCATCCAATAACTCAGAAGTGAATTTATCCTTGAAATATTCCACTAATAAGTGAGATTTCCAATCTGTTGAAATCTCCATCAAGGAACAAGTTGTTGGTCTCCTAGATAGTGTGTCTGCCACAATGTTTTTCTTCCCCTTGACATACTATATGTCAAAATCAAAGGCATGGAACTTTGTCACCCACTTCTGCTAACGCTCGTTGAGATCCTTCTGCTCAAGGAAATACTTCAAACTATTATGGTATGTCTTGACCACAAATTTGTTGCCCACCAAGTACTGCCTAAATTTGGTCAAAGCATGCATGATTGCAACCATCTCCTTGTCATAGATAGAATACAACCTCTCGGATTGGCTGAGCTTCCTACTCTAAAATAAAACAGGGTGTCCCCCCTGCATCAACATTGCTCTGATCCCCTCTCCTGATGCATCACACTTTAGAACAAATGACAACATGAAATCTGCAAATGCTAGTACTGGGCACATGCCCATGACTTCCTTCATATGCTCAAATGCCCTCTGCAACTCATCTGTCCAGATGAAGGCTCCCTGTCTGGTGAGGTTGGTGAGTGGCACCTACAACTGTGAAAAACCCTTCATGAACCTCTTGTAATAGCTACATAGCCCAAAGAAAATCCTCAACTCTGTCACATTCTTGGGCATTGACCAATCCAAAATGGCCCTAATCTTCTCTTGGTGCACTTGTACCCCCTGTGCACTGATAATGTGACCCAAGTATAATATTTCTGTCATGCCAAACTCACACTTTGACTCCTTGTCATACAATGATTGTGACTCCATAGTGATGAGTACCTCATCCAAATGATTTAGATGCTCCTCCCATGTCCTATTGTATATCAAAATGTCATCGAAGAACACCAATACCTATTTCCTCAAGTGATATTAGAATATATGGTTAATGCAAGACTGAAATGTGGTTGGTGCATTGGTTAGCCCAAATGGCATAACCAAGAACTCAACGTGTCCATAGTGACATCTGAATGTCGTCTTCTCTATATCCTTCTCTTGAATGTTGATCTGATGATATCTAGAGCATAAGTCAATCTTAGAGAAGAAAACTGCTCTATGCAATTCATCCATCAACTTGTCGATGCATGGGATAGGATACCAGTTTTTGATGGTCTTCTTGTTCAAAGCACGATAATCTATACACATCCTCATGGTACCATCCTTCTTCAGGACTAAAACAACTGAAGAAGCGAATGGAATATTGTTGGGTTTGATGTGTCCCATCGCTAGCAATTTCTCAATTGATTTTTCTATCTCATCCTTGAACCTCCTAGGATGATGATAGGGTGCTGTAATCACAAGTTTTTCACCCTCCTCCATCTTTATGGTGTGCTCAAACCCTCTGTCCGGGGGTCTCCCTGGAGGAATAGGACCAAAAACCTGCTGATGCTAACTTAAAAAAGTCTTGATCTCTGTCTGATACTATTGTTGGCTACTTGAACCCCTTCGCGTGGTGATTGCACACTCTGCTGCATATGCTACTTCCCCATGCCTGAAGATCCTCTCCATCCTCTTCGTCGACACTGTCCTGGGTGCCCTTGTCGACATACCCCTCAGTACAACCTTGTTCCCCTCACTGTCTTTGAACCCCATCTTAAGGGTTTGGTAGTTGGTAGAAATCTTGCCCAAGGTGATCAACCATTGGACTACCAACACCACATCTATGTCAGATAGGTCGACTACATAGAATGTATCTCCCATGATGTAGTTACCTAACTTCACCTCCAAGTCTGGAACTTTGTCCAAACACTCCACCGTGTGGCCATCTGCTACTGCAACATCAAACCCCTCAAACTCCTTAGTCTGTAGTGCTTGCCTAGCTACCAATGCAATGTCAATGAAGTTGTGGGTTGCCCCACCATCTACCAAGGAAATGGCCCACTGTCCCTGAATAGTCCCTCTGATCCCGAGGGATTCATACCTAGGGACTCCAAAAAGAGTTGTATGACTCCTCCCTTTGCTGGTACTCGTCTCTTAGCCTTCTCGTGAGGCTCTGGATCTATCGATGGTTGGGCCCCTATCGGTATCGGTGGTCTTTGTGGAGGCTGCTCCTTCACAAGCAACGACTCCTCCTCTGAGCTAGTGGACTCACTGTCTTGTGCCTGAATGCCCTATTCCTCCTCATCACTGTCTGCTACAACCTCAATGTAGTGGATTTCTCCCTTGCCCATGCACCTATGGCCGGGGACCCATGGGTCTTTGTAGGTGAATCATAAATTCTTCCTCATAATCTCATGCGTCGTATCATCATCCAAATTCTCCTTACCCTTCCACTCTCTCTGGAATGGTTTCCTATCCCGATCCTTCTGTAGCACAAAGAGTTTGGAAAAAGTTTGGTTTTGGAACTGAGTCTGCTTAGTACATAGGATGGCAACCTGTAGTGTGTGAGGTATGTAGGCCTTCACCCATCCTCTCAATGGTTCTGTGAGACCCTCTGTGAAAAGCATGATCAGTCTGCCATTTGAGATCTGAAATGTCCGTCACTGTCACGACTATTCTATGAAACTCTGTGATAAATGCATCAGGTGTACCAGCTTGTCTCAACTGGGTTAAGTCCCTAAAGTGGATCTCAGGGTCCCTCCTGTCAAACCTATCCATAAGTCTCTCTATGAACTCTGTGTATGGGGTGATGTGATTGTGACCCAACGTCACCAGTCCATGGTGCCACCACTCGTGGGCTTCTCCCTCCAAACACAAAGTAGTGAAACTGATGGATTCAGTTTTTGTCATCTGGTTGAGCTTGTAGTATGTGTCGAGATTATGTACCCAAGATTTGGAAGTACATATGGAAGATCTATTGAAAGAGGTATAGTGAGTTTCCCTACTTTTCAAATGAACTCCATCTTATGTCCCTGCTGTTGTTGCTATCCTCTCCTCCAAGGATCTCTAGAACGGTTCGTGAGTCTAAGTCCACAACACTATACTAAAGTCATGTCATTATGGAACTATGGCCCTAGGTCTGCATACTCTCTCATGTAATAAAAAATATCCTCTACCTGTGTGGTCAGTCTCTGTGCTACTGGTTGTTGTGTTGCTGCTGGAAGTTCCCTTTGAAAGTTAAGGAATAGTGGTCTGGGAATCCTAATAGGGGTCTCCCTGGAGGTATAGGACCAAAAACATGCTGATGCTAACTTAACAAAGTCTTGATCTCTGTCTGATACTGTTGCTGGCTACCTGAATCCCTCCGCGTGGTGATTATGCACTCTGCTGCATATGCTACTTCCCCATGCTTGAAGATCCTCTCCATCCTCTTCGTCAACACTGTCCTGGGTGTCCTTTTCGACATACCCCTCGGTACAACCTTGTCCCCCTCACCGTCTTTGAACCCTATCTTAAGGGTTTGGTAGTTGGTAGAAGTCTTGCCCAAGGTGATCAACCATTGGACTACCAACACCACATCTATGTCAGATAGGTCAACTACATATAATGTATCTCCCACGATGTAGTTACCTAACTTCACCTCCAAGTCTGGAACTCTGTCCAAAAACTCCACTGTGTGGCCATCTGCTACTGCAACATCAAACCCCTCAAACTCCTCAGTCTGTAGTGCTTTCCTAGCTACCAATGCAACATCAATGAAGTTGTGGGTTGCCCCACCATCTACCAAGGAAATGGCCCACTGTCCCTGAATAGTCCCTCTGATCCCGAGGGAGTCATACCTAGGGACTCCAAAAAGAGTTGTATGACTCCTCCCTTTTCTGGTACTCGTCTCTTAGCCTTCTTGCGAGGCTCTAGATCTACCGGTGGTTGGGCCCCTATCGATATTGGTGGTCTTTGTGGAGGCTGCGCCTTCACAAGCAATGACTCCTCCTCTGAGCTAGTGGACTCACTGTCTTGTGCCTGACTGCCCTGTTCCTCGTCATCACTGTCTGCTGCAACCTCAATGTAGTGGATTTCTCCCTTGCCCATGCACCTATGGCCGGGGACCCATGGGTCTTTGCAGGTGAAGCATAACTTCTTCCTCATAATATCATGCCTCGTATCATCATCCAAATTCTCCTTACCCTTCCACTCTCTCTGGAATGGTTTCCTATCCCGATCCTTCTGTAGCACAAAGGGTTTGGAAAAAGTTTTGGTTTTAGAAGTGAGTCTGCTTAGTACATAGGATGGCATCCTATAGTGTGTGAGGTATGTAGGCCTTCACCCATCCTCTCAACAGTTCTGTGAGACCCTCTGTGAAAAGCATGATTAGTCTACCATCTGGGCTCTGAAATGTCTGTCACTGTCACAACCATTCTCTGAAACTCTGTGATAAATGCATCGGGTGTACTAGTTTGTCTCAACTAGGTTAAGTCCCTAAAGTGGATCTCTAGGTCCCTCCTGTCAAACCTATCCATAAGTCTCTCTATGAACTCCATGTATGAGGTGATGTGATTGTGACCCAACGTCACCAGTCCATGGTGCCACCACTCGTGGGCTTCTCCCTCCAAACACAAAGTAGCGAAATTGATGGATTCAGTTTCTGTCATCTGGTTGAGCTTGTAGTATGTGTCGAGATTATGTACCCAAGATTTAGCAGTACATATGGAAGATCCATTGAAAGAGGTATAGTGAGTTTCCCTACTTTCCGAATGAACTCCATCTTATGTCCCTGTTGTTGTTACTGTCCTCTCCTCCGAGGATATCTAGAACGGTTCGTGAGTCTAAGTCCACAACACTGTACTAAAGTCATGTCATTATGGAACTATGGCCCTAGGTCTGCATACTCTCTCATGTAATAAAAAATATCCTCTACCTGTGTGGTTAGTATCTGTGCTATTGGTTATTGTGTTGCTACTGGAAGTTCCCTTTGAAAGTTAAGGAATAGTGGCCTGGCAATCCTACTTGATGATGTGTAGGTGCGAGTAGGTGAATGGGGTCTACTACCCGCGCTTGAGTTCCCCTATGCTGCATGGAGGACATTTGCTCTTGGAATGTTCCCTGTAGCCAATCTATCTACCATCTGCTCCAAAGACTGAGTCATGGCCTGCTAATTGATCACCAAATTGTTAAGAACCTGCATGAAGGATGCCTCTGGGTCCATGGGTGCTTTGCCACTACCTTCTGGCCTTTCATATCTATCTCCCATCCTTCTCTCCGCCTCACGGTCTTCCCTTATTTATGATTCATGGTGTGCCTCTTCCTCTTCCTCTTAACTGTGAGGAAAGGCGACATAAGATGATCTTGGTCCTCTCCTCTCTCTGTGTCTGCTGTAAGTGACGAATTTGTCACCTATATGCTCATGATCCCCTAGGTTCTTTGTCGAACTCATGGAAACTTTAGTCACGTGCTGGTAGGACTAAAGCTCTGATACCACTGTAATATCCCTAGATCCGCAGATCTGGATATTAACCTCAACTGCTGACTATCTGCTACCAAAACTGATACTCTTTGGAATTATGGATGCGGTTAAGGGTTTCTGATTGAGTTTCAATAGTTCTGAGCTTCATGCGAAGCTTGCATGTTTGTTTGTTTCAGTAGAATGGCTTGTTTAGATATTTTGATTAAGTAGTCAATTACAAACAATACCATGCATGTACAAAAATTCACTTACAACTGCATACATGTAAATAATAATCAAATAGTTTCAGATAATGAATGTATCTATGCTGGAAATACAAAGATATAAACTAGAAAAGTACCAGAAACTACATGCGATGATAGATCAGTGCCATGCAAGGCCTGGAAGTTGACATGCAAACTGGTCGGATGACATGCATGTGGAAAACTGTTGCATGCAAGGTGGATCTACTGGATTCCACCCTCGAAAACTGATGGAAAATGACTCACTGGATGGGCCCTGCTCCAAGCTCAACTAGGTCAGAAGGATCTGCTAAGTCCCCAAGGCCGGCGACCTTCTTTCCCTTCTTTTCACTCACAAAGTTATGCTGCAACTACCGGAAATGGCTGGATAAGTCGCCTTGGATGATTCCATCGTCGAAATCTGCAGTAAATTGTCTCAATAGAGGCGCTCTTCCTCCTCCTCCAATGGGTCGAGAGGAATCTAGCTCAATGTCTCCTTAGATGAGTAGATATGATAAACTGTACTATCTCTGATGTTGGTAAACCCACTGCAACCCCCATTACCTGAATATGACGCCTTGGTGGCTAGGATGCTCAAAAACATTCTCTGGAATGGTTCACTGGAAGCGCCTTGCTGTGATATCAACTGGGTTTGAAGGACTAAGATTCGCTAGGTCTCTTCAAGTGAACCGACCTGCTCTGTTACTGATTCCCTCCTTTGGAATCCACACTGAAACTGTTGTAGACCTATGATGAAGCAATAGAAAACCTGTATGGATTTCCCAATTGGCTAGGGCATGTCTCTCAACACCGAATCCAATCAACCGGTGTCTTCCTTTTGGAATCCACAATCCTCCACTGATTTGCCTGAAACTGTGTGTTTTCTCCTCTGAGATCTATTCTCAAATCAGAATTCACAATAATGAGGGATTAGGTCATTTTTCTCCTTCATATACTCTCCCAACCCTAATTCTTCATTGACCTCTATAATTAGTTGATTTCACTTAAGCGACTTCTATATTTAGCTTTATATTCCTTAAGTCACTTAAAATAGCTTTTCTCACTTTTCACTTAATGCCACTTTCGAAATATAACATTCCTTAATGAAGTGACATCAAATGACCCATTTCCCCTGTTTCTTCCTGGCTATAGTCTAAAAGGGGATGTTTATATTACCAAGCCCTCCTCTATGGAGCTCCTACTCAGAAGGGGACATTACATACACTATGAAGGTTAAATTCCTTTAGATTCCAAAATATTTAGTTACTGATCTTATGCTTATGCATGAAATAGATAAAATACAGAAAATAGAGAACAATAACACACCATCCACAAGGTAACACAAATATTTTCTCCGAGAAACCCTTATGGGAGAAAACCCAGCTAGAAGGTGAGGTTGCTTTACTCTCTTTTCTTTGGTATGGAAATAATGCAAGTACAAAGGAGAAGACACTCTCTATGGAGTTACATGAGACTTGTGGCTTGTTAGGTTGCTACAAAACATTAACCCCCTCTGTTATGCTTTCTGATTTCCTACTCCTAGTTGTTCTACTATGCTATGGAACAAAATACAATAACATAGAATGGAACCCCTTCTCCTCCCAGTGGCCTGATATTTAACATAGCTCGATAGGCATCTAGGGGTAGGTTTTTGACTTCCTCAACCCTCAATTGTGGTAGGGTTTTGAACCTTCTAGAATATTCTTGAAATTCCTCACGTGGCTAGCCCCATATGCATGAGTAATGGGAGCTAATATGACATCCTCTCGTACCATGGTGGTCAACACGATATGTCAACTTGCAAGAGACACACCTTTTGCATATGAACTCTGATTGACGCATGGTTTGCACCGTTGGAAAGGTCTCAAAGTGAAGAATTTTGTTAAGGGATTGTGCACAAGTTTCAGACACCAGAACCCCCCAAAACATCATTTAATGCCTCAAAATGGCTTCCGAAGGTTTTGGACCCCAATTTTCCAAATTGGGACCTGCTACTAAAATGATCTTGCAAGCTGATCCCTCCAATTTTCTTCCACTTTGAAAGCATCAAGATAGATGACAAATAAAATAATGATCCAATCTCGATCACCTGTGATGTTGGTGGCCCTGCTATGGAATTACAAACGATGAGTTGCTTGTAGGCTTTGATACAACCCATTGTAGATGTGTTGTGCTTGGTCAGACCTCCATTATTGCTGCAACACATTATGGAATGATGAATTTCAACCCTAACCTAGATACAAGTTGAATATGTTGCACACAAAAGGTGTAATTCCTTACCTGACAGAGGTTCCAAGCATGGGAAGTTGGTGACTCTGCCATGGAATTATGGAAATTTCTACATATGAACGTAATTTCTATGCAACTACATCAGTCCAAGAGCTCTCTTCCTAGAAATGAGAGGAACTTCAATAGGCTCACAAGAGTACACATCCACATTTGGTGATATGGAGAGAAGCAATTGGATGCGTGGTTAAAGAAAAATATACTTTAGTTGATCTTCTATCTTAAAGGTACGTACAAACACATTCAACACATTCAATACCATGAAGCATGGCTTTATGAAGATGTTTAGATCTAAAATAGAAGTTTTTTAAGATTTTGCTTCTATTTTACATCACTCTAAATCACGGATTTGAGATTTTGGAGGAAATTATCTTCCACTTTGAACTAACAATTATCGTCAACGAAGAAGAGAAGGAAGCTATAGTGCAACTATTTATTCCAAGGCCAACTAATGGGCTGTATGGAAGCCATGCTTAAGTCTGGATGCTCAACATGCCTAAGTCTAGATGCTCAAAACATGATATTTGAATGAGCTTGGCCAATGCTTGTGGGGACACATGCACAGAGTTGAGTACAAAGAAGAATCAAGGTGGGCATGAAGGAAAAGAAAATGGCATGTCTTAGGAAAGAAAATGGCATGTCTCTATTGCCACTACCACAACCATAGCCAATCCATGGCACAAGTTCATAGAAGCGTTGAAAGCATTAACTCTCATGGAGGGGATACTAAATACAATTATTTAATGCTAACATGCCTGTCTCTTTCATAATTTCTTATATTTATATTTCTAAATCAATTTCTCATAGAATAAAAAAATGCAAACACAAAGGTGGTGATTAAGTCCAATCAAGAAGCTTACTAAAATGAGAAATTCATATGATGAGAATAAAAATAAAAATTTCTCTTTATTTTCCATACAAGATTAATAAATACTATAACCAAATATTGGATAAATTTTAACTTAAAATTAAAATTTGGTAAAAATAATTTTGGATTGGAGTAGTATTTGAAGGTATTGAATTCATTTTTACATTAAAATAACAATTTTATCAACCCAAAATTATAAGTTTGACCAGGTAATAACAAAATGGAAAAGATCAAATACATAAAACTATAACCTTATTCAATTAATATAAAATTAAAAAACCTTGACTTGTTCCTATAACAAATACTAATAAATATTATATAAATACTACAGTACCTACTTAAACAAATACTAATAAATATTATATAAATACTACAATTTTTTAAAAAAATGATTAACCCACTTATTATTATAACAACTTTACCATCCAAGCATATGCTTTCTCCAATATTGTCAAACAAGTTTAACATCTAATCTTATACATCGAGATGGGTTTCTAAATTAAAGAAGGTCTAGTTCCTTCCCCACCCCCAGAAAAAACAGAACGAATATGTGTTCACCCCAAGCCTCGCATGATAAGATTACCCAGATTCTTCTGTTGGAAAAAAGATTACCCAGATTCCAATATCTTGAAATACTTGGGACATTGTTGAGATTGTGAGATATGAGAACCCTGAAATGACTTAAGGTAGATTTGACCTTTTAAATTCCCCGCCTTGTGGGGCACGTTAAATTTGGAATATGAAGCTTTCTTTGCGGAGACATCCCAATTTGGAATGAGGCTTGAGCTCGAGACACAAATTCCCAGTCTGTCACACCCTATAACTTGTGATCTGGGGCAAACCCAAAATTCATTGGACAGAAAAATCCTGGGGACGAAAGGAATAATGTATTCGACATTGTCATGGCCGGTTGAAGACATTCTAATCTCATGCTTGTTCTGCAGACCAAGGATCCTAACTTCCTGTCTTTCTGTTCATATAAATATTCATATATTGATCTGAGACAAGAAAAAGATGTGGGTTTTGAAGGGGGAAGAGCTTTAAACTTTAAAGGTCATAACAGATTGATTGAGCGATGGGTGGATTGAAGTTGGTGGTGGCAGATATGGTGGTGTCCTTTCTGTGGGTACTCTCAGGGGCCCTTGTAAGGGTGTTGATCGCCGTTGTTGCTTCGCATTTCTTACAATTGAAGGGCAATGAAGAGCTCTTAAAATGGGCACTCACGGTGGCAGTCATGTTCACATTTTCATGGCTTGGTAAATTAACTAATGGAGCGTCTTACAATCCCGTCACAGTGCTCTCAAATGCTTTTGCAGACAGCAGGGCTGAATCTCTCTTCACTTTAGCAGCTCGCATCCCTGCTCAGGTGCACGCAGCTTCTCATTCATTACAATGCAACAATATTTTTTTTTTGAAAATTTAGGTAACGTTTCCCCGCTTCCTTTTAGTAGGCATTTGGATCATTGCTAGGAGTGAAGTGTGTCAATCGTATGATCCCACATGGCGGCCAAGGTCCCCTGCTGAAAGTTGGTCTGATGAGTGGGATGGCTGTGGAAGGTATTCTCACATTCACCATTGTTATGGTTCAATTGATTGCGAGTGCAAGAGGACCCACAAGCTTTTTTCTGAGGACATGGATAGTGAGTATCACAAAGCTCAGTCTAAGCATAGTGGGTGCTAACTTCACAGGCCCTTCTATGAATCCTGCCACTGTAAGCTCTTCGGCCATCCCTCTCAATGCAGAAATGTTGATTTTTTGAAAGGTTAGATTAGGATTTATTATGAACTTAAAAATCCATAAAATTTGAGCTAAATAGGAAAGATTAGGATTTTCTAACTCTACCTATGTTCAGGGCTTGTGCAACTACCCAACCCAATGTTGCTATGTGGTATTTACTCTCTATAGTTATAGAGAAAGTGCCTCAAGAAACATGTCTCAGGGGCTGCATCATGAAGATAAGACTTCTTTTGGCTTAGGTGCTTGGTTTGAGGGGTATCTATTTTCGACCCAGCTTGGTTATTTTGAAACTCATGCTATGCGGGTGACACAAACCACAGGAAAAATCGAATCCTGGTGGACAACATAACACTCTGCTAATCTCACCAATAAACTAATGTCCTGTAGGCAATTATGTGATATATAACATATGACATTTTTAAAATTAGGTGTTGATCAGGATTCAGAATTCAATTAGGTGTTTGATGGTGTCCAGAGTCAGACGATGAAGGTCTATTACATCTTACAAGTAGGCTGATTAATTGTTCCATGTGGAGGTCTTACCTATCTATGTGTAATTTAGTACTGAATTGTATCAGGTACTTAATTTCTAAAAGAAAATTCCAAAGTGCCAACATTCAATTTGCATATGTTGCAGTGCTTAGCACAATGGCTTTAGTTCTATTCCTTAAAGGCCTGGAGAAAGGGTTGATTTCCATAATCATTGTTTTCAGGCCAAACAAAAGTCTGACAGCCAGTTAAGAAAATCTATCAGTCGCTGCATGGTAATGAAGATAGTGACTGTACTATCCTGGCTTGTTGCACCTTTGTCACAAAGCTTAGGAAGCTTTTGTATTATACGGGTTTAATTTTTTTGAGTTTGACAAACCTTTCTTTTGAAACCTCATTTAAAGAGCGGTTGCAGATTGATTATCCTAATTTCAGCTCTTCATGAAGCTGATGGTGCTTCCATTTTAGGAGCGTGTTGAGTTTTCTTCATTTGAATGGATTTGATGCAATTCTTTGTAAATTTTTAGTAAAAAATATTTTTTCTCTTGTTGGGAAATCATGCATTGTTCTCCGTGTAAAATATCCCAAATTCTGGTTTTGAAACTCCCAAGCTGTTCTGAGTATCCGTACAAGACTTGATTAGGACTATTTCTTTTACTCTTTCAGCCCACTTAAATCCATATAGGTCTATCAGATTGTTAATATAGTTCAAATCAATTTCTTTTTAATTCATTGTTCTGATCCATGATTTTTGTTATTGATTTTTCCTAATTTGTTGATTTATCTTTTTGTGCTGTTAAGCATGTATTGAAGTGCACATGTATTGCTTAGCTTGCATTTGGTTTCTATGTTATTGTATTGTGTTATAATCGTGTTCTGACTGCATACCTTGGATATGCTGTTTTTATTTGCCTGGCCCATATTTTAGTTTTTGCATTATAAAGTGTGAGGTAGTTCCTATCTTGCCAATTATAATTTTCCTTGTCCTGGCTCAAACTTTTATTCAGGTAGAGTGAGCTCAAACATAAAAGTTTGAGCCTGGAAGCAAATGTACATGGAATCTTGGCAGGAGTCAAACTTCCTACAGCCACTACGTAGAACCTGCAAACTGTTTCAAGCCTGTCATCTCAAGTGAAGTGCTGTTGCTATTGTGGTTGCACCCTTAGCAGACAATTTTAACCTAGTCCCTCCCTCTTCCTAGGAATTTGGCTTCCACTTCTCCTTAGTTTATTGACGTGCACATATTTTTGTTTATTTACACTTTTAGAGTACTAATGAGTTGCTTTCTTTCTGAAAACCTTACAAATGATGCTCTGGACTACAAAACTATTGCTTACCCCTTCATTTCTTTTAACTTAGAATTATAAGAAAATAGAAAAAGAAAACCAGAATTGGCTGTTTTCTTAAATTAGAATTATAAGAAAATAGAAAAAGAAAACCAGAATTGAGTTTTTTCTGATGGAAAGGTAATGGATGGCATTACAGGCATTTGGGTGGGCTTATTCTAGAGGGCAGCACAGAACAAAAGAGCATGTCTATGTGTACTGGCTGGCACCATTGGAGGCATGTCTGTTGGCTGTCTGGACGTTCGGGTTGCTTGTTGTTCCATCCCAAAAGAAACAGACCAGACAGAAATTGAAGACCCTCAAAGAAAATTGAGGCAGGCGAGAATTGCAGCAATATCTTGTTCTCTTTTTGCAGATTAGTATGCTAGATTGCATCCAATAATTCAGCTACAAATAATCAATTTTCCTTAGCTTATTGACACAAGCTTTGATTTTTTTTGGCTTTTCAGTCAATAATTCATCTTAACCATCTGTCACAAAGAACGATTTTATCAACATAAAGGGCTATTCTTGGTTTTAAATGCTACATGAAGAACAGTGGTGCTCTTAACAATGTGCTAAGAATCATATCAGAGAGAAGTAAACGTCAAAATTAGTTAGTGGACACAAGCAAAACCTTTTTGCAGCCTTTGTGGAAAACAAGCTTTCGATGGACAACACGATTATTCTGCATCGTATAACGTATTATTCTTTGGTTGATAATTATGGTTTCGTGGAGAACTATTGCGCTTGAGCATCTATCATGAGTCGATTCGTGACTGCAAGCGATATGTGTTGTGCTAATCAATTATGCTATCGTTATCAAATAAATGTGTTATGTAAATCTTGCCTATCGAATAGTTATGGGCAAGGAGTTAATAAGTGGCATGACTCTGCTATATATGTCTGTTAGATATCAGGATTTTGGTCCATGAAGGTATTGGTTCTGAATACCATACTAGGTACAATTCCAAGTCAAGGAATTGCACCTCAAAACTATGGAAGCATTTATGTGATTTTAGATAGTGACTATATAACCCAATAAGCCCACACCTATATGGTAGGGCGTACCCTCTCCTCACGGCATGCAGAAGTGAGCACATGAGCTTTTATTTATTTTTGAATAAAATGTTTTATTTGATCAAGATACACAAGATATGTACATATATGATTCCATATCAAACCAAAATAAGTGAAGTGCAACAAAAGGATTTACGAGCCTGTAGATTACTTGGAAGAAGGTGAGGAGGAGCTTCTCAATTCTGTCTTTAGGTCGAGAGATGAGCTCATTGAATAATGGAAGGGGCAAGTCATCAAGTCTAGGACAAGATTTGACCAAGGTCTCGTGGGTAAGTCATAGGTTTTTTCACAACTTAGGTTTCACAGTGGAAGAGGAAGCAAATTCCTTACAAACCAAAACCTTAGAAACTCATCATAGGAAGGGGGAAAATGGTTCAAGCATAGAGTTTGCATGAATGTGAAGGTTTCTTGGAGGTTCTTGGGTGTAGTGTTGAACTCAGCATGGGACTGATGAGGATCCCAAAATCCAGTCCTTAAAAGAGCTAGGTGGGAGTAGTAATGCTGTCAGAATAAAAGGCCCAACGATTAACATCAATGTTGAAGGCCTGTGAGAACTATTCATTTCATTAGAAAACAATGAGAAAGTTTTACAAAAGCTCAAAAGAGGAGAGTCTATGGTCTACTCCATGTCGAGAATTGGAGATTTCAAAGGGAGGAACAAAAGATGGGAGAGGGTTAAGTGCCCTAGCTTTGGAAGAGTTTTTAGGGGGATGTTGGGAAGATAGAGGTGTAGAAGAGAGAAGAGACATGAAGGGGACAAACCAGAGAAAAATAAGAAGTGTATTCTAACAAGAAAATAAAAGGTCAAGCTAGTATTGGGAGAAGACGTGGCCATGAACGAGGTCCTAATGCTTGGGTATATGCCAAAGTTTCACACATGCACTCGAGGATGGCTAGCTTTTGAATTTTACTAAGAAGTGGACTTTGATAAAAATTTTAGCTGGAAAATGGTAAGGGGGTCTCTCAAGCTTAGATTTGAAGAGCTGGACACCTTGTTTCGATCCCAAAAAGAAGGTGAAGTCTTCTCAACCATTTTGGGTCAAACTCCTAGGCCTTCAAATGGAATTGTGGAACATGTTGGCCTTGGAGGCAATTGGAATTGGAATGGGATGTTTCATATACCTGGAGGAGAGTACACTAACTAAAATGGATTAGAAAATGGCCAAATTATTAGTGGGGATTGATTTGCAAGAAGGCCTTCTAGAGGAGATTGAGATTGAGTGGGGTAAAGAAATTCTTTACAGCTTTTAGATTATTGGAAGTTGCCCTTCAGAGGCCAAAATTGCCATGTACATGGGCAT
This sequence comes from Picea engelmannii, assembly GCA_009831015.1. Taxonomy (NCBI): domain Eukaryota; kingdom Viridiplantae; phylum Streptophyta; class Pinopsida; order Pinales; family Pinaceae; genus Picea; species Picea engelmannii. The sequence goes on from ML793610.1 coordinate 96,187, forward strand.
ACTTTCAAGCATTGTCTAAGAGTAAAGAGGAGATGAGAATGGAAAAAAATTGAGAGTCCCTCAAAGGCCAAGCAACCAAACATGAGCATACCAGTCAACAAAGGAAAAATCTTGGGATTGATCGTTGAAATTTTGGTATGCTCGTTTAACCATAGACAATGTCACATCATTGTCACCCAACCATAGGCATTCACACATGCCACCCTCGAGCACATTAACCTTTGACATAATTATTCCGGAAAGCCATACTAGAACCAACAGATAAACCCTAGCTGCTAACTGGAACAACAACTCAAGACAAGTAGAGCGCTCCTTCTCCAAGGGTAGCGCACAAGAGAGAGAGTCTCCATATCCACACAACAAGTGCCATACACAACTGCAGCAACTGTAGCTGCACTACTCTCTCAACCTTGCGCCATACTTAGCAAGAATATCATCAAGAGTTTCACCAAGAACCACCAAGAGAATCACCAAGAGAATCGCCCAGAATATCACCAAGAATATCACTTGATAGTACTAGAGAGAGACCAAGACTAAGAGATGACCACACACCCTTATTCCTCTTTGCAGTTGCAGTTGAAGCTGCAATTGCAGCTCTCCACAAGAATTGCGCTTTGACTGGATATCCAAATGAGCTAAAACGTTCTCTATTTATATTAATCTGTCCAGTGACTTTCTGGCTGGGCCGACCAGACTTTCTGGTAATTATATTCTAATATTATTTATTCTGCTAGGCCGACTTGTCTTCTAGGGTTTTCACACATCTGTTTAATGGTTCTCTTACTTTCGAAATATTCTAATCTAAGTACAAAGGTTACACTTGGAGGTTAATACCTCTCACAGCTACTAAAACATCAACACTCCCTCTTAGCTAGGGAGGTATTAACTAAGATGTTTTTCATGTAGTGGTCTCAAACACATCCATCCATCTCACATGGCATGGGAAAGACTCACATGGTCTTGCAGACTAGTCTACAGGTAGCATCACCATAGCCACACAAGCTATCATATGATCAAACAGATCATGTAACAAGTATCAACATCATAGCTGCACATTAGCCATCTAGCTGGCAAACACCTCCAACACTACTGGTTGGCCCTCCAGCTAGTAACCTCCGATGCTACTGATCGACACTCTAACTGGGAATCGTTTTCGACACTACAGGTCGACATCTAGTTCATACAGAACTAGTAACTTGTCAGCTCACACAAAATTTGACTCAAAAATTTAACACTCCCTTTTAACGAGGAAAGTATTCGTCTTGGAATGATCATCATCACTGCTTATGTGCTTCTACACACCTCAGCCACTGTCTTGTTGAATTTCACGAATCCATACATCATAAGAAGTTATGCACTTTCACTAGAGTAGCGTACCAGCCTTTGTTGGAGTAGCATACCAACCTGCACTGGGGTAACATACCGACCTGCATTGGAGTACCAACCTGTGCTGGGGTAGCATACTAGCTTGCATTGGAGTACCAACCTGCGTTGGGGTAGCATACCAGCTTGCATTGGAGTACCGACCTGCATTGGGGTAGCATACCAACCTGCATTGGAGTATCGACCTGCGCTGGGGTAGCATACCAACCTGCGTTGGACTACCAGCTTGCATTGGGGTAGCATACCAACTTGCGTTGGAGTACCAACCTGCGCTAGAGTAGCTCCCACTACTAGGGATCTCATCACTTCCCTCTACTGGGGATCACATCACTTCCCTCTACTGGGGATCACTTCCCACTACTGGGGAACACATCTCACTACTGGAGAAAACAATCACTTCTCACTACTAGAGAAAACAATCACTTCTCAGTACTGAAGAAGTCTTTTTGGACCACTCCGAGCTTGTCTTTGAAATACTCAACCTTAACTTTGGACAGGGGCTTGGTCAATACATTTGCTACTTGTTCCTCGGTAGCAATATACAGGAGCAAGTGTCTCGTCATAGTCTTCTCCCTCTTGTTAGGAGAATCCTCTAGACACAAATCAGGCTTTGTACATCTCTAGGCTATTTATCTGCAACATGCTTGATCTTGTAGATCAACTTGGAAGTCACCACTGACTTCCCTTCTAGTCTCGGAACCAAGGAAAATATATATATCTCAGTCCTTTTGACTGGCTTCCTCCTTGGTCACTGTAGCAAAGTCTACTGAAGCAAGGGAATCTTCCCATAAGATCTCATATCTCCTTGAAGCCTTTGAAGCTTCGATCTAGCCTCCTCAACTCATGGCACCTATCTGTCAGTTCTAGAAGACATCTCTCTCTTCCATTTGAATTTGAGGAGGAATACTTTTTGAATGAAAGTCTCTAAGCCATTGACTCCCTCTGAGTCTATATAATCTTCGGATGATTTCCTCTGAAGTCTCCTATGAATGGTCCTGGGGAGGTTGCTCCTCCCTACTGGATCGTGAGGGCTGAATCCCTCTGAACTCTAGCTCCTTCTGAGTTGGTACTTGGTGGGGCCGCTTGCCTCACCATTGGTGGAACCATCTGCTCCTCATGATATGGCTCATCAATGCTATATATCTATATATATTTGCATCCTGCAAAGTGTCACGGGACCTTGCTGTCTTCTTCTTGGTTACTGCAACGATTATGAGTAGACCCTTTTGGCTCTACAAACTCTTCTTGATCTGAAGAGTGATCAACTGCACTAGAGGGATTTGTTCGATCATCTTTGGAGCCTTCTGCTCCTTACAATCAATCTTCATATGAGATACTCAATATCCCACGAGAAAATATCCTTCTTCGTCTTCTTCTTCTTTGGTACATGGATGTATACGATCATGTATACAACTTCTTATCTGGATAGTCTGCTCCATGTCTCAAACTAGAGACCATCTAATATGTTGTCTCCTGCAATCGTCACTATAGTTTCCCTCAGGGTTATCACCCGTGACCTTCCCGGAACAAGGACAACAAAAAAGGGAAAACAATAGACAAGAATAATACTCTTATACTAATAAAAATAGGAACTAGAACAATAATCAGTAGCTCCTTCTCATAGCTATTGCTTGTGACCTGCCTGGAACAAGAGCCAAAATAAGAATACAATAATAAGGAATGGAACAACACTCTTCTAGTGTTGTGATCAATCATTCCTCCATGGTAACCTGCTCGGAACAAGAAAACAAGAACAAAAAGTATAATAGCATTTTCATAATAACATATCTATGTCAACAAGAATAAAAGACAATCTCATGGTAATCATCATATTATTACCAAGGTGACCTGCCTGGAATAAAAACTAGAAGTATCTCCTAGGGGAGATGTTAGTTCATCTTGCAAACAAGTACTAGCATTTATATGCTGCCAAGTATTCATTGTATCTAACAGTAATAGAACCTTTCAAGGATTGTTGTCACAACTAGTAATGTAGCAATTATTAAACTTGATATGTGCAAATTGGAAATTTATTAATTTAATCAATCAAACCTGGAACCTGGAGTCTTATCTTCAAGAATGAGTGTTGTTGATTTTCTTCCGAGCCTCCTTCACTCAAGATGACAAGTATTCTCTTCAACCCGTCCCTTTTACTCAAGACAATATGCTTTCTTGACAAAAATCTGAGTTAGAGAATATAATGCAAATAAACTCTAAAATCTCAACCTTAATCATTCTAATACTTTGACTAAAGTTAGTTTCTAACTTTAACTTTGAGCAGAGGTTAGTATGATCATAACTTCAATCGATCAAAATACAACTAGATGTTCATAAGATCACAATAATGCCATAAAAACTAAAGGCATATGAAAATAATCAAACCTGGAGTGCGTTGTTCCTCTGAATGTGCTGGATCTACGATTGTTGCTTAGACTAGAGATCCCTTCTCCTGCAATCACACTCAAAATAGTGATTGGAAGGAAGATCCTCAATTTCCCCCATTGTCAAGCTCATTGAACACTTACTAAGAAGGTCACCTAAGTAGGGTGCATCTCTTCCCCAGATCAGATCTACAAATTTCTGAAGTTGAGAAATTAGGGTTTCCTCATAAAAACCTAGGTCTGCAGTGCCAATTGCTTCACCAGTTACAGTGCCAGTTGCAACACCAGTTACAACGCCAGTTGCAGTGAAAGTTTATGTGAAGTGTTGGGACTAAATTTTTGGTTGTCCTAGTGCGCCTTACTCTAGTGTATCTCCAACTACCTTTAGATTACAAGTTGGAGCACCTTTGAAGTTTTAAGGTTCATCATTGCTTGTCGCTGTTGCCGGATGGTGCCACTACTTGTCGACTTGTCTTTTAGGGTTTTCACACATCTGTTTAATGGTTCTCTTACTTCTCGAATATTCTAATCTAAGTACAAAGGTTACACTTGGAGGTTAATACCCCTCGCAGCTACTACAACATCAACATTGATAAGTCCAAAAGAAACCTTGACTAAAGGAGTAGACTTGTCTAAAAAAGATTCAAGGGTGGAAGGTAAAGGAGAAAGTTCAAAACCTATTCCTTAGGGAAAATGTGGGGAGTAAATGCTAGGCCCAACCCCTTGGTCGATTATTTCTCACTTCTATTTGAAGATTTAGGTCTCTATAATGTAGCACCTACTAAACTGGTCCCAAATTGGAGGGACTTTAGAGTTGGGAATGAGGTGGTCTCTAAAAGGTTGGATAGGTTTTTGGTAGCTGAAAAGGTTTTGGCAGAAGCTGATAGTGTAAAGTCATGGGTTGGGCAAGGGGGGATCCTCATATCATATGCCAATCCTTCTACATATTGAAAAAGAGGAAAACAATCTCCCGAGCCCTTTCAAGCTCAATCCCAAATGGCTGAGAGGTGAGGATTTCAGAAACCTAGTATGTTAGAATTGGAGAAAATTCGATTCCCTAATGGGAACCTTGATTATGTATTAGATAGAAAAAAATATAAGGTCAATGAAGAAGGCAATAAAAAAATGGACAAAATAGAAGTCACTTAACTCTCAAAAGGAGTTAGTGGAGGTTGAAGCTCAAATAAAAATATTGTATGAGGGATATGAGGAAGGAGTTTCTTTTTGAAGGGGAAAAACTAAAATTGGAGGTAGAGGATAAGAAAAATAAGATATTGGAATGGGAGGATGAAAAGTAGGAAATTTGGCTAGTAGAAGGGGCTGAGAATAGGAAGTTATTTTAGAACTATTTTAGGCATAAGAAAATACTAATACTATACGAGAGAAAAAAGGGGGAAGACATAGTTAAAATGATTACTTACTTTCCACAACTTTTATAGGAAGAGCAAAATGAGGATCTAAAAGATGTCACAAAAGAACTAAAAGCAATGTTGGAATCATTTAAGGTGGCAAAAAATCCAATCCTTGATGAATGGACAAAATAATGCTACCTAGGATTTTTGATTTGATTGAGGAAGATTTGTTGAGACTAGTAGAGGAATCAAGAATCACAAGGAGAGTTTTGGGAGCCCTAAATGCAACCTTCATAGCACTCATTCTTAAGAAGAATAACTACGAGGCTTAGGCCAATCTCTCTATGCAATTTAATAGACAAAATAATAGCAAAGATAACAACCAATGAGATAAATAAGATTAATAAATAATATAACAAAATATGGGATAAGTTTTAATTTAAAATGTTTTTGGATTGATGAAATAGTAGATATTAAATGTTAACATTTCACAATTTGGTTGCAATATAAGTATTTAAGGGTGTTGAATTCATTTTTACATTAAAATAATAACAATTTTATCAACCCAAATTACAAGTTTGGCAAGGTGATAGCAAAATGAAAAAGTTCAAATTCATATAATGTAACCTTATTCAATTAATATAAAGTAAAAAAACCTTGATTCATAGAATATAACCTTATTCAATTAATATAAAGTTAAAAAACCTTGATTTGTGACTTATAACTATAATACCTACTTAAACAAATACTCATAAAAATTATATAAATATTACATTTTTTTTTTAAACTTTTTGAAACGATCAAACCCATATTATTATAAGAAGCTTATCATCAAATCATATGCTTTCTCCAATATTATTAACATTCCACAATTTGATTGCAATATGAGTATTTGAGGTTAATTGCAATATGAGAGGGTGTTGAGTTCATTTTTACATTAAAATAACAATTTTATCAACCCCAAATTACAAACTTGACAAGACTATAGCAAAATGAAAAAGTTCAAATTCATAGAATAGAATGTAACTTTATTCAATTAATATAATTAATATAAAGTCAAAAAGCCTTAACTTATAACCTATAACTATAATACTTATTTAAACAAATACCAATAAAAATTATATAAATACTACAACTCTTTTAAAAACTTTTTGAAAAGATGAATGACACATTATGGCGTTGTTGTTGTAGCCTGCGTTGTGGTTCTAGTCAAAATCAGGGCTATATAAATTTGGGTGAAATCTCAATTTTCTGTTATTTAAATTGTATTTATGAATGCATAAATAGGTTCAACCTGTTGAAAAATCCACAGAATACAAAGATTATATTCACTTAACCACTCAAATCTACAGATCCAACAATTTCTCATCCAATTTTAAATAAAATTAAACTAATAATATAACCACCCCACATTATTATAACAATCTTACCATCTAACCAAACCATATGCTTTCTCCAATATTGTTAAACAAGTTTAACATCCAATCTTATCCTCCAATGCTCTTAACGTCGACATGTGTTTTTAAACGAACAAAAGGGCTCGTTCCTCCTCACTTCCCGAAAAAGAGAGTATATGTGTTCACGCGAAGCCTCGCATGATAAAATTACCCAGATTCCAATATCTTGAAGTACTTGGGACGTCGTGAGATATGATAACCCTGAAATGAGTTAAGGTAGACTTGACCTTTTAAATTCCCCGCCTTACTGGGGCAACTTAAATTTGGAATATCAGGCTTTCTTTGCGGAGACATCCCAACTTGACTGTTTGACATCGAGACACAAATTCCCAGTCTGCCACACCCTGGCAGACCCAAAAGTCATTGGAATATCAGGCTTTCTTTGCGGAGACATCCCAACTTGCCTGTTTGACCTCGAGACACAAATTCCCAGTCTGCCACACACTGGCATACCCAAAATTCATTGGACATAAACATACTGGGGAGGAAAGGAATAATGTATCCAATAATTTATTGGACATTGTCATGGTTGCTTGAAATGCATTTTTTTTAGTATTGGTAACTGGTACGTTTGATCTGGTTGAAGGTATTCTAATCCCATGCGTATCGTACATACCAAGGCATTTTAGTCCCATGCTTATCACATGCTTATCATCCAGATCAGACATTCTAATCCCATGCTTATCATGCATACCAAGGCATTCTAATTCCATGCTTATCATATGCTTATCATGCAGGCCAAGGATCCTAACTTCCTGTCATATAAATATTCATATATTGATCTGAGAGAAGACCAGGATGTAGGTTTTGAAGGGGAAGAGCTTGAAACGTCATAATAGATTGATTGAGCGATGGGTGGATTGAAGTTGGTGGTGGCAGATATGGTGGTGTCCTTTCTGTGGGTACTCTTAGGGGCCCTTGTGAAGGTGGTGACCGCCGTTGTGGCTTCTCATTCCTTACAATTGAAGGGCAATGAAGAGCTCTTAAAGTGGGCACTCATGGTGGGAGGCATGTTCATATTTTCATGGCTTGGTAAATTAACTAACGGAGCGTCCAGCAATCCCATCACAGTGCTCTCAAATGCCTTTGTAGGCAGCAGGGCTGAATCTATCTTCACTTTAGCAGCTCGCATCCCTGCTCAGGTGCACGCAGCTTCTCATTCATTACAATGCAACGATATTGTTTTTGAAATTTGAAGTAACGTTTCCCCGCTTCCTTTATGTAGGCATTTGGATCATTACTAGGAGTGAAGTGTGTCAATCGTATGATCCCACATGGCGGCCAAGGTCCCCTGCTGAAAGTTGGTCTGATGGGTGGGATGGCTGTGGAAGGTATTCTCACATTCACCATTGTTATGGTTGCATTGATTAAGAGTTCAAGAGGACCCAAAAGTTTTTTTCTGAGGACATGGATAATGAGTATCACAAAGCTCAGTCTAAGCATAGTGGGTTCTAACTTCACAGGTCCTGCTATGAACCCTGCCACTGTAAGCACTTCTGCTATCCCTTTCAATGCAGAAATGTTGATTTTTTGAAAGGTTAGATTAGGATTTATTATGAACTTAAAAATCCATAAATTTTGAGCTAAATAGAAAGGATTAGGATTTTC
>ML793610.1:111783-149430 GCA_009831015.1 Picea engelmannii
TTAATATTGCCTCTATTTTCCTATTTTTATTGCTTCTATAGATACACTTAAAATATGATTATAGGCATATTGACCATAGATTTCCTTCCAAATATTGTTGATTTTTGTGGTAATTATTAATTTGATTTCACTGTATGCATGAATCTATGATTACAATTAAGGATACATTTTTCTTTAGTATCGCATTCAATTTTTTCATAGATATCTCATTTTTTTGAATTCATTAGTTAAATTGGAGTTGTCATAACAAGTTCCATTTCTTTTTTTCTAAATTAGAATTGTTGTTTTCTTGAATTAGATTACTTTATCGTTATAAGCTATTACTTTGGAAAATGATTTACATTTTTTGAGAAATTACACATGTTAAGTTGTGTACATTTATTTAGCAGTTGAAGAGTAGAAGCTTTTACTTTCCATCTTGAAAAACTTAAATCACATTTCATTTTCCAAGTTATTTTTATTATTTCATTTCATTTTTAAGTTTTGAAATAAAATATTGAATTTGCTTACAAATTTAAAATTTATTTGAAGTTAGAAAATCAAGCTCTTTAAATTTCATGTCCAAATAGGAATAATTTACTTTCATCACTTAATAATTTGGAAAACTTTCACATATCAAAAACACATATAAGCACACCTTAAAAATAATGTGGTTGGATTTTCTTATCTTATGACCCCTACACTGACATCGATTCACAAGAGGGTTTAACATGCACAAGGTTATTGAAACCACTAAACCACAAACCCTAAATAAAAACCTTATCTAAATTTTAAATAAAGGTTTATTTAATATCATAAACTTATGACCTCCACACTAACATCAATTCACATGAGGTTGTTATGAACACACGGCTTATTGGATTCTTTCAACAACACCAACATTAGATTAGAGTTGACGAACTTGGTTTTAGATGTGGACAGTAAATTGTCTAAAGCCACTGAAAAAATGAAACTAGAACTTTTATACTTGAGTAGAAAGACCCTTGTAGAATTTGTATGTTTAGGAATATGACCATATATTTCTACACAATGAGGTGTACAAGTAGAATGGAAACCATGTAGAGTGATAGATAATCCTCTCACTTTGTGTGACAGACTCAAGCAATGCTCACACAACATTAATGTCTTAACAAACATTATTTAACCTAGAAGATACTTCTTGTGAGGTTGTATTTTTATTCTTATGAGAAGTCAACATCAAGCATAATCTAGGCTACTATAAACTCATCCATCTTGACCATACAACTACAAAGAGGCAACTTAATCTTTTGTCTTCTAGGGTTTCCACCTAGGGTATTTTGTTAGCTAGTGAAAGGTATCCTTGGTAGCAAATATTATAAACTTGATAAACCCCATTGGATTTCATAACCTTAGGTGGATATGCCTTGAGGAGAATTTGTCAATACCCTTTCACCTTCACTTGTTTTGTAGCCCCATTGGATTTCATCACCATTGGTGTAGCCACATTTGGAAGTCCCAATTATTTGAGATAGCTTGCTTTTGCCATGATACAATATCATTTAGAGGTGTGTTGATTGATTTTATTCACATTAGATGAGCTCTTACTGAATCTTATATTTGGTTAATCCTATAATTGATTTTTGTTTTCAATTAGTTGATTTAATAATTTTGAATAAACCCATGTCAAGAAAACTTTAGGAGATTACTAATTAATTTATTCTAGCCTTTGAGCATAGTGTAAAGCATTGAAAAATGATATTTTTCAAAATATATTTGATTCATATTTTCATTTATTATACATTGATTAGTCAAAATTGAAACTTTTAATCGAATATGGTCAAAATTGAGCATTCTAGCCCAAGATGGTCTCTTAAGCACCTAGGTCAAACTAGAGTTTGAAGGCCCTCCTTTGAGACATCATATTTTGACTAGGAGGTAATTTAGCACCATTAATAATGATTTACCTTATTTTAAAAATATTGTAAATAATCATAACATAGATAATTCAATACTAATGAAAATTGATTTTCTCCCTTACTTGGATGGAGTACCCCCAATGTCCTTTTCTTTATGGCACGTTTGGGGCTTTTATACTTATGGAAGTTGATGAATCACTCCATGAATCAAGATCCAATTTGTCCCAACATTCCAACCAAGGCACCCTTAGATATCCCCAAATTTGAGGGTAAATATAGAGAAGAGCCTTATAACCATATTAAAACTTTACACATGTGGTGTTTTCCAAACACCATCATGAATGATAGTATCAAACATAGGCTTTCTAGTGCACTTTTATTGGTGTGGACACTAAATGGTACACCGACCTCCAAGAATTTTTTTTATATCACCTTCATTATGTTAGCTACTATTTTTTGAGACATTTCCAACTTCCAACAAGATGCAAGTATGGAATTGAAATTATTGCTAACTATAAAAAAAAATGATTCCACCCATATCACAAATCACATCTAGGAATGGAGATGTAGGAAAAGTTTGTGTAACTTTCCCTTAAATGAGAAATTGTTATTAGATTAGTTCATTGGATCATTATTTCTAGACATTTCAAAATATATGGCTTTGTAATGTCCTACAATAAAAGAAGATTCAATCCATAAGGATCATCAATTACATATAATTTACTCATAAAGCCACTTTTTATGCACAATCTTTCCTAATTCTCTTAAAGCATCATCTTTAAGAAAACAAATTAATCATGGGGGGCCTCACTTAGTAGATTCTGGGCCTCACTTGTAGATTCCCTTATAGGAAACATCATTTTATATATTTTAACCAACAAGGTCAATTTCCTCTTAGTAGAGTTCCTAATCCATATGGAGAACTAATTTTCCTTATGGAGCACCACAATTTTTTGCTCCACAATATTCTTGTCCCCCAAGCACTTCAAAATCCACAAACAACTGGAAAGGACAACCCACTCACATAAACCATTCACTCACATTTCATGTAAACATGTCTCTACCTTCCCTAGTTGGTCAAAATTTCCCCAATTGTAAGCCACTAAAAGTTGAAAGGAAGAAAACAACAATAAAAATAACCAAAACCAAGGGTACAAATAACAATGTTAAGGGATATCCAAATTAAGGATCACACATGCCTACCTTTTCCATAACTCTAATGACTTTGGATCCAAACACAAAACCAAAATATGTCTCAACAACATACGATTCTACATAATCCTTTCCCCTGGTAACAAAAAAATGGTTTCTAATAATCGACCACCTCGATAGGAGGAATCCAATCCCACACAAGGGAATACTCTAGCGACTCATAAAGTTTATATGACAATAAATAATCTAGATACTTATAGGTTTACTTAAATTTCAAGTGTAGGAACTCATTGGATGCATAATTTAATTCCTCATCCAACGAGTTCCTACACTTCAAATTTGAGTAAACCTATAAGGATATAAGTCGAAAATACGATTACAAAAAGTAGGTTTTCTTCCTTTCCCTCTAAACATGTTTACCCTTATGGTTGTAATCATCATCTTGAATCCTATTGGTTCTTTTGAAGTTGATTTTGATGGTACATTTTTTGTTTTTAGGTCCATTTTTTACCTCAAAATTCCCATAATGTTAGTTAAATTTAAAGCTAACCTTAAATTTAAGGAACATTAAAAAGGTGTGTTCCCAATGTACTCTCTCACCATTGGATCCTTTGCTTACAATGATTGTGTTGTAGTCTTGGAGGGAATAGACAAGATGGACTTATATAAAGTAAAACTTAGAGGCTTCAAATTCTACAACCCACTGAATAATATCTTTATCCATTTCAAAAAAAAAATCCAACTTGTCTTTATTGCCACCGAGGCTACCTAGAAAAGGAATTTTGCAAGGGGGAAACTTTCACATTGTACAAATATAAAAGCAAGAGGTGCCTTCTATAGAAAAGGATAGCATAAACTTATTTAGATCCATTTTCAAAGTAATGGAACAATAGACCTAGGACATTCATCCAATAAGCTAATAGAAGTGTAAATACTCCAAATAGAAAAATTAGTTAGTTCAATGGACAAAAAGTTGAAATAAAAGCACAATAAAAATGAGACATAATTCAAAGGAGTAACTACAACAATGATGGAGGAAACATACCAACAAACTAAAGATCCTAAATCTATAGAGGAACAAGCACCAATAAATCAAAGAGAAGGACACGAGAATTTGGACTTGAATATTGAAAAATATGATCAACCAATAGTGGAATTAGTCCTAGAAAGTGGAAAGAATAGTGGTATAACAACAATGTCATGATTGGAATATTTACTCAATAATTTTTCCACTAGCATTAATGACAAAGACCCTTCACCAACCTTGGAATTTTTTTCATTTGATAATAAAATAAAGGTGATCTTGAATTAGACCCACAAACAGAGGAGAACCAACAATTAGTTGGTTTTGATTGAAACTATAGAGTCAGTGGTGGTTGACACTATGTGGACCAATCCTATAGTGATAACCACTAGGATACTTGCAACTACACAAGCTTCTAGGGAAACCATCTCAAGGATCAAGTGGCATATTATAAGACTTCAAAGAACAACCTAACTAAGTGTGTTACATTTTCTCACAACAAAGAAGAACAAATCATACCCCTCATCGAAGACTTATATTAACATATCCATGCCTACAAAAAGTTTTCCATTTGTGCCATAACAAAAGCGACAATTTGAGTGATGAATGGTTGATATGTAGATGAAGAGGAAATATTTGGAAGAAATCTCCATTTGGCAAGAGAAATACAAGCCTAAACCAACCAAGTTGTGTCCATTAAGTCATGACAAAACAATTATTATCTCTACCATCATCAAGCACATTGACTACAATGTCAAGGATTCCATGGAAGATCTTGATACTCTAAAGAAAGACAATTATGGTTATTTAGTTACAACCTTGGAGATGGTGGATTTTCATAGAGTAACAATTTTTTAGAATGAATACATACCTCTTCCTCTGGGCAACCTCACAAATTTGTTGCATTAATACACTAAAGAGAAGAAGCAATAATAATCTCAAGTACAAGATATCACTCAATTTGAATTGGAAAAAATCATAAAAGAACTAAACACCACGAAAGTCTTTTTGGTAAATTATGCCCATAGGTTAGGCCCAATCTACAAGACAAAATTTGACTTCATAAAATTAATTAATACAAATTTATTTTTCAATAATTATTTTGAATTACAATTAACATGGGAAATGATAAGGAAATATGTGAGTAGTTAGAAGGAAGGTGAAGAGCACCTTTTATAACTCCTTTTTGGACACGTCCCTCAAATATATTTGTATTTAGATAATTGTAGGGTGGATTTTTTTTGCAAGAGGAACATGAGAAGATGATTTTGTAATCCAAGTTTCAAGCTTCCATTGGGTGGATATGATACAAGCATGCAGATTTATGGTGAAGAATTATGTAATTTGTTGGTTGCATCCCTTCATGGTTAATATGTGACTATTGTTTTATGGACGTGTATTCATTAAGTATAATATTTGTTTTTATGTTTTCCTGATACACAATGGATTAATGAAAGAAAATTTTGGATTTGTTAGTTTGTTTAAATATCAACCTAGATCCATCTTAACCTCGGATCTATTAAGCACTGAGAGGGATCAAGACCTTTGAGGTGTAAATCTTTTGATATTTTAAGATGGATATAGGATAGTTGTAGTGTCATTCAACTCCATAGAACTTAGAACTCACAACTTATAGAGATATGGATATGCAAAATACAATGTTGGTTATTGTTAGGATATTTATATTTTCATTGTGTAACGTCCCATTTTGACCTAGGCAACTAAATTTACTTATGGCATAATTGTATTTTCATTGCTTGTTATATGTGGAGCACTATTAAACATTGGCACTTCAATTTATGGACATGTGGACCTATGTGTATGTGAATACTATGAATAATTATTGTTAGGTTATTAATGATGGATGTTATGTGAATTGCTTCTAGCATGCAAGTTTAAATGAAGGATTTGGTACATGGATATCGGGTTTATTGACATGTTAAAATGCAATTAGTACCATGTGTAGGATGAAATAGTTAAATTACATGGTTCATCGATCAATGGAGTGGAAATCACATGTCAATTATATTATGGTTATGCATGTGCTTGTGATGTAAACTAACCTACAGGTTGAATGGGATATGAGATAACTAGAGAGATGTGATATTATGTGGTCGATGTTGTGGACATCTGATGAGAAATGGTATGATAGGAAGCATCATTGTGTTATTTTATAATGGTTCAAATAAAGTGCTATGATATTTGGGCAAGTGAAAGTTTTTTAGGTGGAACAACTGCCTAAAACTGAATATTCGATGACAAAGCTCCAAGAACATAGGGCCATAGTATGGTCCATGATAGGGTCTTGACCCTATTTCTATCAGGAGGGGTGGAGGAATTTCCCACTGTTTATCCTATGAAACCTGGTGCATGGGAGAACGATGTTAAGTCACACTCCCTTAGACGTGTGATGGCCACTACCAATTGCTTGCTAGGGAAGCTTGGTCAAGGTAGTTGACACCTCCACTTGCAGGTTCTATCTAGAGTTAGGTCAATATAGTTCATGCTCCAGTATAGTCCAACATAGGAGATATAGGATCTGAAATATGGAAGTAGGTTAGGGAGGAAGGGTGTTCAGAGTAGTTGAGAGTATTGTTGGGTTTTAATCATGTAACCTTAATGCCTGACTTATTCCTTGTTCGTTTGTATTAAATGCTTAACTAAGTTATGCTAATCTAGGTGAATGTTTCTTTCATGTTAAACTGTTGTGACTAATGGATTTATGCTATTATGTTAGTGTAAATGATTGATTTATTTCATTATGAGGTTGTTTGCACTATCATTTGGGTTGTAAGAATACATGAAATTTGCATTATATCTGATGGTTGTTGTCATTAGTACACACGAGCTATGTATGCGCCAACTACACATACATACCTTCCGTGTGTACACTAGTGTTTTTTTTGACGAGAACGGTTATGTTGCATTAAGTGGCATTCTGGCGAGCCAGAATCAGAAAGTTACAAATCTGAAGAAGGTTGGTGACCTCTAACAGTGCTACCAACCTTCTTGTGAATGTCTTGGGGGACCAATCCCATCTGCTTCTTGAGCTAATTCGAGAAAATGACAAAAAATGCATACATGAGTAGATTCTCACAAACTGTGAGCACAGTAGAAGACAAAAACAGAGCATTAAACCGAGGGGGATGAAATTTTCCCCTTAAAGTAGGGATCCAACTTTTTCTGAGAACCTAAAGAAATATTGGAGGCTGCCTCCTTTCCTCTGCGCGCTTTGTTGGTCCTTCGCCCTCGGGTAAGGGGTGGAGACGGAACTGAATTGTCTTCAGGTTCATAAGTTTCCACAGAGCCACTAGAGGGGACTGAAACAACCAGATCTGCAGGGGCAGAGGGTTCTGGATCTGAAGCCCGAATTTCTCTCGCTGCTACTGATTCTGGGGGAGTGGAATCCGGAAGGCTTCCGTCTGCCGGAGGGTCTACCTTAACTGCTGTTGCTTTTGGTTCTTGGGCTTCATCTTCCTTCAGCGCATCAAAGCTGTTTTTATTTTCTAGTGTTGCCTCTGCTGAATGAGTGGCCTTCGGAGCCTGGGGTAGTGGATCCTTTCGCCTTGGCTGCCTTCGTCGGTTAGTTACTGGCTGGAAATTATCTTCTTTGACTGGTCCCGGCTCTTCAGAGGCTTTGGGGCAACTTTTTGCGAAATGACTGTAGGCATGGCACCGGAGGCACTTAAAAGGAATCTGCTCGTAATCCAACTCTTGGATATGGCACCATTCCCCCAGGGAGAGCTTAATGGCTTCCGGGAGTCCTTTCTCGAGGTTAACCTCAACACAAATATGAGCGTAGGTAAACTGATCCCCTTTCGGCTCCACACTGTCCAGGAAGCACCCAAGCTTATTTCCAATGTCCTCCAGAGAGTTTTTCCCCCAGAGATGCAAGGGGAGATGAGGTAGCCTAACCCAAACAGGGGCTGCGGTGATCTCAGCTCCTGGATTGAAGTCAAGAGTCCAGGGGGCTAAGAACAGCCCTCTCGACCCCATGAAATAGGGTCCAGCTCTGAAAACTAGGTCACGGTCCTCTGCCCTTGAGAAACTGAAGACAAAAAAACCCCTGCCTACTGCGCACAGAGAAACGTTTCCTTGTATCAGCGACTTCCAACGATCATCAATCCATGCCTCCACTGTTTTGGGGCTGGGCCATAACCCCGTAAAATTTTCGATGAGGGCCTTTTCTGCTAGAAGGAGGGCAAGATTGCAAGGCCCCTCTGGGGATAGCTCCAGAGAAGGGATCTCCTCCATCTTCTTAACAAACTTAGACGAAAGAGAAGGCTTGGATTTAGGTCCTGCCGAGCAGACAAACTCTTTGAATGCTTCCAAAGGATCTTTTTCCATCTCAACAAACAGATCTGGGGCCATCGTAGCAGGCCGACGACCTCCAGCAAACAAAGGGACGGAGCGAGTCGCAGAGGCAGACCACTTCTCCAAAACGTATGCAAAAAACTTGGGAAACGCAGGCGAAACACTGGGGGAACGCTTTGACGTCGATCCGCGGCCCTGGGTGCAAAGAAAGCTGATCGGCTGCTGCAGTCCGCGCCCCTGCAATCGAAAACCAGAGCGAGGCGGCTAGGGTTTAGGCCCTAGCCGCGATGACATTTTGTCTCGCCTCATCTTCTTTTGCATAGAAACCTACATATCTTCTAGATAGGTTTTTGTGTGTACACTAGTGTTATTATAATGTATTAAAATAATAATTATGCTTATTTGTCATAGGTGTATAATATCTTAATATAATTTTTAAGTTAATTGATTTGATTAGAGTTAATATTATTGATTAAGTTAATTGGTTTAATGAGATTTAGTATTGTTATTAAATTAAGTAATGTATTTATATTTTAATGTTATTATAAATAGATTGAATTATATATATATATATATATAAGGAAATCCTCGTGAGAAATCCTTCGAGTACTTCCCCATGATTCATGTATGGTAAATGGGGTAAATCGTCGGCCCAGATTTAGGGCCTAACCCCAAGGGGATCAAGAGAGTCGAACCCATGACCTCCCCAAATGATCACTGGGGGAGAGATCTCACGTCAGACTCAAGACCATTTGAGCTAACTATTAGGGCATATATATATATATAATGCTCCATGTTAAATTGAAATAATTGAGTTTGGTGTGAATTAATTGTTATTATTAAGTTAGGATAACTTGCTTGAGAATGTCAGGGAGGGGATGAATTTGATGATGAGTTAAGACTTTCAAGGGGAAGGTAATGGAAGGAGGGACAAGGGAAAGTGTTTTGGAGAGGCTCGGGGTTTGGAGTATTTGGGAAAGAGATTTTGGTTTGGAGAGAGAGGGGAAACAAAATTAGGGAAGACTGTTACGGGGGATTTGGCACTGAGACTTAGGATTTTGACTTGTTATTCTTGACATATTGGGGTTATAGTTCTTGGAATTTGGACAGGAAACCCCCAAAGTTTTCCTGGAGCTAGGGAGTCGACAAGGTTGTTCCTAGCTGGCTGGGAGGCAAAATCCAATTTGGGTAGTTTCACAGAGCAGACAAGGCAAGGAGAACTCAGAGAGAAACTATATATTTCATCAAAGGACTAAATCAAATATACTTAGAGGTATTTTTATTATTCCTAGTAGCTAGTGTCAAATTGTCCATTACCAAGCTATAAAATGGAAAATTATTGGATTTTATGCTAAAATTTGACATCTGTTGTAATTTCTAGGATGTAATACAATTTAGATAAGTTAAATTACCATATAAATTATTGAAATTTATAGGGAAATGATAAACATAAACTTTTTATAGGGAAAAACACAAATTTAATTAAATTTCCATGCTTATTACATAAGTTTAAAACATAGATATTTGAGGCCATGGTGAAGGCCCTCACACTTTGTAACATTATTTCTACGCAAATGTCATATCTATAGTGTTTCTATTTATGTGTAAATCTAGTATCTCTATTTTTATCTCTTTATATAACAAATTTTGTTATGTATACATATCAAATCTCTTTTTTTCACATATGGTGAGATATTTTTATTTATGTTTGTAACTATATTTCGGTAATGTATAGTATTACTATTATTATTTATTACAAGAAGTATGATATTTTTTAAACCCACATAGGATGACATAAGCACTACCAACATGACAATATCTCTATCACACTAGATTGTAGAAGCACCTTTCGATAAAACGATAAATTTGAGATCGTAGAAAAATCAAAATGTGTATTTTGATTTATAAAAAGCTTCATTGATTCCATTGGTTGAGTTTATATATTTAAATTATGTTATTTTGATTTTATGTATTCAAAATCCAAACTTATTAAAAAAATTATAAAAATCAAAATAGTAAAAAAATGGTAATCCATAACCATGAGCTGGAGAATCATCTTAAAGGTGGAGACTACAACTTGGGAATTTGCATTTGATGAATTCCAAGTTCACTAAAGACATTTTTCATGTCAATAAGACCCACTACTAACAATACAACTAAATATGATGTTACTGGCTTGTTATATGATGGTATAGCTCATCAAATTCTCTACTTGACATTCCATCTAGACTCACAACTCTTTGTTAAATATATTTTATTTAGTGTTTTTTTTGTAAGTGAGCGTGAGTTACTGTATTACTGAAATAGATTATGATACAAAAAGAGGGGGAATCCCTTGATCTACCAAAACAGAAACTAGATCATGGATTCTGGAGTTGCGCTTGCTAAGATAACAAAAGGGTAGGGCTGGGCCGCCACCTTGGGAAACCGACCCAGTCCTACTATATTCAGTTTTGAAAAGTTAAACATAAGCATATATATAAAAGGACATAATCATACAAAAAGGAGGTTGCACCTACACTGAGCAACACGTCTTGACCAATGGCTGAACTGATGCTAGTCCAGGATGATGAGATGTTTTTTGTCTTCATCCTTTCTTTCCTTATTCTCATCCCTCTGGACCACCGTACGCGTCTTCCTGATACAGGCTGGGGTTCCACTCTGGTTCGGTGACGTGATGCCCATGTGGTGGACGTAGCAAAAGTATAGGTGGAATTGGCTTGCCATTCGTTCCATTTTCTCCTTCTGGTCCCTCTGGTCCTCAGCTAGCCGTTTTGTACTGGCCTCTAGGTTGCTAAGGCGACTCAGGATCTCTGTTAGCAATTTTTTGTGGTCCATGTTATCCTTCCGACTGACATCTTTCCATTTAGAGCTCATATTGCCTATTAACATATTTGTTCGCCAATCCTCCTCTACCATTTTGTGGTAGAGGGTTAATCTAGGCTGTGTGGCCCCTCGGTCCTTTATCCAGTCTGCTTCCTAAATCAGTTCCTCCCAACTTTACCCTTGCGTTTAGTATTGATTTCTTTCTCCCACCTGGTGATGATCGCTTTTCCCTTTTGTTCTACCTGCGTATGAAAAGAACCCTTGGATTCTTTGGCCGCTTGCTCCATCCTTGTAATCCTTCGAGGGATTATCAGAGGTTCTTTCCCCTGGGGGCTTCTCTTATTGTGGGTTTTCTTCATTCGTACCATCTCGGCTGGTTTGTGGTAGTTTTTGCCTTGGGTTCTCCTCATGTTCCTATTTTCACCTCCCTTGTTTTTATGATAGCCCCTGCAATTGCTCTTCTCCTATCTGTAGCTATTCCTGTTGCTTCTTCTCTTATGGGATTTCCCCATCCACGGGCTCGTCTTGGAAATCATGGTTTTCCGTAGAGGTGTACCTTTCGGTCCTTTTTCTCTGTCTCGGTATGTGTTCTCGTGATGACCTGACTATAACCCCTGCACCGACCCTTGTCTCTGCACGTTGTACAACCAACTGTGCCACTCCTCGTATCTGTACTTGGGTGAGGTGTATCCATACTTAACCATGGCAACACCTTTTTCCCTTTGTCCTTTGCTACCTGCTGATTACCTTCTCTTCTTTACCACAAACAACCCCTGTACTTATTCCTATTGACAGGACCTTGGTTCCATACCCCCGTTTGCTGTGTGGCCTGAGTTTGCATTGTAACTCGTGGTTGAGTGATGGGAAATCAAATTCTACCTGGTTCCTTTGTGCCTGTCATTTATCCTTGTGCCTCCTTCCTCGGTGTGGTCGTCCGTACTTCAGCTGCCATCACGGTCTTTTGTCTCTAGTTGGATGTAGTTTGTTCTGAACTGACCATTCAGGATGTTACTCCAGCTAGTGTCAAGTTTTGATCCTTCCTTGCTGACCCCCTCATTAGCGATTTTTTCTGCAAGTCCATTTGCTGACTTGTGTACCTAGCGCAACTCCACTGCGTTCCCCATCTGTAAATGCTCCTAGATTTTTTGCAGGAAATGTGCCAAGTGCCAGTGCCTCTAAATTTTGCCCACTCTGGTGCCATTTTGGAGTCTCTCAACTGTGTTCATAACCAGCGTGGAATCACCTTCCACTATGGTGTTTGTCATCCTTTCGCGACTTAGAATCTCGAGGCCAGTCTCTAGGGCTCCGAATTTCGTGGCGTTGTTGGTTGAGTTTCCCAGACTCCCGACATACAACAGGATTATATTTCCATCACTATCCCTGATTACCCCTCCCATTCCTATCATTCCTGGGTTACCTTTTGATGCCCCGTCGAAATTCATCTCGAGGGATCCTGCTGGGGGGGGGAGGGGGGGCTTCCAGTTGTGCTCACCTACTGGGAGTTGCAGTAACCGCCTTACTTGATTGCGGTTGCACCCATCTTTCAGGTGAAAAAATTCTAGAATATGGGAGTCCTGGTCTGTGAGTTGCACTCTTACTGTCTCATAGTTGTGGCGCTGAACTGTTTCTCTTATCGGGGAGATTATTGTTTCCTTGAGTTTCCCTTCCGGACAAATTTCATTCCTGAAGATGCGTCAGTTCCTTTCTTTTCATATTGCCCATATGATAATCCCCAGAATGAGGGTCCAACAGAGGTTCACCTCTTCATTTTTGCTGTAATTCTCTTTCCAGATATTGATAGTTGCGCAGATGTTACCTCAGATCCTATTGGACTATCAGAAGATAGCTGCCGCCCAGTCCCAGATCTATGCTATGTAGATGCATTCATCAAGGACATGATTCGTTGTTTCTTCGTTAGCTTGATAGAGGTGGCATCTTGATGGGCCTATGAATCCCCTTTTCCTTAGGTTTTCCCAAGTTAGAATTCGGTTCTGGAGTATTAACCATTTGAAAATTTTAATTTTTGGCCATTGGGCGTTGTTCCAAAGCTTATCCCATTGTTGCGTCAGGTATTCCTGGTCCTGGTCCTCCATGTAGTGTCAAACTTCTTTCAAGTTGAATTCCCCCCCATATTTTTGTCCTGATCTCAATTGGTCCTCTTCTTCTGAGACTGGAATTTTCCTTCTCCCTAGTTCCTCCTCCACCTCTTTTACGCTTGTTGCGGTCCAGTCTCTATTTTGCGGACTGAGAGTGTCCCAGATTCTCCATCTGTTGCGATCTGTTTCTTGTTTCCACTAGTGGTAGACTCTGGTTTTAGCTTGCGTGGTCATCTCCTATTGGAGTTCCTCCTTGTCCTGATTTTCCATTCTAGGTTCCTGTTTCCAGGCATCCTCCCATAATCTGGTTGTTCTACCATTCCTTACTTCCCAGAAGATGTGTGTCTGAATGCAGGCTTTGTTGCTCCATGCTAGGTTCCAGATGGATGATCCCCCCCTGTTGCCCCTAAATCTAATTCTGTCCTGTTCGTTTATGTATGGGGCATACTTGGCCTTCTAGAGGCTTACACACGGTGTAGTAGTTTCTTTGACCCATCGCCACTAGAGTTTCGCCCCGTAGGCGTCGTTGGTTACTTGTGGGTCTCGTAGCCCTAGGCCTCCTTTTCTTTTTGGTTTACAGACCTTCTCCCATGCCACCAAGGACCATTTTTTATTTCTTTCCACTCCTCGCCACAAGAAGTCCCTTTGGATGGTTCTTATTTTTTGTAGTATCCTCTTGGGGGTTGGAAAAATAGACATCATAAAGGTTGGAATTGCTTGCAGAACCGATTTGGTCAAAATGAGTCTTCCCGCTAGGTTGAGGGATCTGTATGTCCTGTAACTTGTTGATCACTCCCTCCCAAGTTGACATTTTGTATGCTCTGTCTGTCAGGGGGATGCCCAAGTACTTGGTTGGGAGTGATTTTCGTTCAAAGCCCAAAATATTGGCCATATTTCTTTGGATTGTAGGGTTGGTGTTGAAGAAAAAGATCATAGATTTGGAGTGGTTGATCTCTCCACCTGAGGCTTCCCCAAAATCTTCTAGGATTCTTTTGTAGGATTTTTCTTCCTTGACCGTGGGTATGCCATGGAGTAAGGTGTCATCCATGAACTATTGATGTGTGGAAGTAGGGCAGTTTTTGAAAGGTTTGATGCTTGTTATTTCTCCTGCAGCTGTTGCACTTTTTATACTTCGACTGAGACCTTCCATCATCAGAATGATCAGTAAAGGGGACATCGGGTCTCCTTGTCTGATGCCTCTCGTGGGCCATACATTTTTGGCTGGGGCTCCATTTATTAGGAGCGAGTAACTTGTCGTGGACACTAGGTTGACTATCCAGCTGATCCAGTGCTAGGTGAAACCAAAGTCTTCCAGTGTCTTGACCATATAGTGCCAGCTAATTTTGTCATAAGATTTTGCCTAGGTCCAGTTGTATTATCATTCCCCCTCTCCTCTGAGTTTTTAGGGTGTGTATTAGCTTGTGAGCATGGATGGTGTTGTCCATTATTTGTCTTCCTTCCATGATGTAATGTTCATGACTTGGATAGTCTAGGAAACACTGATAATGTGTGTGTAGGATCAATTGTTTACAACATATAAATGGTCATACAAATAATAAATGCGACAAAGGACTGAAAATTTTATATTATGATATCTCTGCAGATTACAAAGGCCGAATGAAGTTGAATAAAATGACAACACTCGGCTAGATCAAAAGACAAAAGGATCTTAGCCGAAATACAAATAAACAACTAAAGATAATACCCAAAATATGTGAGCACTACGTAATTGCTGCTGAAGAATGATGGAAGACCTGTGTGATCTTCCCGGTGACTAGGGTGTGTCTCTCAACACTGAAATCAACCAATTGGTGTCTTCCTACTAGAATCCACTAAACTGTCTCTCATGAGATGCGCCTCTCTCCTCAATGACAAGTCATAATCTACATAATGATGAATTAGGTCGCTGACCCTTCCTTTATAGCTTTCCAAAAACCTAAATCATGTTGAAACTCTAATTCACCGTTGACTTCCAAAACCCTAAATCACTGCTGAAACCCTAATTCACTGTTGACTTCTATTTTTAGCTCATAATGAATTAAAAGTGCTTTTAACCCTTTTTAGCTCAATGCCACTTTTCAAATATAACACCTGTGACTGGAGTGACCTCTAGTAACCTTGTTTACCCCTTTTTGACCCTGGCTATAGTCTAACGGGGTGGTTTATACCATTAAGCCTCCTCTCTGGAGATCCTATTTGGAAAGGGACATGGCAGTCCTCCCTTCTCGAAATTGCTTGTCCTCAAGCAATACCAGTCCGGGGTACTGCAACACTAGCTCTCTCTCCCAAGTAGCGTCCTCTATTGGAAGCCCTCTCCATCTGATCAAACACTCTTTGATGACCTTGCTCCTTAGTTTCTTCTCCCGGAACTTCAAAACCTCCTCTGGAACTAAGTCCAACTATCCGTCCTCATCCAACGGGGGAAGCTCCTCTGATGTGCTAATGAATTGTCCCACTACCTTTTTGAGGCAAGACACGTGGAACACGTTATGAATCTTGCTCCCCTCTTGAAGCTCTAGCTTGTAAGCAACCTCACCTACTCGACGCATGATCTTGTAAGGACCATAAAATCTGGGCTTGAGCTTCTCGACCCCACTCTTCTTCAAAGATGACTGTTTGTAGGGTTGGAGTCTCAAGAAAACAAAATCTCCAACCTCAAAGCTGCGCTCTATCCTGTACCTGTCCACACTTATATTCTTTCGGTTTTGCGTCGTCTGCAGGTTCTCTTTCAACAACTTGAGAATATCCTGACTCTCTATGATCCAATCCTCGGCCTTGGGAGCTCTACTCTCCCCGAAGACCAAGTCTATAAAAGTGGGAGCATCATATCCATACAATGCTTAGAAGGGTGTCACACCAATTGACATGTGGAAGGTGGTGTTGTAGGAATGTTCTCCTAAATGTAACCACTTTACCCACATTCTCTGTTGTCCTCCTACATAGTTCCTCAAATACCCTTCAACCCACTTGTTGAAAATATCAGTCTGGCCATCTGTCTGAGGGTGATAGTTGGTGCTAGGTGTCAACTCTGTCCCCGCCAACCGAAACAACTCTCTCCAAAATGTCCCTATGAACCGACTGTCCCTGTCACTGATGATGTTCTTCGAAAACCCATGAAGTCTGAAGACCTCCCTGAAGAAAATATCAGCTACCTGAACTGCATTGTACTCTGTCATTATGGCATAGAAGTGAGCAAACTTGGTCAATCTATCGACCACTACATAGATACAATCCTTACTCTGGACCTTGGGTAGACCTGTGATGAAGTCCATACATATACTCTCCCATTTCTGCTCTGGAATGGGGAGTGGCTGAAGTAGCCCCGCTGGAAGAGCATGCTTTGACTTGTTCTGCTGGAAATTCACACACTCACTGACGTGTCTTGTAACATCCTATTTGAGGCCCTTCCATGAGAACCTCTCTCTGATATGTCTATATGTTTTGAAAAACCCTTGATGGCCTATTAGAGGTGAATCATGAACTGCGGTGAGGATCTTCTTCTTGAGCCCTGAATCTGGCACCAAGTAGACTCTATCCTTGTAAAATATGACATCGTCAATGACCCTATACCGGTCATCCTATATCTGCCCATCCATCACCTCACAAGCGAACTTGTTCTTGGAATATTCCACTAACAAGTGGGATTTCGAATCTGCTGAAATCTCCATAAAAGAACATGCCGCAGGTCTCCTCGATAGTGCATCGAACACAATGTTCTTCTTCCCCTTGACATACTCTATGTCAAAGTCGAATGCCTATACCTTCGACACCCATTTATGTTGGCACTCACTGAGGTCCTTCTGCTCAAGGAAATACTTCAAACTGTTGTGATTGGTCTTGACCACGAATTTGTTGCCCACCAAATATTGTCTGAACTTGGTCAAGGCATGCATGATTGCCAATATTTCCTTGTCATAAATGGAGTACAACCTCTCAGGTTGACTAAGCTTCTGGCTCTCGAATACAATGGGGTGTCCTCCCTACATCAAAACTACACCAATCCCTTCGCCGGATGCATCACACTCTAGTACAAATGGCAAGGTGAAATCTAGTAGTGCCAACACTGGACAAGTGCCCATGACTTCCTTCATGAGATCAAAGGATTCTTGTGATTTCTCGGTCCATATGAAGGCCCCATGCTTGTTAAGATCTGTCAGCGGTGCTCCAAGCTGAGAAAAACCCCAGACGAACCACCTATAATAGCTGCACAACCCGAAGAAGCTCCTCAATTCTGTCACGTTCCTGGGCATTGGCCAATCCAGAATGGCCCTGATCTTATCTTGGTGCACCTATACCCCCTGTGCCCTGATGATGTGGCCTAAGTAAAGTAGCTCTGTCATATCGAACTTGCACTTGGGCTCTTTGGCTTATAATGACTGTGCCTCCATGATGCTCAATACCTCATCCAAGTGCCTCATATGCTCTTGCCATGATCGACTATAGATCAAGATGTCGTCGAAGAAAACCAAGATTGATTTCCTTAACTGATCCCTGAATATATGGTTCATGCAAGATTAGAATGTAGTGAGTGCATTGGTTATACCAAATGGCATAACTAGGAACTCGAAGTGTTCAAAATGACATCGAAATGCCGTCTTCTCTATGTCTTGCTATCAGATGATGATCTGATGATATCCAGAGCATACATCAATTTTTGAGAAGAAAATTGCCCCATGCAGTTCATCCATTAACTCGTCAATGCCATGGATAGGGTACCAGTTCTTGATGGTTTTCTTGTTCAAGGCTTGGTAATCAATGAAAATCCTCATGGTGCCATCCTTCTTCAGAACTAAGACAACTGAAGAAGCAAATGGGATGCTGCTCGGTCTAATGTGTCCCATCGCCAACAATTCCTTGATTTCCTTCTCTATCTCATCCTTAAACCTCCTAGGATGATGATAGGGGGGGTGATCATAGGTTTGGCCCCCTCCTCCAATTCAATGGTGTGCTCAAATCCCCTGTCAGGTGGTCTCCCTGGTGGAATTGCCTCAAAGACCTACTGATGTTGTCCCAATAAATTCTTGATGTCTGTATGGTACTATTGTCAACCTTCTGAATCCTTCTGAGTAGTGATCAAGCATTCTATGGCATATGCTACCTCCCCATGTATGGATATCCTCTCCATCCTCTTGGCTGAAACTGTCCTGGGTGCTCCTATTGACATACCTCTTAGAACAACCTTCTTCCCATCCTGTTCTCTGAATCCCATTTCCAAGGTTTGGTAGTTGGTGGTGATTTTCCCAAGGTAATCATGCACTGAACTCCTAACACCACATCTGTGTCCGATAGGTCAACCACATAAAATGTGTCTCTCACTGTGCAGTTTCCCAACTTCATCTCTAAGTTTGGAACTCTGTCTAGACACTCCACTGTGTGGCCATCTGCTACCGCAACATCAAACCCCTCAAACTCCTCTGTTTGAAGTGCCCGTCTCGATACTAGTGAAGCCTCGATGAAGTTGTGGGTGGCCCCACCATTTATCAGGGTGATTGCCCGTTGCCCCTGAATTATCCCTCTGATATGGAGGGTATCATACCTGGGAACACCAGAAAGGGTAGCTATGACTCCTCCCTTTGTTGGTTTCCTCCTGTTAGGCTACTTTGGCTGTTGTGGGACTACTGGAGGATGGGCTCTTGCCGATGTCGGTGGTCTACGGGGAGACTTCTCCTCTGCTGGTGCTAACTCCTCCTCTAAACTAGTGGATCCACTGTCCTGCTCCTCCTCCTCACTGTCCACGCTGTCTGCTGCTACCTCAATATAATGAATCTCTCCCTTGCCCATGCACCCGTGGCCTGGGACCCAAGGATATTTGCAGCTGAAGCAAATCTTCTTCCTCATAAGCTCTCTCCTAGTCTCATCATCCAACTTCTCCTTGCCCTTTCATTCTCTCTGGAATGGCTTCCTGTCTCGATCCCTCTTGGGCACAAATGGTTTGGAGAAAGTTTTAGTCTTTGGCACTGAGTCTTCCAGATCTCGACTACGAAGGATGGCATCCTACAAAGTGGGAGGCCTCTATGCCTTCACCCATCCTCTCAAAGGCTTTGTGAGTCCTTCTGTGAATAGTATGATCATCCTGGGCACTGATGTATCTGCCACTACCACGACTACCTGCTGAAACTCTGTGATGAATGCCTCTGCTGTGCCAGTTTGTCTCAACTGGGCTAGATCCTTGAAGTGTATCTCGGGATCCTTCCTATCAAACATGTCCATGAGCCTATCTGTAAAATCCTTATAGGAGTTGATGCGACTGTGACCCAATGTCACCAGTCCATGATACCACCACTCATGTGCCTCACCCTCCAAGTGTAAGGACGTGAAACTGATGGCCTCTGTCTCGGTCATCTGGTTGAGCTTGTAATACGTGTCTAGCTTTTGTACCCAAGCTCTCTCAATGTATTTGGATGATCCGTCGAAAGAAGGGATGGTGAGTTTCCCAACTTTTTGGATGAAATCAAGGTTATGCCCCTACTGCTGTTGTGGTCCTCCCCTCTGCGACTCTCTGGAGCAGTTCCCGAGTCTGAGTCCACAGTACTCGACTAAGGATATGTCCTAATGGAAGTCATGACCCAATGCTGTGTACTCCCTCCTATACTCTGCAATGTCGTCTGCATGAGTGGGTTGCCTCTGTGCTATAGGTGGTGGTGATGCTATCAAGGGTGCCCTCTAGAAACTGGGAAACAAGGGTCTGGGAATCCTAATTCCAGAGTTGTATGTGCAAGAGGGTGACCGGGGTATACTTATTTCTCCTAAGTTCCCCTGTGATGCATGCGGGACTTGTGTGTCTGGGGTGCCCACTCTAGCCAATATATCAACCACCTATGCCAAGGACTAAGACACGGTCCGTTGACTAGCTAACATATCGTTGATAACCTGCATGAAAGCTGTCTCTGGATCTACAGAGGCTTTTCCACTACCCTCTGGTTGCTCATATATGTCTCCTAGCATCCTCTCAGGCTCGCGCTCAGCCTCACACTCTGCCCTTCTCTCTACTTCTCTGTGTGCCTCTTCCTCTTCCTCTGAGCTAGGAGGAAAAGGGGGAAAATCAGGCCTATGCCTTCTTTCCTTATGCCTACTGTAAGTGACATATTCATCACCTACGTGTTCATGACCCTCTGGGTCTTTTGCTGCACTCATTATCTTTAGTCACAGGCTGGCAGGACTAAAGATCTAATACCACTGTAATGTTCCTGACTTGGCTAGTCTAGGAAACACTGATAATGTGTGTGTAGGATCAATTGTTTACAACATATAAATGGTCATACAAATAATAAATGTGAAAAAGGACTGCAAATTTTATATTATGCTATCTCTATGGATTACAAAGGTCGAATGTGGCTGAATAAAATGACAACACTCGGCTAGATCAAAAGACAAAAGGATTTTAACCGGAATACAAATAAATAACTAAAGATAACACCTGGAATATGTGAGCACTGCGTAACTGCTGCTGAAGAATGATGGAAGACCTGTGTGATCTTCCCCGTGACTAGGGTGTGTCTCTCAACACCGAAATCAACCAACTGGTGTCTTCATCCTGGAATCCACTAAACTATTTCTCCTGAGATGTGCCTCTCTCCTCAATGACAAGTCATAATATGCATAATGATGAATTAGGTCGCTAACCCTTCCTTTATAGCTTTCCAAAACCCTAAATCATGCTGAAACTCTAATTCACTGTTGACTTCAAAAAACCTAAATCATTGCTTAAACCCTAATTCACCGATGACTTCTATTTTTAGCTCATAATGACTTAAAAGCGCTTTTAACCCTTTTTAGCTGAATTTCACTTTTCGAATATAACACCTGTGATTGGAGTGACCTATAGTAACCCTGTTTACCCCTCTTTGGCCCTGGCTATAGTCTAATGGGGTGGTTTAGACCATTAAGCCTCCTCTATGGAGCTCCTATTTGGAAAGGGACATTACACACAAAGCCTTCCCGTTCTTGAGAGATCAGTGTGGGTAGGAGTTGTTTCAATCTATTGGCTATGAATTTGGAGATTATCTTGTAAACCACATTGCATAAAGCTATAGGTCTGTATCGGTCAGGGGTCCTGGATTCATTTTCTTTGGGAATTAGAGTGATAATTGTGGCATTTAACGCTTTTAGAATGGAGGCTGACCGTCTAGAGTCCTCCACCACCCTATAAACATCATGTTTGACCACTTCCAAACAAGATTTGAAAAAATCCACTGTGAAACCATCTGGACCTGGGGATTTCCCATTGGGCATTTCCTGGATCACTTGGTCAATTTCCTCCTCAACAATGGGTTTATTGAGGTTGTTATTTTGTTCCTCGGTGACTAGACGGGGGATGTGCTGGGTTATCCTTTGGATGGCCTCCGTTCTATCTGTGTTGGGTTCCTGGGCTATCCCACATAAGTGATTTACCATAGTAGTTTCGATCTCCTTGTGATATTCTCTCTCGACCCCATCCCAATCCTTAATTTTCAGGATTTTGTTGTGGGCTCTTATGGCCATGGTTGTTCTATGAAAAAATTTGGTGTTCCACTCTCCTTCCCTTAGCCATATGATTCAGGACTTTTGTCGCCAAAGAGTTTCTTCCCACTGGCATCTAGCTTCCCATTCCTGGGTCATCTGGATATCTTCCTTTTTGCGATCCTATGTATATCCCTTAGCTATGCAGATTTCCTGGAGTTTTCTCATTTTGTCTTCAATGTTTTTTTTCCCTTGGTTTATATTTCCAAAGATTTCCTTGTTCCACTCCTTGAACTTATATTTGATGTATTTTAGTTTCTTATAGAGTTTGAACATCCTTGTCCCTTGCTTTGGTTGTTACTCCCACCACCACTATTTGATTTTTTCCTTGAAAGTGGGGTGTTCGATCCAAAATTTCTCAAATTTGAAGGGTCTATTATTCGATGTGGTTTGGAAGCCTTCTTCTAGTTGGACTGACCAATGATCAGACCCTTCCCAGGGAAGGATGCTGCATTCTAAGGTTATCCCCTGCATAATAATAGACTCCGATACTAAGAATCTATCTAGTATTGTCACTACCTAATATTGGTTCATCCATTTATTGTTCCAAGTGAACTGTCCATTATTAGTTTTGCTGTCCACCATCTCCACTGTGCCTATGAACATTGAGAAATATTCTTCATCTCTATCCAATCTTCTTGTACCTCCTTTTTTCTCCGCAAGTGACATGATGATATTGAAGTCCCCTGCTAGGATCTATTGGAGGTTGTTGGATTGGGTTTTAAGGTCTTCTAGGTCTCATATCATCTTTCTCTTTTCCTCTGACACTTGGGGTCCATACACATTGGTGCATATAATCACCTCCGTGTTACCAATGATTTTCATGCTAACCGTGAGTGTGTGCATGGTAGCTTCGATTACTATTAGGCTCAACACTTGTGGGTTCCACAAGGTGAGAATGCCTCCTGCCATCTGATGGCCTCCGAAAACCAACATATTGTACTTTCTCCATTTTTGTTTGTTAATTGCTTCCATTATGTCTGTAGTTCATTTTGTCTCTTGAATGAAACAAAGATCCAGTTGTTCCTTCCTAAGTCTACTTTTGAGGATTCTCTTCTTTCAGGGGCTGTTTAGACCTCTTATATTCCATGTTATAACCTTCATTTGAACATGTGGGGGGGAGTTGGGGAAGAGTTTCTTGATCTTACTTGAGTTTATCAGCAATGCTCCAAGCTCCTACAGGGTTACGCTGTTTGATTTCCTGCCTTTTTCCTTCCTCGTCTGCTTGGGTGAGATATGTGTTTGTCCCTCGTCAGTTTTGATTCCTAGGTGTCCTATCTCCCCATGTGTGCGCTTGAGCCCTCTAGATTTGGCTTCCTCCCTTAGGAGGAATAGGTATTGGATGTGGTCTAGTTGCTCCGTTGGTACATTGTCTACTCCCTGCCTTTTCCATTGCTCTAATATGTTTGGGAAATATATCTCTTCCCTTTCCATAAGGTATATGAGATCAGGGTCTTCTGTACCTACTTCGCTTAAGGTCATGTTCGCATCTCCCTCTGCTTCTTGCATGGGGGTGTTGTTGTCTCTGGTTTCTCCATCCATAGGAGTTGCGCCACTCCCCTCTTCCTTCTTATTACTTGGTCTATCTATGTTCTCATTTGTTGCTAGTTCTCTGGCTTCTTGAGCTTTTGTCAATTCCTTTCCGCCTTCTGCCCCTTTGTTGGTTTTGTCCCATCCTTCTATTATATTCCAGGCCTCCGGGTTGCTCCCTGTTGGGGTTTTACTTTGTTTCTTGTTAGCTATGTTTCTGTGGTTCGACTTTGTAAACCCATCCTCATCCTGCTGTGGTTTGGTGCTTTCCACTTCCTATTTTTTATTGAGAGGACATTCTTTGATTAGGTGTCCATGTTCATGACATCTTCTGCATCTGAAGGGGATCTGCTCGTAGTCTATGTTTTGGATCCATTCCTCATCCTTGAATTCTAGACTTATGGCTTCTGGGAGTGCTCTCGACACATCCATCTCTATGTAGATTCTTGCGTAGGATCTATATCTCCCTTTCAGGGTGGCTTCTGACGTCTTCACATATTTTTCCAATTTGTTCCCTATTTCTTTGAAGGTAGAGGGTAGCCAGTAATCTAACGGTAAGGAGTAAAATCTCATCCAGACCGATACATTCTTGAAAGTCTCTTTTTCTGGGGAGAATTTTTCCTTCCAAGGTCACATGTATAGTCCTGCTGAGGCGTGGAAGTATGCCCCCCCCTCAAAGACCCTATCCCTGTCTTCCAGGTTCATGAATACTACTGTGAAGAATCCTTTCGAACCCATATGGAGTTCCACTTCTCCACTTGGCTTCCAGTGATATTTAATCCATTCTTTCCGTGGGCCACAACCCCATAAAATTTCATATTAGCGCATGTGTCTTCATCTGGTGCCTGTAGAGTTGCGTTTGCGGATCCTCCAGGATTACCTTGGGTATCTTTGCTGTTTTAGGTTTACACGGGTTGCACCCTTCTGCCCCATTGGGCTTTGCTGTTTCTTGCGCAACGCTCTGAGTTTCTCTGGCTTCTTCCCCCATGAACTCACTTTTTCCCTGGTTCCTTTCCTGACTTTTTTCTGGGTTTGATCCCGAGGTGCTTGTCATTGGTGCCTTGAAACCTATGTCTCTTGGAACTTTTCCCCTGTCCACCACTACCTGTTTGTATGACGGGTCTCCATTACCCCCCCTCCGCTTTTCTACTCATGCTTTCCTATGCTATGGCCTCAACTGCCAAACCTTAGCATGCAGTTGCTCCAAACCCTAGCTTGCAATTGCTATCCTTTCAATTTTGATATTTTTTTTCTATTTTATTTAGTGTTATCAACCCTCATTTATATTGCTTCTTTTTTGCACTTCGATTATATTACATTCATTCACGTCCCAAGAAGTCAAAATGTTAATGTTTTTATTAATAGTTTAGCAAACCTATTTTATATTGACATTTATCACATTAAATGATAGGAAACGAAGGCACATTTATATAATATTTAACTAGAAGTGATCAATGATAGGAAATGAAGGCACATTTATATAATATTTAACTAGAAACATAATAAGTTAAGCACACAAAAATATAATCCAAGAAATATTTTTTTGCATTCAATAAAAACAATCTAAATGTTTAAAAAAACAAGCACATGTTGATATCAAAACTGGGTGTCAAACCCATAAACCAAAATCCGATCACTACACCCAAAAGAAAAATCTCATCCTTAAGGAGCATCGAAATCTTGAAAAGTGGACACATCATCACCTTTGAGTGTTGGTGTTGTCTCATTTGTAGCAACGTCACCTCCATGATAAGCTATATGCTTGCAGTATGCCACACAAGTTGTCACTACCCTCATAGTAATTACTCACGAGTCTAGTGAGACTATGGAGCACACAACTAGGATCCTCCTTTCTAGTGTTCAAATATATGGGTGGTATGTCATGAGTAAAATCCTTGATGAGTAAAATACTCATCAAAGTGTTTCTAAATAGAAATGATGCTTTATTCCATGCTCATGTTGTGTTCTATGAGTCTGTTGTAACCACAACAAGCCCCCCATTTCTTTTATCCTTCATTGGACAAAAGAAATAGCCCCCTATCATTTTTTATATTAAAATGTCTAACCTACCTATAATTTGGTGTCATCTATTTTTCCTTGGATTATTTGGATGAAAATATGAATTATTGAAAAGCACTCAGTTAAGGAACCTATTATAAACTGTCTTGTTGAATCTAGTATCAATGTCTCTACTTCTGATCAGTATCAAGACCTTTAAGAAACCTCAGTGAAGTAATGTGTTGGTACCCCAACAACCATTTAATCAGATACCTGATTGTCCATTGGATGTCAGAAGCTAAGCTGGTATGGTGATGCATCTTGGATAACTAACATCCCTCATTTCTTTTACTAAGAATACTTCAAAGCTAATCTATTAAATCCATGATCAGGCAGAAGTGGCAATTTCTATTCCCTGGTGTCGGGATGTTTATTCTTGGTGATTCAAAGTTTGGAATTTAAAATACTTTAGTTTGGGGCCTTACCTTCATTTCTATACCAATTCAACATGCGTTGCTCACATGCTATACTGTTTATTTCATAAGGGCCAACTGATCGATGATTACCTTTAATGCAATCAATTTTCATTGGCTTGTGCATATCTGATCATAACAATCACAAATACCATCCACTCAATCTATGACCTTCCTAATGATCTAAACAAAGTAAGGGGGGCCGGGGGAGTTTCACTTTAAAATCTCTCTATTCTGATCGAGAAGGAATGCTCTATTATTACCAACTTGCACTCTCTAAACATACGGGATAAATCAAATACATCACACATTTTTCTATTGTTGGGTCTCCCTTTTGATATCTCCAGTTACCCTATTTTTTTCTGTTATCTTGACCAAGTTTTCTGTAGATGCATGAACCGTTTACCTCTTATCCTCGTTGTGACATCCTTTATCCACTTCTACATGTACATGAGGTAATATTCATTTAGTAATGATTTTTGTGGTTTATTAATAGTTAGAACTGAATGATTATATGCTCTAAGTTCTCTAATTACCTTGTTGTTAATATCTCGATTCAGACATGATTTTATGACAAAGTTCCCAATCATCGGGTACTTGTATGGATATGGTACCCACACTCATCCAGTACCGGTGTTTATTACCTGTGTTCATCCGGTACCAATGGTTATTACCCGCGTTCATTTAGTACCAATGTTTATTCTCCTGCACTCATCCAGTACCAATGCTTATTTGCCACCTGTACTCGTCCGATACCTCTTTCCACATATGAAGATTCAAGTGAATGAATGGATCATATTCTATGGGTCCAAGGAAGCAGTTGGTCAACACATATTCTATTTTGGATTTCACGATATGCTTCATCCTCATGCACTTTGTGCCATGAGGATGAATCCACTTCCATGTAAAACGATTTATTGATCAATTACAGATTAGCATGATTATTGAGCGTTATCTCCAGTCTTGTTTGTATCATCCATTTCTCTTTAAAAGAGATCCCTGCAGATGTTTGAAGTAGTAGGAAAATTATTGTTATGCTGCGAACTTAACATTTGAACAAACTCTTGTTGTAAACCTATTTTGCTGAAGAAATAATATGAATTGAATTTCATTGAGTTTATTTGTTTGGTGAAGTTCATCATTCTATGAATTTTCTTCAAGCTTCCTTGTTGTCATGGAAAGGGCCCACCGATCCAACTTGGAAAGCTTCTTGTAATTTCATTCTGAATCTAATTACTATTAGTGTGTGTGTGGAATAGTCTTAGACTTTGGTTATATCATTCTTAGTATAATTCAATTTCTGGCTTGATTCAGTAGAATGTTTGATATGAGTAAATTGTGAGTACAACATTGGATAGTGGCATCTCTGTAGTTGTTTATGATTCATGAGTGCAATCATTTATTTTCTGAGTTGTTTTCTTTAATGTTAGATTCTATCTTGCGAGGTGTGGTAGTACATGCACGGTTTGAGATTCCATATTTCACATTACATGAGAGAGCAAATGGAACATCTCATTAAAACTTTGTCTCCTGTGTAGGAACAAAATAACTTTTCATATTTGTTAGATTGCATTGATTCCCTTTCAGAATATCATTAATTTAAAGGGTGTGCAGAACTAGATAGGAATTGCTTGCAAGTTATTATTGAATGGAATTGTGACAGGGAATGAGATTAGAATCCATATTTCACCTTCATGAACCAGTAAATGCATAGTATTATTACCTATAAAAGAGTCTTTGGAGTGCATGTTAGTTAGATCCTTTTCTTTGAATTCTGTTCTTTAATTTTTGAAGTGTGGAAAACATAGTGCACATTTTGAAAGTGTTCTTGATTTCCACTATAGACATAGATACATCACCCATTGTCGGCACATATAGTGTATACACTCTATTGATTATGAATTTAGGTCAATAATTTATGTTTGGTTATATGCTATACATATAATTGCGCCAAAATTTTGGCGTTGTTGTCGGGGAGTTGTAAACGGTAATAGGAAGTGTTGCATTTAGATTGATTGGATAATGTTGGATTGGTTTTAAGGACGACCTAAGGGAGGAGAGAAGACGATAAGACGAAAGGTAAGAACCTGCGTATCCACTTTGGTGGGGTCACTGCAAAGCTAGGTTTTCCTGTTTTCTTTAGCAATTAGAATTTGTATTGTGTTAGCATTGGATCTTTTTCGTTTATATGAGAAGAGTTAGAGATAATAAAGGAAGATTTGTTACAACAAAAAATCCAGAAAAATTATTTGGTCCAAGAAAAACCCCTCCCACTAACTCTGCTAATTGGTATGTAGGAAATGTTTTCATGAGAGAAAGTTAAGAA
Organism: Picea engelmannii; assembly: GCA_009831015.1. Lineage (NCBI taxonomy): Eukaryota > Viridiplantae > Streptophyta > Pinopsida > Pinales > Pinaceae > Picea > Picea engelmannii. Next base: position 139,899 of record ML793610.1, read on the forward strand.
GCAATAATTGAAGATATAAGAAACCTTGAAGCTGAAGCTACTGTGAAAATTTCACAACAAGCAGCAGGAGAAGCAATTGTGACCCAATTAGAAGAAGGATTTGGAAAAGAAACAAAGGCAGTAGTAGAAGAAGTTGAATATGCAGTTGGAGCAGTGCATAAAGTATTGGAAAACCTAAATATTCCAAACAATCCAATGGTTGAATCATCACCTAGTGGGGAAACATCACCTGCAACCTATAAAGTGTTGTTTGTAAATATGGCAGATGAGGAAAGGAATGAAAACAATGAGACAAAGACGTTTGGGTTCCCAATACTGGAAATTACCATAAATCTCACCATAAAGAATATGCCACTGTCACCATTGCCTCACTTTCATGGTATTTCATCTGAGGACCCTGATTCATTCATGTTTGAGTTTGATATATTATGCATAAGTCATGATAAAAAATTGAAACTGTTTCTATACACACTAAAAGACTCAACATTAAGATGGTTCATGAGTCTAGGGGAGCATAGTATTTTATCTTGGGATGACATGAAGCCAAATTTTCTCCAAAAATATCAGGATTATTGTAGAACTAGAGATGTTATGAATGAAATATTCAATATGCAACAATCTGAGTAGGAAAGCTTAGAGGATTACTTGAAAAGGTTCCTTTATAACTATGAAAATACCAAACAGTTTTCCCTTGATACAACCACAATTAGAACTATTTTTTTGAAAGGTGTTAGGGATAAATGTATAGAGGTATTTAACCTTATGAGTTATGGGGATGTATCCCTTATCTGAACGAAAGATCCAAACCACACTGTATTTTACATGGCCACCTCTAAAAGAGGCCAAGGTTGTATTCTCTTGTTGTTTTTTTCAGCGAAAACATGGAAAAAGGCCTACAATGTGGCACATTGATGATAAATCACTTTTGATGAGAAAGGTTCAGTCAAATTGATTAGATTACAAATAGATAGAAATCAAATGGGAAAATTTGTATAAATTATGCGCTCACATTTTCCTCTGTCTTTTTAGGATGAGAAGACTCCTCTTTCTTTCCGAGTAACATGACACATTTGATTGAAAAACAAAACATGCATCACTAACAATATTCAAAGGAGAAAATCCCATAGATCAAAGAGAAAAAATATCACCTACGAAGGGATGTAATGATATGAACCAACGATATGCAAGTCCTCCTGTGGGCTTAGAAGGACCATTAACAAGGATACTACTTTGAATCATTTTCATTAGCTCGCGCCCACAAGGATGTGACCGTTTTAAAAAAACTATATCACCTGCAAATACCCATTACCGCGACCCACAAATATACAGAAATCATTGTGACAACATGTGCATGCACACCTTTACAAAAGCTACGAAGAAGCCTAAGACATAACCTTCCGAAGTTCCACAAACCCGCACACCGTACAAATTTCCCCATGGACCCCACCGATTGCGGTACTTATCTATACAAAATAATTCATTAAAAATTTGGCCACTCCCAAGAAATCTATTCCACCCTCACACCGAGAACCGACGACCCTGAAACACCATGAAATATTCTCGAGATCACACCACAAGAAAAACCTTTAAACAATGTATTTTCAAAGACTCACTCATGAAACCACATATCACATTCCTATCTTGTTTCAGAAGAATATTTGTGGGAAACCTTTCACAGGTCTTTCCTGGCCTAAACGTTAATGCAGAAAACCATGCAATGTCGAAACCCCGCAGCCCACAAACTCGCTAAATGAATTACTCATGCATAACCCATGCTTCTCTATCCATCAACCTGTTCTCATTCCCAGAAACCTTCTCACACAAAAATATATCTCCATCCTTCCTACTGATGATAAGTGATACAACTACTCCTATACACGTATCACACAACCTGACCGCTCACACATATAATATCCCTGCGAAATAGAAGAAGCACAATCCAATACATGAAACCTTAGATAAGCAGAGGACATATTTAGATAGAATTAGTTTCTATTGTACGAAAGCTAATAACTGTTCTAGTTTTCCACGTATCGAAATACTAATGAAGCGAGCAACCAAGCAGGAAGATGTCGATTGTCACACTCATGATTTGAACAAACATCGACCATATCCCTAGTCACATGAACCATACATTCTACGAATATGATGAATAACATGGGAAACATGACATGGAAAAATTGAACCACAAATCACCAGCTCATGTGAGATCATACAGACCTCGGGTAATTAATAATGACAACATCTGTTCAAATTGGAAAGAGCCAAGTAGGACAGAGTTGACGATACCCTTGCCTCATTGTCATACATAAAAAAGGATCACCCAAAATATTATAAAAGGAAGCAAAGAATAGGGAAAATTTCATTGTTTGGCAAATATATGGGTAGTTTTCTTAGTCGTGACAGTGGGATTAATACACTCCATCTATTTATTTCCACCAGGAGGAACTCTCAGAATTCAAGAAAGCCGAGCTAGTGAGAGACTTCACTTGTTTTCAAAAGAAGAAGAGTATATGTCACCAGAGAAAACATAACACATATTAAGAGATGGAGGTAATTCACAATTCAATGTAACGTCTTTCCATATCAAAACGAAAAAATAATTCAAAACCTTGCCACAGGAAAGAAACATGCATTCCGAGTTAAAAAATTATTCATGTTCCAAACGGGTAAGGCTAGGGAGAAGGATTTCATATTCTTCTTGATAAAATGGATCCCTTGAACCCTCGCACATGTATATGATCAATGAACAAGTTCTCCTATAGTTGGCCATCATTTGGACAAAATTTTTAGGGGGAAATCCCTTCACCCCCAAAGATTTCAAGTTTCTCACCTGCCTGAGGAGCACCATAGTAGGGAGGAATATTGTCTAATGATTTCTTTTGGCTCTAGAAAATCCAAATTTAATGAGAATGTGAAGAGTAGGGAAGTTGTAACCGAATATTAATGTAATTAGGAATTCCAACAGTCCACCCTCAAGTATATAGAAAATACAATGTAACAGAAAACGAGGGGGTTGGAAGGCCGAAATTGGGTATTTTATAATTCTTTATCAAACTCAAATACAGATAGGAAATCTCTCTACTTTTTTTTGTATTCATGAAAATGAATTATTTCTTCGAAGGAGGATAATAACAAGCACCTTCATGGTTCATTTATTCAATAGTGCACTGTTGTTGATTGTTTTATGCAAATATTTCAGTTTGTCATTCTTGCCAATTGTCATTTGTAGGAAATAATTATAAATGAACTATGAATTCAATTATAGGAACATTCTTATGAACATATATATGAAAATAAGTATGTAATATGATTTGATTCCATAAAGCTGGAACTACTTCTATTTTACACATTAAATTATAGACATGCAATTGATCCTGTTACTGTAATCACATCAACATCATCTAGCCATCCATGACTACATCACTAATATTCTCATCAAATGCAATCACAACCCCTAGGACATCCAAAGATCAACTTGTAAACCTAACTTTGTGATGAAAATCACAAGAGTAGTGAAAAAATACTAGTGTAGGCCTCATGTAAAATGAGGGGTAACACTTCCAACACAAACTGAATAATTTTGAACATAATCATAATTTCATTCCTCTTGCCAATGCCAATTTCTAGTAGGTTTGGTTCATAGCTTGCAACCCCAATGGATGAACCATCAATAAATTGACTTCATTAACTCAAATGGCTCTATTGTTGATTCTCTTGGTTAAAGTGGATTTAACCACTTTGTTTGATTATTGAATTACCAAGTCGAGTTGATGTCACAAAAGCTTCAATATCAGTTATTTCGTGTCTTTGTTTTTTTCTCTCATATAAGTACTATTTTCCTCCATAAATAATATTAGTACAAAATCATGATTTAAATACAAAATCTCATCTATCTCCTTCTTCTTTCCACGACCAAAATCACGGGCCTAATTGGCATGATGTTGGTTTTGAACGACAAAGACGATGAATATAAAGAGTGGGTGTGTGAGTGATATTTGAGTCTGGAAACCCTCCCATATCGTCAAGGCATGTAAACAAACTATCCATGTAAAATTTCAGTGCATACAGAAACATTTTGAAAAAATTTCAACATTGGCCCCATTCACAGGTCACCGTTGCCCATCATGTACTCTAGCCCTAGTACAATGTCTTTTAATAGTTGTTTCCTTTAAAATTTTACTGAGAAAATCAAAACGAAACGAGGACGATATGTGTCGATATATAGAGTGGGTGTGTGAGTAATATTTGAGCTAGAAACCCTTCCATATCGTCAAGGCAGTGCAAACAATCTATCCATGTCAAATTTCAGTGCATACAGAAACATTTTGAAAGAATTTTAGCGTTGGCCCCATTCACAAGTTATTGTTTCCCATAATGTACTGATCTAGCTCTAATACAATGTCTTTTAACTATTTCCTTTAAAATACGACTGAGATGCACGTCCCCTCGTCTACTAGTATTTCAAGGGCATGCAATAACGTTGATAAATAAGTACTTGATTAATCACACAAGCTTCAAGTTATTTTATGTCTTTGTTTTTTTCTCTCATCTAAGTACTCTTTTGTTCCATAAATAATATTAGTACAAAATCATTATTTAAATATGAAATCTCATGTATCTCCTTCTTCTCACCAAGACCAAAATCATGGGCCTAATTGGCATGATGTTGGTTTTGAACGACACATGCGATGAATATAAAGAGTGGTTTTGTGAGTGATATTTGAGTCTGGAAACCCTCCCATATCGTCAAGGCATGTGAACAGTCTATCCATGTCAAATTTCGGTGCATACAGAAACATTTTGAAAAAATTTCAACGTTGGTCCCATTCACAGGTTACTGTTTCCCATCATGTACTCTAGCCCTAGTACAATGTCTTTTAATAGTTTTTTCCTTTAAAATTCGATTGAGAAAATTAAAACAAAATGAGGATGAGATGAGTCGATATATAGAGTAGGTTTGTGAGTGATCTTTGAGTATACATATGAATGAATGGAATTCTCTTGGTTTCAGGAATAATTTATTCTCTACTAAACAAGGCCAACAACATGAAGGTGTAAGCTCATATGCCCCCCCCCCTCTTACATCTCTCTCAATTCCCCAATACCCAATATATAAAATAGAAAATAAACAAAAACAACATAGTAATCATGCATAGAAACTACCAAAACAAAAATTAAATAAAACTTAAAAACATGTAATTAACCCACATAAAAAATTATTTAAAGAGAATAATTCACACACATAAAAATATCTAGTTACGTACCTCATCGACCTACACAACATTTGTATCATTCTTCTTCTGTATCTTATTCTTGATCATCCAACTTGACATCTATATCAACATCCAGTTCTAAAACAATGTTGAAAGGATTGATGATATCATCATTGTCATTAATGTCATTTTCGAGCATATGTTCATTGATATCATCATCAAGAACTGACACATTGTCTCCTATGCCCGGTTCATCTTCTCCGTCTTCTTCATATGTAGACCCATATTGTTCCTGCTCTTGCTCTACATCATCTTCTTCATCTACAATATACTTTACTGGCCTTCCTCTTGGATCATATCTAAAAACAAATGACAAATCCCTCTTACCTGGAACCTTTGAGTAAAAGACTTGTTCACATTGACTTGGAAAAACATAGCGGTCATTTTATTTTTCAAAAATCTTTGTTTTAATCATCGGAAATCCGTCGGCATGTTGAATAATAGTTCTTTCCTCATCATGTTCATGCATTCGTAACCTATACCATTTGACATCGAACACAAATGATTTGAAGGAATTAAAGTCACACTCAATTATATCATTCAAAAACCCATAATATCTATTTTCAGATTCTCGAGGACGTCTATCACTCCTAAATGAAACATTAGTGACTTGGAATACTGCAGTTATCCCACTATCAATTTTTTTTTTCTGGTTTCATCCAACTGTTTGATGCGAAATTTACGACCATTTCACCGCATAGCCTTGTGGTGTTTCAACTGCAATATGCCATACATGTAAAAGATGCATTGTCAATTAATAATAAACAAATTTATATAACTTAGAAAGTATAATATGAAAAAAAAAAACCAACAGTCACATTAATATAATATAACATAACTGAATAAAATGGGTGAATTTGCTTTCCTTTGCATCTTTCAAACAATATGCTAAATCTATTTCCATCTGTGTAACATCAGAATCTCCATTACAACGAGCTTCTCTAACCAATTCAGACAGTTCTTTCCATGATAACCTACCACCATGATGTTGTTTACATCTATAAATCCATACCTTCGTCCAATCAAGATTGTTTGCAATGTATAAATGTAGTGCATCACAATCTTGAGCAACTAACTGATAAAAAAATTACAATTCACCAATATTAAATATTAGTTATAACCATGGTAAATATTAATAAATGATGAAAGAATAAATATTAAATGAGTATGATCATATACACAAAAAAATGAAATTTTGTATTTATTAAAAATATCCACAATTTAATTACCTCTCGCTTTCTTCATTGTACCTTTCCCCAATAGCTTCTCCCTTTCAAATTTTTTGAGGGAGTTCACATCCCAAATGCAATCCACTACATGCATAGCTTGCACTACGAATTGAGGAGGATACTGACTAATATACACCATGGATTCATATACCATATATCCCTCCACCATAGAACCCTTAGGACGTGCTCTTTTTCTAACCAAATCCTTCAATGATTTCAAGTGCCTCTCCACCATCCACATTGACCTTGTGTGTACATGTCCACACATTTCAATCTCCTCAACTTGGTGTATGAGGTAGTGTTCTTGTGCATTGAAAAATGTTGGAGGTAGATACTTCTGCATTTCACACATTATCCGAGGAATTTCTCTCTTCCAATATTTTATATCATCTTCATGGATTTCTTTCAATGACAACCATCTACAGATCTTGACGCAAGAAAATAACATGTTTCAACAAAACATAATACATATTACATTACAAGTAAAACACATGTCATTAAGTACAACAAAAAATGATTTTGTTTTTGCATATATATTGCAGCTACTTACCTCATGTATTTTCTAAGATCATATATAACTTGTTTGGCGTTGTTGTCAAATTTGTTTGGGAGAGGTAGAGGTAGAACATACTGTAACAATAAAAACAAATCGTTACTTGTTCAAAACTAGACTAAAAATATCAAAAACTGTATACAACCAATATATAAATATGAATACTAAAATGATTAATTACCTTAATGAAGGTATGCCAATCATGTGTTTTTACCCCACCAAATTCATCTTTCTTCATTAAGATATTCTTTATGTTTGAACAAAAACCTGTGGGAAATTTAATTTTTTGAATAACCTCTTTTACACCATTGCTTTGCTTCTATGTTAATAACCATTGAAGTTTATTTTGGTCTCCATCGTTATTTGATCGGATCACACTTTTCATTGCATGATTGGATTCCCGAATGTTATTACAAAATTTGAAATTTTTTTCTTTATCCCTCCTGCCATCTATGATTCACCATAATGTTTCTGTCACATTCTTCACGATATGCATTGTATCAAATAAATGAATATTTTTAGCTCCTCAGAGTAAGGAAACCTCATGAATTGAGTGCGATAACATTTCATTCCTCGTGGAAGCCCATTATTACTACCTTCGTGACGACGACATTGATGAAGCATAAAAAAAATCAGAACACTATTTATCAAATGCGGTAAAATAAATTGAATAATTAAAATAAAATTTCAAAACATGATTCCATTTACGATACATAAACAAAATGGGTACACCGAGGATTAATTCTGTCACATGCCAACTTCCATGGGAGAGGTGTCATTTTTTGTGGTTTTAGTCCAGTCTCTTGTTTCCTGTTGAAAATATATTTTTTAGTAGTATGATACTTATGGTTCTTAGACAGGAAGTGTCTATACTCATCAAACACCTCCTTTCCTAAACATTCTGACCGATGAGATTTCATTTTAGGACCACAAAATGGACATGCAAATTTACCCTTTGTTTGAAGACCTGCAACAGATGGATTAATGTGAATTATTAATATACAAAATCATTATTTAAACAACATGCATGATATATTCAATTAATTATATACTATTCAAGCGTGCAATATGGAATGTTACATACCACAAAAATGTGTTAGTCCCGGGTCATCATGAATTGTCCATAAAAGTATTCTACGACATTGAAATCTCTTTTGCCCAATTGGTTTACAGATTTCATACATAGTGATGCCCTCACATAACTTTAGTAGCTCGTCGATAAGAGACTCGATATATACATTCACATCTTTAACTTGGTACTTACCTAATTGGTTGAAATTACACGAAATTAATACCATGGTATGTATATAAATGTAAATAAATAAATAAAAGATGTTATGCAAACAAGAGAAAAATAAAAAATTTACATTCGAAAAATTAATGTAAACAAATACCTGGAATAATCATTGTCAACATTTTGTGCTCCCTCTTTATTGACATCCAAGGAGGAATTTTATTGTCGATAACAAAAATAGGACACATTGAGTAAACAAACCAAAGCTCTCCAAATGGATTAAAATCGTCAGTTGCCAATGAAAGCCTAACATTACGAGGTTCATCTTTAAATTCTAGCCATTTTGCAGCAATTTTCTTAAATGCATAACCATCTGCAGGAATTCGAAGAACACCATATTCAATTCTCTTTTGTTCATGGTAATCCATAAACTGTGCTATGATTTGGCACCTAAATAGTCGCCGCAAACGTGGAATTATGAGAATATGCCAGAGAACCTTTCGAGGGACCATTTTTGTTACTTGATCGGTTCAATATCTATTGATACCACACACCGAACATTTTATTTTCGATGCATGTTGTCCATAATATATAATATGATCATCAGGACATGCATCTATAATTTGATACTCCATTCCAATGTCTTTCATAATGGCATGTAAATATCGATATGTGCGAGGTAAAATATTTGAAAAGGGTAGCAAAAATTCACCTAACAATCTAAAACATAAAAAATAAATAGCAAATGTAAAGAATAATAATTGTAAATATTGCATTTTTATTTTACACATTAATTAACACTAAAAAAAATGGGGAAAAGCCAACCTTTATGTAGATGTGATGAAACATATTACATACCTTAGGATCCGTGTCATACAAGTGTTCGACAAATGATTTGTAACCTTTAAGTTCACTAGCAACAATGTAGTGGAGAGAATATTTTCTCTTGACCATTTATAAAGTCATTTATTTCCCTTTTCAATAAGAGGTTCATCATAAATACCATCACTACTATCCCCATGATTCTCATCTGGATCATCGAATAAGTCTTGGATCATTTGATTTGTCCCATCATCTTGAACTATGTTATTATTTTCATCTACTTCCATGGGATCATTAACTTGATTTTCATTATCTGCTTCATGTTCTTCATCTTGTACACCATCATTTATGCTACTACTTGGTGATTTCTACATAAAGTTAGGGGGCAAATCTAACTTTATAATTACAAACAAATCAT
>ML793610.1:149480-182909 GCA_009831015.1 Picea engelmannii
CCCGTCCATGTGCCCATATTTTCTACAATGTTTTTTAGCTGTTGCTATTAAAACTCTTTCAGGACGTCTAGTATAACAATTTTTGCAAGGGCAATAAAATTTACCGTCATCCTTTTCACCCTCTTTAATTTTTTTCCCACCTCTAATGTTTTTTGACATTCTTCCCCACATACATATATTGAAAGAAAATACTTGCTTTTTGTTCGCTAAGAAGACCTTATACCCTTTTTGAACTGTCGTTATTATAGAAAACTTGTCGTAACATCCGTAAAATGAAACATATTTATAGATTTTATAACGTCACAATTCTGATGATAGTTGACCAAGTCAAAGTTGACTTGGTCAAATGGTGGGTGACCGTTAGGGTGGGGAAAACCTTGTGTCCACAACGTCGCAAGTGAGAGAAAAATTTGACGTCATCGCAAGAGAGACGTCCTCTGAACTTTGTCTCAAGAGAGATGTTTTTAGCAGTACGTCACAAGAGCGACGTTATCGGGTAGTATGGAGAAAAAAAATTAAAATTTCCTCTATTTTTCGACGGTATGGCCAATTTTGTCCATAACGTCGCAATTTTTCCAATATGTACTACTGATAGGATTGCATTTTCTCTTTAGAAATATATTTTCACTTGCATATTAGAATATATATGCATTTAGAATTTAGCCTAGCTCTAATGGAAAGTCTCTCTACGAAGAGCAATTCATTTAGTAAGTGACAATTGTGCTCATATACCGGTGGGGGTTACTATTCAATGAGAGTGGGATAACACCACTCACCCTTTGTGTATCTAGTCATATGTGACGATGAAGGTAATCATTGAGTGAAGCTAGACCTGCTACTTGATGTTTCATATTTATCTCTACCCCACTCTTAGACAAACTTGTTAGAAAGTAAATATTGTTCAAATTCAATTCTAGTCTCTATCATTGTACCATGAAAACCCATAATGCAATTCACCACATATTGATGAGTTTATCCAGCATCTCAAATTGGTTTTGCATCATTGGACATGAAAAAATCTTTAGCAACCCGTGCCTAAAAAGTGTAGCCACTATTTTTGGTTCTACTAATGTATCATCTAGCACTTCATGGTGCTCTCCTTCCCAATAAGGAATCCTCAAAAGCATATTGTACAATCAAAAAATCACTTTTAGTCCTATAATGTGGGTTTTTCCATCCTAATCAGTGTTAGTCATGAATTTGTTTGAACCTTTTCTACACTAATAGTGATAAAAAAAATTACAACAATAGTGTTATCCAAAAAAAAATTAAAAGAGTATGTGCAACTTTTAAAAATGGTTTTACTAAAAGATGAAATATTATGTATAGATCCTACCTAGACATAATGCTTGTATGATGTCATTGCATAAAATATTCTCCTTGGCCAAACCCTCGTCCTCCACAATAAATAATGTATATGATTTAATTTTCAAACCAATTTTCTCTTTTAAGATACCTTATATTTTTTTCAACTTATTTGGAGGATATGAAGGTCCATTTTCTAAATATTTTGCACCGTAGAGTTTAAATTTATGAGAGGTTTCATGATTACAGAACTTTGATCAAAGTCCCCTTTCGCTTCATGACTATCGTTTTTCTTCCAACGATCTTGCATGTATAATCTTAATCTAGAATATAGGTTGAGAATCCTCCATTATCAAGTGAATAAGATGTATTTCCATTTTAATCACCTTAGGTTCGATCTTGTCATATAATTGTCACCTCAACTCTCTTCTTGACTTTTTAAAGATGATTACCATGTATAATCTTAATCTAGAATATAGGTTGAGAATCCTCCATTATCAAGTGAATAAGATGTATTTCCATTTTAATCACCTTAGGTTCGATCTTGTCATATAATTGTCACCTCAACTCTCTTCTTGACTTTTAAAAGATGATTACCCGATGGTAGATATTTCCAATAATGGGTTTCCATAAAGTAAAACCATGTTCATGTTTGAACACCCATTATGTTCACATTACATAAGAATGAGAGCCCTTATTGTTTAAATTTCATAAATTGAGCCTTATAATATTGCTCTTATCTTTTTCTACCCACAACCCATAGAGATCCCATTTATTGGTGTGTTCTATTACACTTTTCTAACCATTGTGTGCATATTGATTTCTTACAACTAGTTAGTATTGAAGCTCTATTTTTGCATACAAAACATTGTTTTCGAAAAGAAAACAATTATTTTTTGCAACACATATAGTTGTACATTCATCTGATTGCTTTATTCCCATCTACTATTAGGGAACCTCCACTATTTTAATTTTATACACATGTATTCTTTCTATAACATAATATTTTTTAAAAGATAAAAAGAAAAAAGAAAAAATGTGGGGTAGGAGAAAAAGTATTCTATAGAAAATTCACGACTCAAGGAAACAAAAGAGTTACTCTTATAGGAGCATCTCCATTGATTGAGTCCATGATCATATTTACATCGTGATCTTTGAGTTGTTGTCTCACTATTCCAATCAATTAGTTCATAACAAAGGAGTCAATTCCTTTTTATGATTAGGTAGAATAGTACATGGTTGCACTAAGTTGATGCCCAAGTCCATTCTTATATATGCTTCTAGTCGAGGAAAGTCCCCATGTCGTCTCTGAGTTTGTACAATTCCTTAAATTCCATTCAATGTCTTAAAATAATCATCAATTATAATTTAACTCACGTTGGTTGAAGGGATAGATCATTGTCCTTCATCTAATGGATAAACTCCTATTGACTACAACACATTTTCTCTAGGATTCTCATCTATAGGCTTTACTACTTTGATCTCCACATTCCAAATTGGTGGATTTACTCACATTCAACAATGGACTGTTAATGATTGGTCCCTTACTAAATGGTTCCTCTTAGTGTTCAAATTCAACTCATTTAACACACCAATATGATCTTACTATTACCTTGGTGCCCATCTTCCTTATCATTGGGTCACCTTGCATCTAAGAGGAACTTTCATTATTAGTCTCCAACTAGATGGTTTCTCATGTGTTTGAATCCAACTCTTTATCACACATGAAGAATCATACTTTCTAGTGATAGTGTCCCAAGTCTAGTTGAAGATATTTGATAATGGAAGTCTCTTCTCTTAGCTAGTATTGGAATTGGTACCTTAGAGGCTCAAGTAGCATTTGAGTTCCAACAATGTCCAAAATCCACTTTCAACTATGAAGTGTTCACATTCTATACTTGGAAAAATTGTCCCATTGATTGTATCATATGTATTACTAATATTCAAATATTGATGAATGTTGACATGCCTATCTCTATATTAATTCATATATTATGTGCTTGATGCAATTGGGTGCATCCTCCTTTATAAAGGAATGACCCACTTTTGTAATACATGTGACTTAGTTCAGACATGAGCATGGGAATCTTTGACTAATGAAAAAAGGAATATATATATGATCTTTACTCTATATGTAGGTGTTCTCCTTACTCTCTCTTTAACAAGTGGTCTCCTCTCTCAACACTCTTAGATCCTCGAAGAAAGAAAAGTATGACATATTTCAGCCATATGACACCCTTGTTCTCTCACACATCGAAGGGTATAAGTTATCCCACCATTTGGTCATGCATCTACCAATTGATGTTCTTCGCTAACATAAAATGATTAAGGTACTAACGATCCCTTGGCATGTTCATTAGACATTGGAATCCTCAATCATTAACTTAATTTTGGAAAATTTGCAAGCTAATAAGGGTTTTCCTCTTTGGAATCCACAATGCTCTTACCCTAGCCCGAAAATTGGGAAAGTTAGTGTTGTTAGCAATAATGTCAAGAAATAGTAAGCACTACCCCATACAAACATGTAAAAATATAAATTATATACAAATCATTGCTCCATGGGCATGTGTTATTTTTTTGTGTATCTGGTAGAATCAATTTCTATATAATTTTTTTTGTTTTCCACCTTTCTTATGCAAAAAGGATCTCATGAAACCTATAAAAGAAAGCTCAAGGAAGTCGTTTCTAGATCTTTGGTGAATTGAGAGAGATATTGCTTCTATGATAAAATATTCCTTGGAGTGTTACACTTGGTCATGTTGGTTTCCTCATGTTGGATTTCAAGGATTTGAGAGTGCCTTAAGAGGATGACCCCAAATATAGAGTTTTGGAGAGCCATCTCTCCACAAGTGAAGTTTTCAGTTTGTACTTTCTTTCATATTTATAGAATCCCCTTTCTTCCACAAACTTGATTTGTTTATATGATTTCCATTAACATGGTTTATGTCTTGTTTAAATGATGAATGCGTTATGTTAGTATGTTCGTTTGGGATCGTTTCATTTTTTTTTTGTTTTTAACAAAGAGACATGTAGAATTGTTGTAATAGAGGTAAGTTTATTTTGAATAGAAGATAATAGTTTATTTTGTTGTTAGAGTGCATATATGGATTCAAGGATAAGTTGAAAGTTGCTAAACTCTTTATCCTTTTTCCCTTCTAGCTCAAATATTAAGAGAGAATGACTCCTTCAGAATAGTCCATAGTACTTATCTCGATTTCACTCTTTATAAACTTCTTCTATCCTTCTACCTTTAGGCTTACTTGGGAAAATAATATAGAAAATCACATATTTTCTTTTGTTGTAAAGAGGTCAACTAATTTATACTGGATATTTAGTCACCTAATGCAAAACATCACACTACAACACTTGCATATGAAAATGTTATCACAATATTAAAGTGGTCCCAAGATATAAAGCACAAAAATGATTGCACCAAGAGAAGAAAAGTGCAATCTACAACCCACTATAGATGAGATGAGTCATGTGTGTAATGCTTATAAATTAAAATAAATAAAAAATAGGTTCCTAGTGCAATTACGAAAATTCAAAAAAAGATCTACCTTTAATCATAGTTATGTGGGTCGACACAAACATGCATATTAGTGTAGATCTATCTCAACCATGTATCTTTTAAGCACCAAGAGGTTTAGCCTTTGTTTCCTTTTTATATCTCTTGGTTTTTAATAGATTTGGGGTTAATATGGATATATGTTAGTTTCTATAATGATATATGACACAAGGATTTGTGGAGCGAGACACTTTATGTTTACCTTACACGATATCTCTAGTTTTCTACTAGAGGGTTAACTATAATAATTTCTTTGTACACTTGTATACTAATTAATGCACTTGTTACTAGTCAAATTAAAATATGTGTTTATTAATCATTTCCTTCAAGAAAATCAAAATACTCGTGTTATGAATTTGTCACTTTAACACCCATGTAACTTCCCATGGGAATGGATTACGATATCAACCTAACATCCATATGACCAAAATGCATGGAAAGACATAAATTTATCATACTTATCCCACTAATTGAAGATAACCAAGTGGTTAGAATCACTCTCTAAGTGTGATAAAAAAATTCCTAAACTATCTTTTATATGGTATGCCCATGCAAAAAATATGTAGATATCACATGTTCTGAACTCTCTACATTATTTCTTACCCCTGTCAATGTTGAACCATTATCGAACCTTGGTTTAGGTGTGATCATAATTTTTTTTTCTTATGGATCCAATCTCATGGTCCAAGTCAATAACTATCATTAATATACCTTGTACCTGTTACCCCCCCATGTCTAGGGGTACTAGAGGAGATCACGTCTCATGGAATGCAATGGAGAACATGATACCGACCATGATGATGATTAGCATGTCTGTAGATGGCCGCCCAACAACCCCCCTCATTCACCTTTACACCTATAGGTAAACCAAGGCTCATCACATCCAAGCAACCCAATGTATGGGAGATGGTAAGCCATCACCACCATGAGGTATGTTATTCCTTCTTTCATGCAAAGTGTTGCACTTAATTTGTTGGGCATGTGGATGAGGATCTTTGGTTGAAGTTAGATAATGGATCACTAGCTTGGGAAATTGTGTCAGTTTCCTTGTTTCACCTTGGTGGTAAGCTTTTGTGCCCTAGTCCCGTGTTGTCACTTCCTAGGGAAAAGGGGTACTAATAGGGGGCCCTCACAAGGGTAGTGTTTTGTTCCCTACCATACTTAACACTTTCCATCCTAGAGCCTCTCACAATGTACCAAACTTCGGTAATGGGTATTAAAAGGAAAAATAAGGGGTTCTGAATGCAAAAAGTACCGAGGAAAGGGTATCTCAATCCAACAAGCACTCCCTCTACAAAGGTGCTCATAGAAATGGATTCAGTGACACCATGAGACATGAAGTAAGCCCTAAA
The DNA here is from genome assembly GCA_009831015.1 of Picea engelmannii. NCBI lineage: Eukaryota > Viridiplantae > Streptophyta > Pinopsida > Pinales > Pinaceae > Picea > Picea engelmannii. The sequence goes on from ML793610.1 coordinate 155,706, forward strand.
ACCATATCACTATCACACTTACTCTTGAAGGGTTTATTTCATTCATGCTTCCCTCAGGACCTATCCCTCTACCTAGGTCTATTATTTCCTGTCTAGGTGGCACACCTAATAGGGTTGGATGAAGGCCCTCCCATACCTAAACTTGCCAAATCACATGGGTCCTGGGCTGATGTGATGCTTGAAGGGGATACTAAGGTGAATTGTTTACATGACTTATATCTTAAGTTACAAATTACTTTGCATGCCTTAAGGAATAATGTTTCTTATGAACCTTGGCTAACCTTGTCTTATACTTTGTTTTGTTTTGGATGGCCCTGGCATGGTTCTTTGAGGGATGTCCTGGGATTGTACCCATGATTTTGTACCTTTATTGTAGGATCTTGGAACATGTGGTGGCGAGTAGTGGGTCATCTAGTGAATCACCACCCTTAGACATCAACTATGAAACCATTGGAACCTTGAACGATGGACATATGGGCTTGGTTTGAGAAAATTTGGTCATGATGGCACACATATGGGATGAAAACCCACAGTTTGGGAAAAGTACCCCTGAGGCTTATTATTCACTGGATCAAAGATGTTGCAACAACACACATCCAGAGGCCATGCAGAGACAAGATGCATCTCCCTCCATCCAAGATGTAGTGCCCTAAACCCTTGACGTCGCCCTCCTTTGGCCATGACACCATCTTATATGGTTTGGCGGTGCTAGGGTTTTGATGGATCTTTGGGGTATTGGTGATGATTTTGCATGAGAAGACACAAATTTTCCATTGCTCCACTTCTAGATGCTGCCGCGTGGCCTTTGGAGGCCTCCTCCTTGTCTAGGATGGCTTAACAACTCACATGTGTGGCCTATTATGATTTATTTTTTCATTTTTTCATTTTGTAAACAATAAATGAGGGCTTATCCCCTCTTCTATTTTGATATTGACATTTTATGTGGAAAAATATGCCAGGCTAGCCTCATATGAAAAGGTTAGTGCTATCTTTCATTATTTCATCATCATTTGTCACCATTTGTAGGGTAACACTTCTACTTATTCATTATTTCAGCTCTCTCTCTCTCTCTCTCTCTCTCTCATGCACTGTGCTCGGAATGGATCTCTTATGGATGATTTGCTAATTTTGGATGGATATTTATGCAATTAGGGTCAAATGCTCTTGTCTTCTTGGATAAAGTGAGTAATTTTCTGCAATTTTGTGGTGTATTGTTGATGTAAGTGGTAAGATTGCTATTTTGTTGCAAGGATTCTTGTTTGTTGAAACTCTAAGAGAGGAACATACGTGCTTCTTACTCTCAAAAAAATTTATTTGCCCAAAATTTTTGGTTTGTTGAAACTCTAAGAGAGGAACATACGTGCTTCTTACTCTCAAAAAAAATTATTTGCCCAAAATTTTTGAATTGTCCTTGCTAGGGTTAGAACCCTAAAGCCCTAAAGTGCTAATACTTTAGGATTTTAGCCCTAGACAATTGATCTTTGGCCTAGTTGAAGCTACAATAAGGGAGAAACAATATCTAGGGCCAAAAAGTGCTTGCACCCTAGATGTTCTTCTCCTTAAAGTCTAAATCCTAAGGCCCAAATGTGCTTGCACCTTAGGGTTTAGAATTTACCTCTTGGTTTCAATTAGATCAACCTTCAATCTTGGATGCATTTGAGATTCCATACCCATAGAATGGTAAAGGCACTAATCTAGAAGTAACTCTTGTGGTGAAAGTAGTTGTTAAAACGATTTTTCCAAATCTCTCAAGTGTTATACTAACTCTACTAACTCTAACCCTATAAAACTCACAATATTATTTGTTGTTTTTATAAAAGTTTTCTACAGCCATATAAAACTACATTTATTTGTTGCATACACTCATCTAAAGGTGGCCTAACTTGTTCATAAACTTCTTCTAGCAATTGGATAATTTTTGCTTGATGAATGCTTACTTTTTCATGATAAATTGCTACACTTTTAAGCACAAATTGTTGTTGTTGTCGCAAATAATTCATTGTTGTTATAAGACTGGTTTACTGTTGCAATTTGCAACAACCATAACCATTTAACTTGTCTAGTGTCTAGAGAGGTTGTTGTTGCATACTTTATCTTGGAAGTTGTTATACATATGATGCAAAGTGTTCTTGTTATGGGTAGGTACAACAAATCACCTTACAATATCTTTCTCCTTCATATACCTAGACCAACTAACCGGTGATCTAGATAGGGGGACAGTAGGATTGGCTATTAAAATTTCTATTTGATCCATTGAGGTCACCAGGGAATCCTCCCTTGTGGTTTACCTCCTCCATCATTAAAATACGGGAAGATCCTACTAAGGTGACAATGGTAGTTTCTTCCATAGTTACACAAGATTTGGGGATCTTCTAGTGGTATTTGCACAAGTATAAATCCTGTGATAACATTTTGGCACCATTTTCAGGGAGGATTGAGTCATTCTCCTCATGACACATATTTGGTAAACTTATCTTGAATCCATTATCTTACAAGTTTACTTGGTGACTCTAGTGAGGGTAGTTCCCTCCCCTTCCTTTGATGATCCTAGATAGATGATCTAGCGACTCCAATAATACATTTTGAGTTGTTTGTTTCCCAAGTGATGGTGTTATGCATTTTTAGGAATGGTTTCCTTGTGTTTATTTTGAAAGCATCCATAGATACCCAAACAAGTTTAAGGAAGGATGGTCAAAGAACTTTATGAATTTCAAAGGATTGGTTGTTACTCATGTTGTAAAGTCCTTGAAATACCTACATGGTATGGTTGAACATGAATATGTAAAGATACAATAGTTTGTAGTCTCCCTATCATTTGATGCACATGATTGGACAAAAGACAGTTGCAAACCAAAAAAACAAATATTCTCCCATAGATATCATTAGAAAATTTCTTGTGTATGGGAACCTGCAATCTCAAACATATGAGGATGCTCTTCAAGAAATAACAACAACCCTTAAAGGGGAAGGTTTCTTCCCAGATATTGTTATAAGAAAACTTTGGGAAGCACACCATGTCCAAGAAGAAGACTCCGTTAGGATCATCCATCCTCATGAAGACAATACATTGATAATTGCTACACTTGTTGAGGATGAAGAAACAAAACAATGTGAAGACTTTCCCCAAAGGTTGAAGGAAAGAGTTAAAAAAGATAAGAGTTTTTGCAAACAATTGGTTGATCTATGTGGAGACATACATTTTTTGATTGAACTTTGTGCAAAAAGATAGGAATATCATGACCTCGTAGTAAATAAATATGAGCAATGTTTCGAAGCTTTAGTAGAGGAAGATCTCACTAAAGTATATTTCTGGGTAAAGATACTATGTGCCAACATATGAGAGAAATATGACCAACCTTGGGTTTTATCCAAGATATTGGAGTTGAATGTAGATGGGGAAGAATGGGATGATTTAGAAGAAGATGCAAAATGTGACAAATTTCTCCCCCCAAATGATCAAGAATTTATTAGTGAAGAACCTCCATATATTGAGCATGAATTGGATGAAGAAGATTGCATGTCCCCAAGAAAAGAACCTAATGAAGAAGTTTATTAAGAGGGTTACCAACCCCTTGAAAATGAGAAATAATTACCTCATGATTCCGTTGAAGATAATGAATATTTGATTGAAGAACGATAGCCTGAAAGGGTGAATCATGAGGAGGATTACCAAATACATGAAGTAGAATGTGATTTGAATTGTGAATATGACGAAGAATAACACTTTGATGAAACACACCTTGTTCAATATCTAATCCATGAAGAGGCCCTTTATGTGGACGAAGCGCTGGTATTTTCTCCTTTATTTGATGAAGTCATCCAATCTTCCATTCCTCCTACACAAGATGAAGAGAACGTGGTGAGTTGTAGTCCTTTCCAATTTTTCATTGATACTTCATTTCATGATTCAGAAAGCGAAGAGGTGTTAGAGGAACACTTGGGTGCATTAGACCCTTCATGTTATAATACATATGATGACGTGATTGATAATATTGATGATTTCATACATTTTGGGAGATGTAAATGGGATATGACTTGTTATGGATTTAATGGAGATCCCATTTATTAAAATGAAGGTAATTTTGAATTGTTGGCGTTAGAAGAACCATACGTGATTGCTACTGATTCAGATGTTTGGAAACATGAATATGACATAATTACTTATCTATTTAAACCACCCATGGATGGCTTATTGCAACACTCCCATGATGATTTATGGTATTATCCTGGATGGTTTGATACATACTCTTTTGAGAACTTGTATTTATTCTATGAAGAAGATTTTCAACCACCATTGTGATTTGACTTTGATGAGGGTAAGGACATGATTTTCCCAGAGCAGGATTTTTGGGACGGACGTTTCTAGCCTTCTCCTCTTTCACGTCGAAATTTCGCTACAAATATGGTTGGTAGTTTTCCTCATGATGGTTTCTTTCCTGTAGGAAAAAGTTTTTTTCAACCTATGGTTTGTTGCAAGGGTTTTCAGTTTCACACACAAGGGAACCAAGCCCTGGGTTGGGATCAATTTTTTTTTCTCTAGGCCTAGTTTCATCCCTGATATTGCGCTCTCCTCTCCTATAGACAACCTTATAGTGTTCCTTAGGGTTCTTCTCATCCCTTTTCGATCCTCGAGTCATGGCCTTGTAGTTGAGGGTGAGGATCTTCCTTTGTTTGACTCTTTCAACATCATCTTGGGACAAATAGGGCAAGGTTGTGGTGATGACTCTTTGCATGACTTTGTCCCTCCCTTCCAACTCCATGAGTTGGAGTTTATGATTATTTATGGTATGATATATGCTCCAAATCATGATATTTTTATGCTTGACTTATCCTTTTTTTGGTTTACGATGAAGCACATTCGTAGATATTTTGTTACAATGCTGGGAAGGTTTCCCTAGTCACATGATTATACCTAGCATTTAAACTAACATAGATTAGTTTAGGTTAGGTAGGGAATTTTCATCTTGCATTTCATTTGTATATATCTTGCATCATGCATGAAAGTATAGTCTTGCATTTCCTTGTATATATTGCATTCTTATTTGTAAATAATGCTGCTAGGAAATTGCACTTAATCATTGAATAATATTGGTTTACCATTTTGTAGTTTAGTGGATTTTTTTTCTTTTCATCATGTTTTTGGATTTATCACTAACTTCGGTGGTTCATATCCACCGACCAATAATTCTAAAGTGCGTTGTTGTTTGAAGTGGGTGCAAGATTGCAGGTCTTGGAAAGATAGAGATGTTGAGGTTCTCATGCGCTCTATGGTGAGCACATGTCCCCATGTTAGAGCCATATGTTACCCACCCATGCCCAGGGGTAACCAAAGGAGATCATGTTTCGTGTTCCACAATGTAGAACATGATCCCAACCATGATGATGATGATAATCTCCACAGATGGCATCCCAACAACCCACCTCATTCACCTTTACAGCTACAGGTCAACCAAGGATCATCAAATCCAAGCAACCTAGTGTATGGGATATGGTAAGCCATCATCACCATGAGGTATGTTAGTCCTTGTTTCATGAAAAGTGTTGTGCTTAATGTATTGGGAATGTGGATGAGGATCTTTGGTTGAAGTCGGATACTGGATCACTGGTTTGGGAAAGATGCAAACCGTGACGAATTCCCTCCCCCCCCAAATGATCAATAATTTATTAGCGAAGAACTTCCATATCTTGAGCATGATTTGGATGAAGAAGATTGCATAGAGTTATTTCCAGGGATGGATTATTGCAAAACTCTCATGATGATTTTTGGTCTTATGCTGGATGGTATGATACATACTCTTTTGAGCACTTGAATTTATTCTATGAATAAGACTTTCAACCACCGTTGTGCTTCGAATTTGATTAAGGTATGGGCATGATTTTCCCAGAGCAGGACTTTTGTGACAAAAATTTCCAGCCTTATCCTCTTTCACCTCGCTATTCCAATACATATATGGTTGGTAGTTTTCCTCGTGATGGCCACTTTCCTATAGGATTGATATGTTTTAAACCTATGGTTTGTTGCAAGGGTTTTTTAGTTTCAAACATAGGGGAAACAAGCACCGAGTTGGGAGAAATGATTTTTCTCTAGGCCTGGTTTCATCCCTCATCTTGTGCTCTCCCCTCCTATAGACAACCTTAGAGTTTTCCTTAGGTTCCTTCTTATCCCTTCTCGATCCTCAAGTGATGGTCTTGTAGTTGAGGGTGAGGATCTTCAATTTTTTGACCGCTCTGGCCTTTTCTTGGGATGGATAAGGAAAGGTTGTGGTGATGCCTCTTTGCATGAATTTGTCCCTACATCCTACCTCCATGAGTTGGAGTTTATGATTAGTTATGGTATGGTATATGTTCCAACTCATGATATTTTTGTGCTTGACTTATCCTTATTTTGGTTTATGATGAAGCACAATGGTAGATATTTTGATATAATGTTGGGATGGTTTCACTAGTCATATGATTATACCCAACATTTTAGCTAACATATATTAGTGTAGGTTAGGTAGGGAATTTGCATCTTGCATTTCATTTGTATATATCTTGCATCATGCATTCATGCTAGTATAGTCTTGCATTTCCTTGTATATATTGCATTCTCATTTGTAAATAATGTATACATGTTAGGAACTTTCACTTAATCATTGAATAATATTGCTTTACCATTTTGTAGTTTAGTGATTTTTTTTCTCTTTTCTGCATGGTTTTGGATTTATCACTAACTCTGGTGGATCATATCCATCAATCGATACTTCTGAAGGGTGTTTTTGTTTGAAGTGGGTGAAGGATTGCAGGTCTTGGACAACTAGATATGCTGAGGTTCTCAAGCACTCTATGGTGAACACATGTCCTCATGTTGGAGCTAGATGTTACCCCCTCTCCCCATGCCTAGGGGTAACTAGAGGAGATCATTTCTCATGGCCCGCAATGTAGAACATGATCCTAACCATTATGATGATCAACATTTCCACAAATGGTATCCCAACAACCCCCCTCATTCACCTTTACATCTATAGGTCAACCAAGGCTCATCACATACAAGCAACCCTGTGTATGGGAGATGGTAAGCCATCGTCACCATGATGTATGTTAGTCCTTATTTTATGCAAAGTGTTGTGATTAATTTTTTGGGCATGTGGATGAGGATATTTGGTTGAAGTCAGATAATGGACCCCTGGCTTGGGGAATTGTGTTATTTTCCTTGTTTCACTTTGGTGGTAAGCTTATGTTCCCTAGTCGCTTGTTATCACTGCCTAGGGAAAATGGGTAATACTAGGGGACCCTCACAAGGGTAACATTCGTTTCTACACCATACTTAATACTTTCCATCCTAGAGCCTCTCACAATGTACCAAACTTTGGTAATCAGTCATTGTCCATTCTCTCACGAAAAGAAGGGTCTGAAGGCCGAGAGGTTGATGTAGCTGCTCTATACATGTATGCTATTGCTAAATGATAAAGGTTACCATAAAATCCTCAGGCCAGCTTGAGCTCTACCCCCTCTAATGGTAATTTCCCTTGTCCAAATGCGAATGAATGCACCAAAGCATAAAGGATAACAACCCAGTAAAAATGAAGGAATGAAGCTTGAAACCTTATAAAGGGGACTTGAAAATGATAAAATGGGTATCAAAAGGAAAAATAAAGGGTTCATAATGCAAAAAGTACCAAGGAAAGAGTATCTCAAGCCAACAAGCGCTCCCTCTACAAAGGCGCTCATAGAAATGGATTCAATGACACCATAATTCATGAAGTAAGAACTAAAACCATATCACTATCACACTTACTCTTGAAGGGTTTATTTCTTTCTTTATTCCCTCAGGACCTATCCCTCTAGATTAGTAACTTATTTCTTGTCTAGGTGGAAAACCTAATAGGGTTGGAAGAAGTCCCTCCCATACCTAAACTTTCCAACTCACATGGGGTCATGGGATGGCCTGATGCTTGAAGGGGATACTAAGGTGAACTGTTTACATGGATTATATATTAAGTTACAACTTACTTTGCATGCCTTAAGTACTAATTTTTATTATGAACCTTGGCTAACATTTTCCTATACTTTGTTTAGTTTTGGATGACCCTCACATGGTTCTTTGAGGGACGTTCTAGGATTGCACCCAAGACGTTGTGTCTTTATTATAAGACCTTGGCATGTGTGATGGAGAGAAGTTACACACCACCCTTGGACTTCAACTCTCACACCCTTGAAACCTTGAATAATGGAAATATGAGCTTGGTTTGAGTAGATTTGGTCATGATGGCACACATATGGGCTGAAAACCCACATGTTGGGAATAATACCATGAGAAAATAGATGAATCCAAAGCACCCGAATGGATGGATGTTGAAATTTAAACTAAGTAATTAAACATCTCAATATATGGTCGACAAAAAATGGTGAGAATAGGTAACTATTGGTTTGATAAACAAACTACATAGATAGTCGACCTATTGTGAGAATATAAGGACATTGTCACACACGATTACAAATACATGAAAGGTTTAGTGAAAGAGACAAGGGAGATGAAAATCAACCTCATTCATGGGGCTAAGGCCATAAAAAAGAAGCCATATAAGTTTGCACACAAGTATAGTCCCATAGTTCAAAAAGAGATAGAGGAAATGTTAGCCGCTAACATCATATACCCTATCGACAAGTCAAAATGGGCAAGTTCGATGGTCATGCAACCTAAAAACCATGACCCAAAGAAACTAAGCATATGTGTTGACTTTTGAGTGTTAAATAAGATAATAGTAACTGATCCATACCCAACATCGTTCGCTAATGAAATCATTAATGAAGTCGTCAAGCATGAATTCTACTTGTTCACAGATGACTTCTTGGGATACAACCAAGTACCTAGTGCAAAAGAAGATCAGGGAAAAACAACATTTCTCTTTGATTTCGGGTCAATCCAGTAGTATTCTCTCAGATAATGGTCAAATCATTTCAGGAATACATATACAAAACAATGGTTGTGTACTTTGATGACTAGACCATTTACAACATGTTGAAAGAACACATCTTGTGGCTCTGAATGATGTTGGAAAGATTTCAAAAATCCACTTATCATTGAATATAAAAAAATGCATCTTTGCCACACCAATAGGTATCTTGTTGGGTCACATCGTATGCAAATATGGAATCAAGGTCGACATGGAAAAAATCAAAGTTATTCTCGACTTGAAGCTGCCAATCAATCAAAAGAATATAAAAATATTCCTTGGGCATATTGGACACTACATAAAGTTTATTTGAAAGTACTATGGTATAACCTTTCCAATCGACGAGTTGCTGGAAAAAAAAGTTGAATTACAATGGATCCAAGAATGCAATAAATCCTTTCAGCTATTAAAGACAAAAATGGTAGAAGCACCGATATCAAGATTTCTAGAATGGTCATGAAAGTTCCATGTTCATTTCGACGTATCTAATGTATATTTCATATGAGTACTATCATATCCATACGATGACATGGTTGATCAACCCAATGCATATGCCAATCGAAAGTTGTGTAAATCACAATGGAACTATTTGACGACAAAGAGGCTTTAGCCATGATCTTATCCCTACAAAAATTTCGACATTATTTATTGGCAAACCCATTCATCTTCTTCACGGACCCTCAAGCTCTTAAGTATTTAGTAAACAAATCGATCCTTCGAGGAAAAATATGTCGATGGATACTATTGTCCAATAGTTTGAATTTGAAGTAGTAGTTCGACTAGGGAAAAAGAGTCGTGGCCCAGACCATCTATCCCTACTTGAAACAAGAGAAGATCTTACTGGGATAAACATGAAATACCTGATGCACATATATTTCGGGTCAAATCTTCCCCCAAGGAACTTGAAGAAATCAAAAAATATTTGGAAGAGGGGAAGGCTCCTTATTATCTCCTAGCTAATAAAAAAAGATCCTATCATTGAAAGAAACACCATTCTCTCTCATGAATGGATATATTTATAAGGTAGGAACTAATGATATTTTGAGAAGATGTGCCTTGGAACATGAACAATCCGATTTAATCAATGAAGTGCACGTGGGCCTTGCGGGATGTCATTTTCAAGTCGACATGACAACTAGAAATATCCTTCATGTATGCCTCTTGTGGCCAACCTTACATAAGGACTATCGAGAATATGTGAAGAAGTGCGATAAATGCCATAGGATGGGTTGGCCATTGTGGAAAAATGAAATTCCATTACATTAGGTAAATCCAAGTTTACCATTTGATATTTGGGATATCGACTTCATCAATCCATTCCGAAAAGAGCCAAGAGAACTGGGGTGAAGTATGTTATCAAAATAATCGAATATCTAGCCAAATGGGAAGAGGCAGAACCCGTAAAAAACTGTGTAAAAGAGACAACGACCAAATTCATATATGAAAATATAGTAACTATATTTGATTGTCCATTAACATTAATCAGTGATAAAGGATCTCATTTTGTCAATGGCACAATTGAAATATTACTTAAAAATTTCATGGTTGACCACATGAAGACGACTGCTTATTATCCACAAGCTAATGGTGCAGTTGAGTCCTTCAACAAAACACTACACAAGGGCCTAACAAAAATATGTGGACTCGATAGGGATGATTGGGATGATAAAATCCCATTCGTATTGTGGGCACACATGATAACATACAAAAGATCAATTGGCCAAACCCCATTTAAGCTTGTTTATGTTCATAAGTTGTAATTCCACTACACTTCAGTGAAAATGTAGGAAGGATACCATATGTTCTCGAATTCGACTGTATTCTTAATACAAGACAATGCTTCTACCAGATGAACTTATTAGAGGAAGAAAGGATGCTTGCACAACAACATCAAGAGGTTCAAAATAACCAATAGAAAGCTTGGCACAACTTACACATCAAGAAGAAAGATATTAACAAAATATATTTGGTATTACTATATGTCAAGTCGGATAAAGGGTAACCCACAAAAATTATAAACTTATTGGTTGGGTCCTTACGTGGTCGAGAACATCTGACCATCGAGAGTAGTTCAACTAAGGACTTTGCAAGGGCACTCCTTTCAAAAAATAGTAAATGGGGATCGTCTAAAGAAATACAAGACATAGGATCCTCACGATCTGCTGGAGAAAACCTCTTCAGGGGCGCCAAAAAGATTCTACTAGGTCAAAAACCCTTCGGGATGGCCTAGGTCGAGTTAAAAATAAAATAAAAGAATAAATATAAGAAAGTAAAACAAGACAAACAATAAAAGAAAGGGAAAGAACAATTAAATAAAACAAAAAAAAGATTAAGAAAATAAATAAAGCAGTCGATTATGGAAATCAGGTACAAAACTACTTGAAGACAATAAGTTATATGACCGACTCAAACCACTGAAAAACACTCATTCAAGCCTAACATGAGGAGAGAAATAAGCCTCTAGCTACCTCAGAGGTCAAAATGTAGGAAAAATAAATTGGACAAGACACAACAATCACCAAGAATATACTGAAGTCGAGTGTCAGATCATCATTCTAGGAAGCAATGTCAACCCTGAAAGAAAAACATGTTAAAGCATGAAAAACCAAAGTGGCCCTAGAAAAGTAGTTGGAAAAGAGAAGACAGAAAAAATAAAGACTATAATATCATCTGTAGGAAAGTATAGGTCAAACAACTACTGCTACATAACGTTGAGTAAATAGACTTGACTCGAGTACTAAACGAGTGCCAAAAAGACAAAGAATAAGGACAACTACATTTGACCTTATAAGGGAGTCACCTCTGGTTCAACCTTCCCCAATTGTCGAAGAAAGAATAGCAACAATAGAGGAACCCCAATACAAAAAGAATCGAAATAAAGGGCATCGCCAAGTATCTTCAGAAGAAACTATTTCATATTTGTTTTCCAATGGAAGCAACTAAGAAAGTGCAAGGTAGTCAAGATCGGAAGAAGTCGATAAAATCATACAGAATGGAACTGGCACAAAGCAATTTTCAGTACAGTTATCCCTTGCAAGAAAGATGAATCCACCTGACCTGACCCAAGCAAAATTTGGTCCATGAAAAATAGATTAGTTGACTTAACCCGATGCATCTACAACAACTGACCCACAAAAACACACATAAGCAAAGGGACACATGATACATTTACTCAGAGGATAGAACACACTATATTGGCACAAAAGTCATTTGATAATGAGGCTATCTTAGTGCCAACAGATGGAACCTAGCTCCCTGTGAAATCCAATTAATATTCATGGAAAAACCAACAAGAGAAATAGAATGAACCATAACAATCGATTGAACATATCGACGAACAAGACAAATGGATAACAATGTTGAGGAAGGGTCACCTCCAAAAATAAGTCCTCCACCAAAAAATCCTCCCCTAGAAAGTCCCTAGAAAAACTAGACAGATCCACTTGAGAAGGATGAAAGGAGAGACCAAAATGATAGAGGAGGTCAAGAGAATGTGAAAATTATGGAAGGAACAATGAAATTAATCTCGATCCCAACACACAACTAGAAACAGGCGAAAGCAATGAAGGAAATCCTGAAAATGAGGATGAAGAAAATAATGAAAATGAATTTGATAAATATTAGGACAAAGAGACCAATAAAAAGAAAGAGCAGCAACAGAAGAAGAAAACAATTCAAAGGACATCACTTCAAAGGTAACCATATTCTCGACCTTTAAACTAGTCGTCTCCTAAAAAATAACTTCAAAGAAAATGTTCGATCCATCAATAACATCTAATGAACAAATGCTCAACTTGTATAATCAAGTCGCAAAGGAGGTGAGTAATAGATGGAAAAGACCCATGAGATATGGTGATCAACTCATATGTGAAAGAATAAATAGAAATAACCATTTAAATATTACATGCTACTTTCCAAACAAAAACTTGGTATAGAGTACTCAACAAAAGGAATGGACCCAGAGTAGGATTTTTGTTCTGCTACATATATGGTTGGTAGTTTTCCTCATGGTGGTCACTTTCCTATAGAACAGAGTTGTTTTCAACCTATGGTTTGTTGAAAGGGTATTTTAGTTTCACACATAGGGGCAACAAGCACTGATTTGGGAGAAATTGTTTTTCTAGGCCTGGTTTCATCCCTCATCTTGTGCTCTCTCATTGTATAGACAACCTTAGAGTTTTCCTTAGGTTCTGTTAGCACAAGATTGGTTAAGGTGCCAAGTGTTAAGAACAATAATTGAAAACACTCTCACAAGGATCCACGCATCAAAAGCACCCATATATTTAAGCTACCGAGTTGCACGCAGACACACAGGCGGGCGCTACCGAAATTCTGGCAGAGGCTGAATTGTGTAAAGTTATTCTGCCAGTTTTGAGTCACTAATTTAAAGCTTGGATTGTGAACAATTGAGAAGGTATTTTTGAAAAATGGAGGAGGTTTTTGTTATAACATTCCAAATAAAAAAAACCTCTCTCAGGTTTTCAAAATGTGTTATGGTTTGAGAGATATTAGACACAGAAGTGGTGCTACCAATTGTTTTACAACGACGCTACCTAATTTCATGTAGCAGTCACTGTTTTGATATTCGCCTTGTTGGGAGGTTGCCACCTGTCAAGGAGGATTCAAATGGATCTCAAGGATCAGTTAGATTACAAGGGACACCTGCACCTAGTATTTATCTCCAGCAAAGGCCTCATGCAATGAGGTGGAGATATTTTATTAATGACTTCCAACAAATTCCTGAAAATTAGCAGTTTGTTGGATTTTTGTCTCTTTGATTGTTGCCACCTATCTCCAAGGTTTAGAATCCAATGGAGGATATGTGATTCGACCTCCTAAGGTTATGAGGATGCTATTTTATATTTAATGAAGGAAATAACTTTTGGAGAGGGGGATTCATGAGCCAAGGGAGGCCGAGAGGCTCTGTTTTTGTACTTCGACAGATTAATTTGAAGATAGCCTATCTTATCATTTTTTGTGTTAAGAATTCATTTGCAAAAGGAAGTGATGTTTAGCTATGTTTTTTCATTGTTTTGACTCTTAAGCTTTGTTCTTCTTCAACAACAAGTGTGAGAGGGTTTCTTAGGAGGATCATTTGAGATATTCTACCTTGTGTGTTGCTAAATCTCTTTTGAAAAGGATCTTCATCTTATGATTCTTCTTCTACTGTATCAATAGTATTCTTGTAAAGGATTTTCACGTCTTTCTGTTTGCAGTTCTATGTTTTCTCATAAAAGTGTTCCACCTGAAAGCCTTGAAAGGCTGAACATTTCTTTTTGTCTCTTTGATTGTTTCCACCTATCTCCAAGGTTTAGAATCCAATGGAGGAGATGGGATTCGACCTCCTAAGGTTATGAGGATGCTATTTTCTATTTAAGGAAGGAAATATCTCTTGGAGAGGGGGATTCATGAGCCAAGAGAGGCTAGAGAGAGCTGTATCAGGCAGTTTTACTATGTATGTTCATTTGTAAGCCTATGGGCATTTTATGATTGTAATCATTATTGCTATTGGAGACTCATGAGAGTTGTGATTTCAGATTGTAACCCTTTTGTTTATATTTCTTCTTATTTGAATATATTGCAGATTTGAGGATCAAAGGCTATCAATGATTTATGGATCCATAAGCATCAGAGGATCCGTTGTATTTTTCCCATCAGTCATTGTTTATATTCAAGTATTTGTTGATTCATTAAATTTAGAGGATCTTTGTTTAGTGAACATTCTACCTTATGTTTTCCTTCTTCATTCTTCCACTTATCAACATATAATCTTGTTTTCTGTTGAGTAGCTTTTGTGCCTTCGATGAGTAGGATGTTTGTGACTCCATTGCCCATTGGTGTAGCTTACTGATCTGCAGTTTTGTTCCCTCTCCCTTTCTTTCACCATCTTGCTGATCCACCTATTCAAAACCAAAATTATCTTTTACTTTCTGATGGGTGCTGAGCTTACACTTTAGCAGTCAAAGTGTGACTTTCACTGCTAACATTTTTGGCACCATTGCCAAGGAAAGATTTGAGTAGATTGAAAATCTCCCTAGGAAGAATGACATTGCACAGATCCAACTTTAGATGGTGACTGAAGTTGGACACCTTCAAGACTGCACATTCACCATGGCGACTCCATTGTTCAGAATGTGTTGGTGACTCCATTGGAATGAGACCAATTATATGGCTATGAAGGCTATCCTGGCCAGGAGGTTTGCCCCACTCAATTTCTTAGCCATAGATGATTATCCACATCATGTGCCTCTTATTGATGAATGGCAAGATCTGCTGCCCAGATTTTATGAAGATGAGGATGACAACCCTGTTGAGCATGTTCAATAATTTCATGCTTTGATGCAACAACTTGACATCCATCATGAAGATATATTGATGAAAATGTTCATGTATTCATTGGATGGGGATGCACTTAAATGGTATTTCTCATTACCCCCTTCCAATATTTCATCCTTGAAGGATTTCCATAGAGTATTCAATGAACATTGCAAAAGGTTTTATCCCTCTGAAAGTATTTGTCATAACCGTTGTGAGGGATATGTAGAATGTGCTCAAGATTTGTTAGATTGCTCTACTGAATATAAATATGAAAACGATTTTATTCACAACCCAAATGAAAAAATAAAGAATACTCCAGTATTCGGAGAGGAAAACATTCATAACTTTGTTTTAGATGAAAATCATGTGTATGAACAACTAGAAGCAATAGTTATTTCTGTTCCTGAAATGGATATTTTTAACAATTATATTCTTGATGAAATTAGTGTTTTAGAGGTTGATCATAGGTATGAAGGGCAACCTATTTTTGATTAATATTCTAGCGATGATGAGCATCAAGCTTATCCTATATTTTATCACTATGAAGACAGGGAGTATGATGCAGAGGTTGGTCTTGTCACAGAAGACATAACCCAAATTTTTGACTAGGAGCAACCCTTAGTTGAGGCACATGAAGAGATCGTTTATACACAACCAGAAGTAAATCAACAGTCGTCAGTGGATCAACAACCACCTACGTCAATCCTTCTTCCACTTGTACCCATAGTTTAAAGTAAGCAACTTGAAGTGGAAAAAGAAATATGCTATCAGTCCCATGTGTTTTGTCACCATTTTTATGACCCTGTAGGGGTGTATATGGAGTTGTATTTCTCAAATGTTTTGGAACCTGTAAACTTTATTGTGTCAACAACAGTCAAAGGAGATATAGGAAATGTTTTCAAACCATTTTCATATTCCTTTTGTATGATGTCAATCATTGGCATTATAAAGACTCATGTCAGCAAGTTGCTTTAATGGATTTGGTGGAAGTTTTCCTTCACCTAGCTGATTGTAAAAGTCAATTAGCTTATGTTTTGTACATAAACAAGATCCATCAAGAGCAGGTGTGTTTTCTTTTTGTTTGAAAGAAGAGTAATATAAGTTGTCAGTATGTTGTCTTCAACACGATGCATCAGAGCATGAATCCACAAGCCCAAAGGATAAGTCACTGAAACTACAAGAGTTCTTAGAGCCTCGCAGGGAGGACTCTATCCCCCATGGAGCCTATGTTAGCAGAAGATTGGTTAAGGTGCCAAGTGTCAAGAAAAAGCATTGAAAAAACACTCACAAGGTTCAAAGCATCAAAAGCACCCACATATTTACGCTACTGAATTGCACGTAGACACAGAGGCGGGCGCTACCTAAAGGCGCTATCGAGATTCCGACAGAGGCTGAATTGTGCAGAGTTATTCTGCCAGTTTCGAGTCACTAATTTAAAGCTTTTATTGTGAACAATTGAGAAGGTATTTTTTAAAATTGGAGGAGGTTTTTGTTTATAACATTCCAAATAACAAAAGTGTCTCTCATTTTTTCAAAATGTGTTATTTTTTGAGAGATATTAGACATAGAAGTGGCACTACCAATTGTTTTACATCGACACTACCTAATTTCCTGTAGCAATCACAGTTTTGATATTCGCCTTGTTGGGAGGTTGCCACCTGTCAAGGAGGATTTGAATGGATTCTCAAGGATAGGTTAGATGTCAAGGGACACCTGCACCTAATATTTATCTCCAGCAAAGGCCTCATGCAATGAGGTGGAGAAATTTTATTAATGACTTCCAACAAATTCCTGAAAATTAGCAGTTTGTTGGATTTTTGTCTCTTTGATAGTTTCCACCTATCTCCAAGGTTTAGAATCCAATGGAGGAGATGGGATTCAACCCCCTAAGGTTATGATGATTCTATTTTCTATTTAAGGAAGGAAATATCTCTTGGAGAGGGGGATTCATGAGCCAAGAGAGGCTAGATAGAGTTGTAGCAGTCAATTTTCCTATGCGTGTTCATTGTAAGGCTGTGGGCATTTTATGATTGTAAGCATTACTGCTAGTGGAGATTCACGAGAGCTGTGATTTCAGATTGTAACCCTTTTGTTCATATTTCTTGTTATTTTAATATATTTCAGATTTGAGGATCAAATGCTATCAATGATTTATGAATCCCTAAGCAACAGAGGATTTGTTGTATTTTTCCCATCAGTCATGTTTTATATTCAAGTATTTGTTGATTCATTAAATTGAGAGGATCTTTGTTTAGTGAACATTCTACCTTATGTATTACTTCTTCATTCTTCCACTTATCAACATATAATATTGTTTTCTGTTAAGCAACTTTTGTGCCTTCGATGAGTAGGATGTTTGTGACTCCATTGCCCATTGGTGTAGCCTACTGATCTGCAGTTTGCTGCCCTCTCCCTTTCTTTCTCCATCTTGCTGATCCACCTATTCAAAACCAAAATTATGTTTTACTTTCTGATGGGTGCTGAGCTTACACTTTAGCAGTCAAAGTGTGAATTTCAGTGCTAACAGGTTCCTTCTTATCCCTTCTTGATCCTCAAGTGATGGCCTTATAGTTTAGGGTGAGGATCTTCCTTTTTCCGACTACTTCGGCCTTGTCTTGGGATGGATAAGGAAAGTTTATGGTTATGTATCCTTGCATGAAATTGTCCCTCCCTCCTCCCTCCATGAGTTGGAATTTATGATTAGTTATGGTATGGTATATGTTCCAAGTCATGATATTTTTATGCTCGACTTATCCTTATTTTGGTTTATGATGAAGCACAAGGGTAGATATTTTGATATAATGTTGGGATGGTTTCACTGGTCATAAGATTATACCTATAATTTTCGCTAACATATATTAGTGTAGGTTAGGTAGGGAACTTGCATCTTGCATTTCATTTGTATATTATCTTGCATCATGCATTCATGCTAGTATAGTCTTGCATTGCCTTGTATATATTTCATTCTCATTTGTAAATAATGCATACATGTTAGGAAATTTCACTTAATCATTGAATAATATTGGTTTACCATTTTGTAGTTTAGTGAATTTTTTTCTTTTCAGCATGGTTTTGGATTTATCACTAACTTTGGTGGATCATATCCATCGACCAATACTTCTGAAGGGTGTTGTTGTTTGAAGTGGGTGAGGGATTGCAGGTCTTGGAAAACTAGAGATGTTGAGTTTCTCATGCACTCTACGGTGAGCACATGTCGTGATGTTGGAGCCAGATGTTACCCCCCCACCCCCCCATGCCTAGGTGTAACCAGATGAGATCATGTCTCATGACCCATAATGGAGAACATTATCCTAACCATGATGATGATCAACATGTACACATATGGTATCCCAACAACCCCCCTCATTCACCTTTACATCTATAGGTCAACCAAAGATCATCACATCCAAGCAACCCAGTGTATGGGAGATGGTAAGCCATAATAACCATGATGTATGTTAGTCCTTATTTCATGCAAAGTGTTGTGATTAATTTGTTGGGCATGTGGAAGAGGATCTTTGGTTGAAGTTAGATAATGGACCCTTGGCTTGGGAAATTGTGTTATTTTCCTTGTTTCACTTTGGTGGTAAGCTTATGTTCCCTAGTCCCTTGTTATCACTGCCTAGGGAAAAGGGGTACTACTGGGGGACCCTGAAAAGGGTAACATTCTTTTCTCCACCACACTTAAAACTTTCCATCCTAGAGACTCTCACAATGTACCAAAATTTGGTAATCGATCATCGTCCATTCTCTCATGAGAAGAAGGGTTTGAAGGCCCAGAGGTTGATGTAGTTTCTCTATACATGTATGTTATTGCTAAATGGTAAAGGCTACCATAAAATCCTCAGGCCAAATTGAGCTCTACCTTGTCAAATGGTAATTTCCTTTGTCCAGCTGTGATTGAATGCACCAAAGCATAAAGGATAACAACCCAGTAAAAATGAAGAAATGAAGCTTGAATCCTTATAAAGGGGACTTGAAAATGATAAAATGGGTATCAAAAGGCAAAATAAAGGGTTCATAATGCAAAAAGTACCAAGGAAAGGGTATCTCAAGCCAAAATAACTCCCTCTACAAAGGTGCTCATAGAAATGGATTCAATGACACCATAATCCATGAAGTAAGCCCTAAAACTATATCACTATCACACTTACTCTTGAAGGGTTTATTTTTTTCTTTCTTCCCTCAGGACCTATCCGTCTACCTCAGTATTTTATTTCCTGTCTAGGTGGCACACGTAATAGGGTTGGATGAAGGCCCTCCCATACCTAAAATTTACAACTTACATGGGGTCATGGGATGGCCTGATGCTTGAAGGGAATACTAAGGTGAACTGTTTAAATGGATTATATATTAAATTACAACTTACTTTGCATGCTTTAATTACTAATGTTTCTTATGAACCTTGGCTAACATTTTCCTATACTTTGTTTTGTTTTGGATGACCCTTACATGGTTCTTTGAGGGGCGTCCTAGGATTGTATCAAGGATGTTGTGCCTTTATTATAGGGCCTTGGCACGTGTGATGAAGAGAAGTGAATCACCACCCTCAGACATCAACTCTCACACCCTTGAAACCTTGAACAATGGACAAATGAGCTTGGTTTGAGAAGATTTGGTCATGATGACACACATATGGGATGAAAACCCACATGTTTGGCATAGTACCCCAAACAACTAGATGAATCCAAAGCACCTGAATGGATGGATATGGAAATTAAAACTAATGAATTCGACATCTCAATATATGGTTGACAAAAAATGGTGAGAATAAGGACATGATTTTCCTAGAGCAAGATTTTTGGGACAAAAGTTTCTAGCCTTCTCCTCTTTCACGTCGAAATTTCGCTACAAATATGGTTGGTAGTTTTCCTGATGATGGCCGCTTTCTTGTAAAACAAAGTTGTTTTCAACCTATGGTTTGTTGCAAGGGTTTTCAGTTCCACACACAAGGGAAACAAGCCCTGGGTTGGGAGCAATGTTGTTTCCTCTAGGCCTAGTTTCATCCCTGATATTGTGCTCTCCTCTCCTATAGACAAACTTAGAGTGTTCCTTAGGGTCCTTCTCATCCCTTATCGATCCTCAAGTGAAGGCCTTGTAGTTGAGATGGAGGATCTTCCTTTGCTTGACTCTTTCATCATTGTCTTGGGACAAATAGGGCAAGGTTGTGGTGATGCCTCCTTGCATGACTTTGTTCCTCCCTCCCAACTCCATGAGTTGGAGTTTATGATTATTTATGGTACGGTATATGTTCCAAATCATGATATTTTTATGCTTGACTTATCCTTTTTTTGGTTTATGATGAAGAACATTGGTAGATATTTTGTTACAATGTTGGGATGGTTTCCCCGGTCACATGATTATACCTAGCATTTCAACTAACATAGATTAGTTTAGGTTAGGTAGGGAATTTTCATCTTGCATTTCATTTGTATATATCTTGCATCATGCATTCATGATAGTATAGTCTTGCATTTTCTTGTATATATTGCATTCTCATTTGTAAATAATGCATACATGCTAGGAAATTGCACTTAATCATTGAATAATATTGCTTTACCATTTTGTAGTTTAGTGGATTTTTTTCTTTTCATCATGCTTTTGGATCTATCACTAACTTCGGTGGATCATATCCACTGACTGATACTTCTAAAGGGAATTGTTGTTTGAAGTGGGTGCAAGATTGCAGGTCTTGGAAAGCTAGAGATGTTGAGGTTCTCATGCGCTCTATGGTGAGCACATGTCCCCATGTTAGAGCTAGATGTTACCCCCCCATGCCCAGGGGTAACCAAAGGAGATCATGTCTTGTGTCCCACAATGTATAACATGATCCTGACCATGATGATGATGATCATGTCCACAGATGGCATCCCAACAACCCACCTCATTCACATTTACATCTACAGGTCAACCAAGGCTCATCACATCCAAGCAACCTAGTGTATGGGAGATGGTCAGCCATCATCACCATGAGGTATGTTAGTCCTTGTTTCATGAAAACTGTTGTGCTTAATGTGTTGGGAATGTGGATGAGGATCTTTGGTTGAAGTCGGATAATGGATCACTGGCTTGGGAAAGATGCAAACTGTGACAAATCCCCCCCCCCCCAAATGATCAAGAATTTATTAGTGAAGAACTTCCATATCTTGAGCATGCTTTGGATGAAGAATATTGCACATAGTTGTTTTCAGGGATGGCTTATTGCAACACTCTCATGATGATTTCTGGTCTTATCCTGGATGGTATGATACATACTCTTTTGAGCACTTGAATTTATTCTACGAATAAGACTTTCAACCACCGTTGTGCTCTGACTTTGATGAAGGTATGGGCATGATTTTCCCAAAGCATGACTTTTGTGACAAAAATTTCCAGCCTTATCCTCTTTCACCTCGCTATTTCGATACATACATGGTTGGTAGTTTTCCTCATGATGGCCACTTTCCTATAGGACTGAGTTGTTTTACACCTGTGGTTTGTTGCAAGGGTTTTTTAGTTTCAAACACAGGGGAAACAAGCACCGAGTTGGGAGAAATTGTTTTTCTCTAGGCCTGGTTTCATCCCTCATCTTGTGCTCTCCCCTCCTATAGACAACCTTAGGGTTTTCCTTAGGTTGCTTCTTATCCCTTCTCGATCCTCAAGTGATGGTCTTGTAGTTGAGGGTGAGGATCTTCAATTTTCTGACTGCTCTGGCCTTTTCTTGGGATGGATAAGGAAAGGTTGTGGTGATGCCTCTTTGCATGAATTTGTCCCTACATCCTGCCTCCATGAGTTGGAGTTTATGATTAGTTATGGTATGGTATATGTTCCAAATCATGATATTTTTGTGCTTGACTTATCGTTATTTTGGTTTATGATGAAGCACAATGGTAGATATTTTGATATAATGTTGGGATGGTTTCAATGGTCATATGATTATACCTATCATTTTAGCTAACATATATTAGTGTAGGTTAGGTAGGGAATTTGCATCTTGCATTTCATTTGTATATATCTTGCATCATGCATTCATGATAGTATAGTATTGCATTTCCTTGTATATATTGCATTCTCATTTGTAAATAATGCATACATGTTAGGAAATATCACTTAATCATTGAATAATATTGCTTTACCATTTTGTAGTTTAGTGATTTTTTTTTTCTTTTCAGCATGGTTTTGGATTTATCACTAACTCTGGTGGATCATATCCATCAATCGATACTTCTGAAGGGTGTTGTTGTTTGAAGTGGGTGAAGGATTGCGGGTCTTAGACAACTAGATATGTTGAGGTTCTCATGCACTCTACGGGTAACACATGTCCTCATGTTGGAGCTAGATGTTACCCCCCCCCCCTCCCCCACATGCCTATGGGTAACTAGAGGAGATCATTTCTCATGGCCCACAATGTATAACATGATCCTAACCATGATGGTGATCAACATTTCCACAAATGGTATCCCAACAACCCCCCTCATTCACCTTTACATCTATAGGTCAACCAAGACTCATCACATACAAGAAACCCAGTGTATGGGAGATGGTAAGCCATCGTCACCATGATGTATGTTAGTCCTCATTTCATGCAAAGTGTTGTGATTAATTTTTTGGGTATGTGGATGAGGATTTTTGGTTGATTTGGATAATGGACCCCTGGCTTGGGGAATTGTGTTATTTTCCTTGTTTCACTTTGGTGGTAATCTTATGTTCCCTAGTCCCTTGTTATCACTGCGTAGGGAAAAGTGGTAATACTAGGGGACCCTCACAAGGGTAAAATTCGTTTCTACACCATACTTTATACTTTCCATCCCAGAGACTCTCACAATGTACCAAAATTTGGTAATCGATCATCGTCCATTCTCTCATGAGAAGAAGGGTCTGAAGGCCGAGAGGTTGGTGTAGTTGCTCTATACATGTATGTTATTGCTAAATGATAAAGGCTACCATTAAATCCTCAGGCCAGCTTGAGCTCTACCCCCTCTAATGGTAATTTCCCTTGTCCAAATGTGAATGAATGCACCAAAGCATAAAGGATAACAACCCAGTAGAAATGAAGGAATGAAGCTTGAAACCTTATAAAGGGGACTTGAAAATGATAAAATGGGTATCAAAAAGAAAAATAAAGGGTTCATAATGAAAAAAAGTACCGAGGAAAGAGTATCTCAAGCCAACAAGCGCTCCCTCTACAGAGGCGCTCATAGAAATGGATTCAATGACACCATAATTCATGAAGTAGGACCTAAAACCATATCACTATAACACTTACTCTTGAAGGGTTTATTTCTTTCTTTATTCCCTCAGGACCTATCCCTCTACCTCAGTATTTTATTTCTTGTCTAGGTGGAAAACCTAATAGGGTTGGATGAAGTCCCTCCCATACCTAAACTTTCCAACTCACATGGGGTCATGGGATAGCCTGATGCTTGAAGGGGATACTAAGGTGAACTGTTTACATGGCTTATATATTAAGTTACAACTTACTTTGCATGCTTTAAGTACTAATGTTTATTATGAACCTTGCATAACATTTTCCTATACTTTGTTTTGATTTGGATGGCCCTAACATGGTTCTTTGAGGGATGTCCTAGGATTGTACCCAAGAAGTTGTGTCTTTATTATAAGACCTTGGCACGTGTGATGGAGAGAAGTGACACACCACCCTTGGACTTCAACTCTCACACCCTTGAAACCTTGAATAATGAAAATATGAGCTTGGTTTGAGTAGATTTGGTCATGATGGCACACATATGGGATGAAAACCCATAGATTGGGCATAGTACCCCGACAAACTAGATGAATCAAAAGCACCCGAATGGATGGATTTGGAAATTTAAACTAAGGAATTCGACATCTCAATATATGTTGAACAAAAAATGGTGAGAATAGGTAACTATTGGTCGGATAAACAAACTACATAGATAGTCGACCTATTGTGAGAATATAAGGACATTGTCACACACGATTACAAATACATGAAAGGTTTGGTGAAAGAGACAGGGGAGATTAAAATCAACCTCATTCATGGGGCTAAGGCCATAAAAAAGAAGCCATATAAGTTGACACACAAGTATAGTCCCATAGTTCAAAAAGAGATAGAGGAAATGTTAGCCGCTGACACCATATACCCTATCGATAATTCAAAATGGGCAAGTCTGATGGTCATGCAACCTAAAAACCATGACCCAAAGAAACTAAGCATATGTGTTGACTTTCGAGGGTTAAATAAGATAATAGTAACTGATCCATACCCAACATCATTCACTAATGAAATCATTAATGAAGTCGTCAGACATGAATGCTACTTGTTCACAGATAACTTCTTGGGATACAACCAAGTACCTACTGCAAAAGAAGATCAGGGAAAAACAACATTTCTCTTTGATTTCGGGTCAATCCAGTAGTATTCTCTTGGATAATGGTCAAATCATTTCAGGAATACATATACAAAACAATGGTTGTGTACTTTGATGACTAGACCATTTACAACATGTTGAAAGAACACATCTTGTGGCTCTGAATGATGTTGGCAAGATTTCAAAAAATCCACTTATCATTGAATATAAAAAAATGCATCTTTGCCACACCAATAGGTATCTTGTTGGGTCACATCGTATGCAAATATGGAATCAAGGTTGACATGCAAAAAATCAAAGTTATTCTCAACTTGAAGCTGCCAATCAATCAAAAGAGAATACAAATATTCCTTGGGCATATTGGATACTACATAAAATTTATTTGAAATTACTATGGTATAACCTTTCCAATCGACGAGTTGCTGAAAAAAGAAGTCGAATTACAATGGAGCCAAGAATGCAATAAATCCTTTGAGCTATTAAAGAGAAAAATGGTAGAAGAACCTATATTAAGATTTCTAGAATGGTCATGAAAGTTCCATGTTCATTTTGACGTATCTAATGTAATTGTCATATGAGTAGTATCGTATCCATACGAATACATGGTTGATCAACCCAATGCATATGCCAATCGAAAGTTGAATAAATCATAATGGAACTATTTGACGAAAAAATGGGAGGCTTTAGCCATGATCTTGTCCCTACAAAATTTTCAACATTATTTATTGGCAAATCCATTCATCTTCTTCACGAACCCTCAAGCTCTTAAGTATTTAGTAAACAAATCGATCCTTCGAGGAAAAATATGTCGATGGATACTATTGTCCAAGAGTTTGAATTTGAAGTAGTAGTTCTACTAGGGAAAAAGAGTCGCGGCCCAAACCATCTATCCCTACTTGAAAGAAGAGAATATCTTACTGGGATAAACATGAAATACCTAATGCACATATATTTCCGGTCAAATCTTCCCCCAAGGAACTTGAAGAAATCAAAAAAGATTTGGAAGAGGGGAAGGCTCCTGATTATCTCCTAGCTAATAAAAAAAAGATCCTATCATTGAAAGAAACACCATTCTCTCTCATGAATGGATATCTTTATAAGGTAGGAACTACTGATATTTTGAGAAGATGCACCCTGGAACATGAACAATTGGATTTAATCAATGAAGTGCACGTGGGCCTTGCGGGAGGTCATTTTCAAGTCGACACGACAACTAGAAATATCCTTCATGTAGGCCTTTGGTGGACAAACTTACATAAGGACTATCGATAATATGTGAAGAAGTGCGATAAATGCCATAGGATGGGTTGGCCATTGTGGAAAAATGAAATTCCATTACACTAGGTAAATCCTAGTTTACCATTTGATATTTGGGATATTTACTTCATCAATCCATTTCGAAAAGAGCCAAGAGAACTGGGGTGAAGTATGTTATTACAACAATCGAATATCTATCCAAATGGGAAGAGGCATAACCCGTCGAAAACTGTGCAAAAGAGACAACGACCAAATTCATATATGAAAATATAGTAACTATATTTGATTGTCCATTAACATTAATCCATGATAAAGGATCTCATTTTGTCAATGGCACAATTGAAATATTACTTAAAAATTTCATGGTTGACCACATGAAGACGACTTCTTATTATCCACAAGCTAATGGTGCAGTTGAGTCCTCCAACAAAACACTACACAAGGGCCTAACAAAAATATGCGGACTCGATAGGGATGACTGGGATGATAAGGTCCCAGTCGTATTGTGGGCACATAGGATAACATACAAAATATCAACTGGCCAAACCCCATTTAAGCTTGTTTATGGTTAAGAAGTTGTAATTCCACTACACTTCAGTGCAAATGTAGGAACGATACCATATATTCTCGAATTCGACCGTATTCTTACTACAAGACAATGCTTCTACCAACTGAACTTATTAGAGGAAGAAAGGATGCTTGCACAACAACATCAAGAGGCTCAAAATAACCAATAGAAATCTTGGCACAACTAACACATCAAGAAGAAAGATATTAACAAAAATATATTTGGTATTACTATATGACAGTTGGATAAAGGGTAACCCACAAAAATTATAAACTTCTTGGTTGGGTCCTTATGTGGTCGAGAACATCTAACCATCGAGAGTAGTTCAACTAAGGACTTTGCAAGGGCACTCCTTTCAAAAAATAGTAAATGAGGATCGTTTAAAGAAATAAAAGACATAGGATCCTCAAGATCTACTGGAGAAAACCTCTTCAGGGGCGCCAACATGATTCTACTAGGTCAAAAACCCTTCGGGGTGGCCTAGGTCGAGTTAAAAATAAAATAAAAGAAAAAAGATAAGAAAGTAAAACAAGACAAACAATAAAAGAAAGGGAAAGAACAATTAAATAAAACAAAAAAGATATTAAGAAAAGAAATAAAGCAGTCGATTATGGAAATCAAGTACAAAACTACTTGAAGACAATAAGTTATATGATCTGTTCGACAACACAGGTATTCCAACAGAGGACGAACACCTTCAGTAACCACTCACATAACCAGATCAAAGATCAACACACCGATGTTTTCACGTGGTAAAACCCCTACGGGGAAACATCCACGGCCCCAGCCAACG
>ML793610.1:188101-203396 GCA_009831015.1 Picea engelmannii
GTCGGGAACATATCGTGACCGTCGGATTTCCTAACTACAAATGCATACTAATGCATACTAAAGAAACACACTTTTACCTAACGACATATTAGACCAAGTAGATCTTAACTAACTCCTAAGTGTCTAAATATCCTAACATGATCGACTCAAACCACCGAAAAACACTCATTCAAGCCTAACATGAGGAGAGAAATAAGACTCTGGCTACCTCAGAGGTCAAAATGTAGGAAAAATAAATTGGACAAGACAAAGTAGTTACCAAGAACATATTGAAGTCGAGTGTCAGATCATCATTCTAGGAAGCAATGCCAACCCTGAAAGAAAAACATGTTGAAGCATGAAAAACCAAAGTGGCCCTAGAAAAGAAGGTGGAAAAGAGAAGACAGAAAAAACAAAGACTATAATATCATTTGTAGGAAAGTATAGGTCGTATAACTATTGCTACATCACGTTCAGTAAATAGACTCGACTCGAGTACTAAACGAGTGCCAAAAAGACAAAGAACAAGGATAACTAAATTTGACCTTATAAGGGAGTCACCTCTGGTTCAACCTGCCCCAATTGTCGAAGAAAGAATAACAACAACAGAGGAACCCCATTACAAAAAGAAGCCAAATAAAGGGTGTCGCCAAGTATCTTTAGAAGAAACTATTTCAGATTTGTTTCCCAACGGAAGAAACCAAGAAAGTGAAAGGAAGTCCAGATCAGAAGAAGTCGATGAAATCATACAGAATGGAACTGGCACAAAGCAATTTTTAGTAGAGTTATCCCTTGCAAGAAAGATGAATCCACCCGACATGACTCAAGCAAAATTTGGTCCATGAAAAATAGGTTAGTTGACTTAACCTGATGCATCTACAACAACTGACCCACAAAAACAAATAGAAGCAGAGGGACACATGATATATTTACTCAGAGGATATAACACACTATCTTGGCACAAAAGTCATTTGATAATGAGGTTATCATAGTGCCAACAGATGGAACTGAGCCCCCTGTGAAATCAAATTAAGATGCATGGAAAAAACAACAAGAGAAATAGACTGAACCAGAACAATCGATTGAACATATCGATGAACAAGAAAAAATGGATAACAATGTTGAGGAAGGGTCACCTCCAAAAATAAGTCCTCCACCAAAAAATCCTCCCCTAGAAAGTCCCTAGAAAAACTAGACAGATCCACTTGAGAAGGATGAAAGGAGAGACAAAAATGATAGAGGAGGCCAAAAGAATGTGAAAATGATGGCAAGAACAATGAAATTAATCTCGATCCCAACACACAACTAGAAACATGTGAAAGCAATGAAGGAAATCCTGAAAATGAGGATGAAGTAAATAATGAAAATGAATTTGATAAAGATTAGGACAAAGAGACCAATAAAAAGAAAGAGCAACAACAAAAAAAGAAAACAATTCAAAGGACATCACTTCAAAGGTAACCATATTCTCGACCTTTAAACCAATTGTCTCCTAAAAAATAACTTTAAAGAAAATGTTCGATCCATCAATAACATCTGATGAACAAATGCTCAACTTGTATAATCAAGTCGCAAATGAGGCAAGTAATAGATGGAAAAGACCCATGAGATATGGCGATCAAATCATAGCGTGAAAGAATAAATAGAAATAACCATTTAAATATTACGTATTACTTTTTAAACAAAAACTTGGTATAGAGCACTCAACAAAAGGAATGGAACTAGAGTAGGATTTTTGTGACAAAAAATTCTAGCCTTCTCCTCTTTCACCTCGTTGTTCTGCTACATATATGGTTGGTAGTTTTCCTCATGGTGGTCACTTTTCTATAGGATAGAGTTGTTTTCAACCCATGGTTTGTTTCAAGGGTTTTTTGGTTTCACACACAGGGGAAACAAGCGCTAAGTTGGGAGAAATTGTTTTTCTAGGCCTGGTTTCATCCCTCATCTTGTGCTCTCCCATCCTATAGACAACCTTAGAGTTTTCCTTAGGTTCTGTTAGCACAAGATTGGTTAAGGTGCCAAGTGTCCAGAAAAAGAATTGAAAACACTCTCACAAGGTTCCAAGCATCAAAAGCACCCACATATTTACGCTACCGACTTGCACGCAGACACACATGAGGGTGCTACCGAAATTCTGGCAGAGGTTGAATTGTGCAGAGTTATTCTGCCATTTTTGAGTCACTAATTTAAATATTGGATTATGAGCAATTGAGAAGGTATTTTTGAAAAATGGAGGAGTTTTTTGTTTATATTTTGAGAGATATTAGACATAGAAGTGGCGCTACCAACTGTTTTACAACGACGCTACCTAATTTTCTGTAGCGGTCACGGTTTTGATATTCGCCTTGTTGGGAGGTTGCCACCTGTCAAGGAGGATTCGAATGGCTTCTCAAGGATTAGTTAGATGTCAAGGGACACCTACACCTAAGATTTATCTCCAGCAAAGGCCTCATGCAATGAGGTGGAGACATTTTTTTTAATGACTTCCAACAAATTCCTGAAAATTAGCAGTTTGTTGGATTTTTGTCTCTTTGATTGTTGCCACCTATCTCCAAGGTTTAGAATCCAATGGAGGATATGGGATTCGACCTCGTAAGTTTATGCAGATGATATTTTATATTTAAGGAAGGAAATATTTCATGGAGAGGGGGATTCATGAGCCAA
This sequence comes from Picea engelmannii, assembly GCA_009831015.1. NCBI lineage: Eukaryota > Viridiplantae > Streptophyta > Pinopsida > Pinales > Pinaceae > Picea > Picea engelmannii. The sequence goes on from ML793610.1 coordinate 190,745, forward strand.
GGGAGGCCGAGAGGCTCTGTTTTTGTACTTTGATAGATTAATTTGAAGATAGCCTATCTTATCATTTTTTGTGTTAAGAATTCATTTGCAGAAGGAAGTGATATTTACCTATGTTTTTTCTTTGTTTTGACTCTTAATCTTTGTTCTTCTTCAACAACAAGTGTGAGAGGGTTGCTTAGGAGGATCCTTTGAGATCTTCTACCTTGTGTGTTGCTAAATCTCTTCTGAAAAGGATCTTCAGATTATGCTTCTTCTTCTACTGTATCAATAGTATTCTTGAAAAGGATTTTCACGTATTTCTGTTTGCAGTTCTATGTTTTATCATAAAAGTCTTCCACCTGAAAGTGAAAGCCTTGAAAGGATAAACATTTCTTTTTGTCTCTTTAATTGTTGCCACCTATCTCCAATGTTTATAATCCAATGGAGGAGAGGGGATTCGACCTCCTAAGGTTATGAGGATGCTATTTTCTATTTAAGGAAGGAAAGATCTCTTGGAGAGGGGGATTTACGAGCCAAGAGAGGCTAGAGAGAGCTGTAGCAGGCAGTTTTCCTTTGTGTGTTCATTTGTAAGCTTGTGGGCATTTTATGATTGTAAGCATTACTGCTATTGGAGACTCATGAGAGCTGTGATTTCACATTGTAATCCTTTTGTTAAATTTCTTCTTATTTGAATATATTGCAGATTTGAGGATCAAAGGGTGTCAATGATTTATGGATCCCTAAGCAACAGAGGATCTGTTGTATTTTTCCCATCAATCATTGTTTATATTCAAGTATTTTTTGATTCATTAAATTTAGAGGATCTTTGTTTAGTGAACATTCTACCTTATGTTTTCCTTCTTCATTCTTCCACTTATCAACATATAATCTTGTTTTCTATTGAGCATCTTTTGTGCCTTCGATGAGTAGGATGTTTCTGACTCCATTGCCCATTGGTGTAGCCTACTGATCTACAATTTTCTTCCCTCTCCCTTTCTTTCTCCATCTTGCTGATCCACCTATTCAAAACCAAAATTATCTTTTACTTTCTGATGGGTGTTGAGCTTACACTTTGGCAGTCAAAGTGTGACTTTCAGTGCTAACATTTTTGGCTCCATTGTCGGGGACAGATTTGAGAAGATTGAAAATCTCCCTGGGAAGAACAACATTGCACAGATCTAGCTTTAGATGGTGACTGAAGTTGGACACCTTCAACACTGCACATTCACCATGGCGACTCCATTGTTCAGAATATGTTCGTGGCTCCATTGGAATGATACCAATTAAATGGCTATGAAGGCTATCCTGGCTAGGAGGTTTTCCCCACTCAATTTCTTAGCCATAGATGATTATCCACATATGGTTCCTCTTATTGATGAATGGCAAGATCTGCTGCCTAGATTTTATGAAGGTGAGGATGACAGCCTTGTTGAGCATGTTCAATAATTTCATGCTTTGATGCAACAACTTGACATCCATCATGAATATATATTGATGAAAATGTTCATGTATTCATTGGATGGGGATGCATTTAAATGGTATTTCTCGTTGCCCCCTTCCAATATTTCATCCTTGAAGGATTTCCACAGAGTATTCAATGAACACTGCAAAAGGTTTAATCCCTTTGAAAGTATTTTTCATAACTGTTGTGAGGGATATGTAGAATGTGCTCAAGATTTATTAGATTGATCTACTGAATATAAATATGAAAACGATTTTATTCACTGTCCAAATGAAAGAATACATAATACTCCTGTATTCGGAGAGGAATACATTCATAACTTTGTTTCATATGAAAATCATATGTATGAACAACTAGAATCAACAATTACTGTTGTTCCTGAAATGGATATTTTTAACAATTATATTCTTAATGAAATTACTGTTTTAGAGGTTGATCATAGGTATGAAGGGAAACCTATTTTTGATGAATATTCTAGTGATGATGAGCAACAATATTGTCCTATATTTTATCACTATGAAGACAGGGAGTATGATGCAGAGGTTGGACTTGTCACAAAAGACATAACCCAAAGATTTGACCAGGAGCATCCCTTAGTTGAGGCACATGAAGAGATCGTTTATACATAGCCAAAAGTAAATCAACAGTCGTCAGTGGATCAACAACCACCTATGTCAATCCTTCTTCCAATTGTACCCACAGTTTACAGTAAGCAAATTGAAGTGGATAAATAAATGTGTTATCAGTCCCATGTGTTTTGTCACCATTTTTATGACCCTGTAGGGGTGTATATGGAGTTGTATTTCTCAAATGTTTTGGAACCTGTAAACTTTATTGTGTCAGCAGTAGTCAAAGGAGATATAGGAAATGTTTTCAAACCATTGTCATATTCCTTTTGTCTGATGTCAATCCTTGGCATTATAAAGACTCACGTCAGCAAGTTTCTTGAATGGATTTGGTGGAAGTTTTCCTTCACCTAGCCCATTGTAAAAGTCAGTTAGCTTAGGTTTTGTACATAAACAAGCTCCATCAAGAGCAGGTGTGTTTGCTTTCTGTTTGAAAGAAGAGTAATATAAGTTTTCAGTATGTTGTCTTCATCATGATGCATCATAGCATGACTCCACAAGCCCAAAGGATAAGTCACTGAAACTACAAGAGTTCTTAGAGCCTCACAGGGATGACTCTATCTCCCATGGAGCCTATGTTAGCACAAGACTGGTTAAGGTGCCAAGTGTCAAGAACAAGCATTGAAAACACTCTCACAAGGTTCCAAGCATAAAAAGCACCCATGGATTTACGCTACCAAATGACACACAGACACAAAGGCGGGAGCTACCTAAAGGTGCTACCGAGATTCTGGCAGAGGCTGAATTGTGCAGAGTTATTTTGCCAGTTTTGAGTCACTAATTTAAAGCTTGTATTGTGAATAATTGAGAAGGTGTTTTTGAAAATAGGAGGAGGTTTTTGTTTATAACATTCCAAATAACAAAAACCTCTCTCATTGTTTCAAAATGTGTTATGGTTTGAGAGATATTAGACATAGAAGTGGCGCTACCAACTGTTTTACAACGACGCTACCTAATTTCATGTAGCGGTCACGGTTTTGATATTCGCCTTGTTGGGAGGTTGCCACTTGTCAAGGAGGATTCAAATGGATTCTCAAGGATAAGTTAGATGTCAAGGGATACCTGCACCTAATATTTAGCTCCAACAAAGGCCTCATGCAATGAGGTGGAGACATTTTATTAATGACTTCCAACAAATTCCTGAAAATTAGCAGTTTGTTGGATTTTTGTCTCTTTGATTGTTTCCACCTATCTCCAAGGTTCAGAATCCAATGGAGGATATGGGATTCGACCTCCTAAGGTTATGAGGATTCTATTTTCTATTTAAGGAAGGAAATATCTCTTGGAGAGGGGGATTCATGAGCCAAGAGAGGCTAGAGAGAGTTGTAGCAGGCAATTTTCCTGTGTGTGTTCTGTAAGCCTGTGGGCATTTTATGATTGTAAGCATTACTGCAATTGGAGAATCACGAGAGATGTGATTTCAGATTGTAACCCTTTTGTTTATATTTCTTCTTATTTGAATATATTTCAGATTCGAGGATCAAAGGTTGTCAATGATTTATGGATCCCTAAGCAACAAAGGATCTGTTGTATTTTGACCATCAATCATTGTTTATATTCAAGTATTGGCTGATTCATTAAATTGAGAGGATATTTGTTTAGTGAACATTCTACCTTATCTTTTACTTCTTCATTCTTCCACTTATCATCATATAATATTGTTTTCTGTTGAGCAGCTTTTGTGCCTTCGATGAGTAGGATGTTTGTGACTCCATTGCCCATTGGTGTAGCCTACTGATTTGTAGTTTGATGCCCTCTCCCTTTATTTATCCATATTGCTAATCCACCTATTCAAAACCAAAATTATCTTTTACTTTCTGATGGGTGCTGAGCTTACACTTTAGCAGTCAAAGTGTGACTTTCAGTGTTAACATGTTCCTTCTTATCCCTTCTCGATCCTCAAGGGATGGCCTTGTAGTTTAGGGTGATGATCTTCCTTTTTCTGAATGCTTCGACCTTGTCTTGGGATGAATAAGGAAAGGTTATGGTGATGTATCCTTGCATGAAATTATCCCTCCCTCCTCCCTCCATGAGTTGGATTTTATGATTAGTTATGGTATGATATACAACTCATGATATTTTTGTGCTCGACTTATCCTTATTTTGGTTTATGATGAAGCACAAGGGTAGATATTTTGATATAATGTTGGGATGGTTCCACTGGTCATATGATTATACCTGCAATTTTAGCTAACATATATTAGTGTAGGTTAGGTAGGGAATTTGCATCTTGCATTTCATTTGTATATATCTTGCATCATGCATTCATGCTAGTATAGTCTTGCATTTCCTTGTATATATTTCATTCTCGTTTGTAAATAATGCATACATGTTAGGAAATTTCACTTAATAAATGAATAATATTGGTTTACCATTTTGTAGTTTAGTGATTTTTTTTCTTTTTAACATGGTTTTGGATTTATCACCAACTCCGGTGGATCATATCCATCGACCAATACTTCTGAAGGGTGTTTTTGTTTGAAGTGGGTGAAGTATTGCAGGTCTTGGAAAACTAGAGATGTTGAGTTTCTCATGCACTCTACGGTGAGCACATGTCCTCATGTTGGAGCCAGATGTTACCCCCCCACCCCCCCATGCCCAGGTGTAACTAGATGATATCATATCTCATGATCCACAATGGTTAACATTATCCTAACCATGATGATGATAAACATGTCCACATATGGTATCCCACCAACCCCCCGCATTCACCTTTACATCTATAGGTCAACCAAGGCTCATCACATCCAAGCAACCCAGTGTATGGGAGATGGTAAGCCATAATAAATATGATGTATGTTAGTCCTTATTTCATGTAAAGTGTTGTGATTAATTTTTTGGGCATGTGGATGAGGATCTTTGGTTGAAGTTAGATAATGGACCCATGGCTTGGGAAATTGTGTTATTTTCCTTGTTTCACTTTGGTGGTAAGATTATGTTCCCTAGTCCCTTGTTATCACTGCCTAGGGTAAAGGGGTACTAATGGGGGACCCTCATAAGGGTAACATTCTTTTCTCCACCATACTTAACACTTTCCATCCTAGAGACTCTCACAATGTACCAAAATTTGGTAATCGATCATCGTCCATTCTCTCATGAGAAGAAGGGTCTGAAGGCCCATAGGTTGATGTAGTTACTCTATACATGTATGTTATTGCTAAATGCTAAAGGCTACCATAAAATACTCAACCCAACTTGAGCTCTACCCTGTCAAATGGTAATTTCCCTTGTCCAGCTGTGATTGAATGCACCAAAGCATAAAGGATAACAACCCAGTAAAATTGAAGAAATAAAGATTGAATCCTTATAAAGGGGACTTGAAAATGATAAAATGGGTATCAAAAGTCAAAATAAAGGGTTCATAATGCAAAAAGTACCAAGGAAAGGGTATCTCAAACCAAAAATCACTCCCTCTAAAAAGGTGCTCATAGAAATGGATTCAATGACACCATAATCCATGAAGTAATCCCTAAAACTATATCACTATCACACTTACTCTTGAAGGGTTTATTTCTTTCTTTCTTCCCTAAGGACCTATGCCTCTACCTCAGTATTTTATTTTCTGTCTAGGTGGCACACCTAATAGGGTTGGATGAAGGTCCTCCCATACCTAAAATTTCCAACTTACATGGGGTCATGGGATGACCTGATGCTTGAAGGGAATACTAAGGTGAACTGTTTAAATGGTTTATATCTTAAATTAAAACTTACTTTGCATGATTTAAGTACTAATGTTTCTTATGAAACTTGGCTAACATTTTCCTATACTTTTTTTTTGTTTTGGATGACCCTTACATGGTTATTTGAGGGATGTCCTAGGCTTGTATCCAGGACGTTGTGCCTTTATTATAGGGCCTTGGCACGTGTAATGGAGAGAAATGAATCACCACCCTCAGACATCAACTCTCACACCCTTGAAACCTTGAATGATGGACAAATGAGCTTGGTTTGAGAAGATTTGGTCATGATGACACACACATGGGCTGAAAACCCACATGTTGTGCATAGTACCCCGAGCAACTAGATGAATCCAAAGCACCTGAATGGATGGATATGGAAGTTAAAACTAAGGAATTCGACATCTCAATATATGGTTGAAAAAAAATGGTGAGAATAGGTAACTATTTTTTGGATAAACAAACTACAGAGATAGTCGACCTATTGTGAGAATATCAGGACATTGTCACACACGATTACAAAGACATGAAAGGTTTGGTGAAAGAGATGGGGGAGATGAAAATCAACCTCATTCCCGGGGCTAAGGCCATAAAAAATAAGCCATATAATTTGGTACACAACTATAATCACATAGTTCAAAAAGAGATAGAGGAAATGCTAGCTACTGACATCATATACCTTATCGATAAGTTAGAATGGGCAAGTATGATGGGCGTGCAACCTAAAAACCATGACCCAAAGAAACTAAGAATATGTGTTGACTTCTGAGGGTTAAATAAGATAATAATAATTGATCCATACCCAACATCATTCGCTAATGAAATCATTAATGAAGTTGTCAGGCATGAATGCTACTCGTTTACAGACGACTTCTTGGGATACAACCAAGTACCTATTGCAAAAGAAGATCGAGAGAAAACAACATTTCTCTTTTATTTCGGGTCAATCACATACATAGTAATGTCATTTGGGCTAATGAATGCTCCAACAATATTCTGTCAGATAATGCTGAAATAATTTCAGGAATACTTCTACAAAACAATGGTTGTGTACTTTGATGACTAGACCATTTACAACATGTTGAAAGAACACATCTTGTAGCTTTGAATGATGTTGGAAAGATTTCAAAAAATCCACTTATCATTAAATATTAAAAAAATGCATCTTTTCCACACCAATAGGTATCTTGTTGGGCCACATCATATGCCAATATGGAATCAAGGTTGACATGGAAAAAATCAAATTTATTCTCAACTTGAAGCCGCCAATCAATGAAAAGAAAATAAAATATTCCTTGGGCATACTGGATACTACATCAAATTTATTCAAAATTACTATGATATAACCTTTCCAATCAACGAGTTGCTGAAAAAAGAAGTCGAATTACAATGGAGCCAAGAATGAAACAAATCTTTTGATCTATTAAAGAGAAAAATGGTAGAAGCACCAATATTAAGATTTCCAGAATGGTCACGAAAGTTCCATGTCCAATTTGATGCATCTAATTTAATTGTCAGCTCAGTACTATCATATCGATATGACAACATGGTTGATCACCCCAATGCATATTCCAATCGAAATTTGAATAAAGCATAATGGAACTATTTGATGACAAAATTGGAGGCTTTAGCCATGATCTTTGCCTTACAAAAATTTCAACATTATTTATTGGCAAACCCATTCATCTTCTTCGCAGACCGTCAAGCTATTAAGTATTTAGTAAACAAATCAGTCCATCATGGAAAAATATGTCGATGGCTACTATAGTCCAAGAGTTTGACTTTGAAGTAGTGGTTCGACTAGGGAAAAAGAGTCGCGGCCCAGACCATCTATCCCTAATTGAAACAAGGGAATATATGACTGGGATAAACAATGAATTACCTAATGCACATATATTTTGGGTCAAAGCTTCCCCCAAGGAAATCGAAGAAATAAAAAACTTTGTGGAAGAGGGGAAGGCTCATGATTATCTCCTAGCTAATAAAAAGAATATCCTATCATTGAAAGAAACACCATTCACTCTCATGAATGGATATCTTTATAATCTAGAAACTAATGATATTTTGAGAAGATGCACCCTGGAACATGAACAACTGGATTTAATCAATGAAGTGCACGTGGGCCCTCCAAGAGGTCATTTTCAAGTCGACACGACAATTAGAAAGATACTTCATGCAGGCCTCTAGTTTCCAACCTTACATAAGGACTATCGATAATATGTGAAGAAGTGTGATAAATGACATAGGATGGGTTGGCCATTGTGGAAAAATGAAATTCCACTACACTTGGTAAATCCTAGTTTACCATTTGATATTTGGGCTATGGACTTCATCAATCCTTTCTTGAAAATATCCAAGATAACTGGGGAGAAGTATGTTATCATAACAATCGAATATCTAATCAAATGGGAAGAGGCAGAACCCATTGGAAATTGTACAAAAGAGACAACGACCAAATTCATATATGAAAATTTAGTAACTAGTTTCGATTGTCCATTAACATTAATCGGTGATAAAGGATCTCATTTTGTCAATGGCAACTTGAAATATTAATTAAAAAGTTCATGGTTGACCAGATGAAGACGACAACTTATCATCCACAAGATAATGGTGTAGTTGAGTCCTTCAACAAAACACTACACAAGGTCCTAACAAAAATATGTGGACTCGACAGGGATGATTGGGATGATAAGGTCCCAACAATATTGTGGGCACACAAGATAACATACAAAAGATCAATTGGACAAACCCCATTTAAGCTTTTTTATGGTCAAGAAGTTGTAATTACACTACACTTTAGTGAAAATGTAGGAAGGATAACATATTTTCTCAAATTTTATTGTATTCTTAATACAAGACAATGCTTCTACCAACTGAATTAATTAGAGGAAGAAAGGATGCTTGCAAAACAACATCAAGAGGATCAAAATAACTAACAGAAAGCTTGGCACAACTAACACATCAAGAAGAAACATATTAACACAAGATATTTGGTATTACTATATGATAGTCGGATAAAGGGTAAGCCACGAAAATTAGAAACTGTTTGGTTGGGTCCTTACGTGGTCGAGGACATGTGACCATCATAAGTAGTTCAACTAAGTACTTTGCAAGGGAAATCCTTTCAAAAACTAGTAAATGGGGATCGTCTAAAGAAATACAAGACATAGCATCCTCAAGATCTGATGGAGAAAACCTCTTCAGGTGCGCCAACAAGATTCTACTAGGTCAAAAACCCTACGGGGTGGCCTAGGTCGAGTTAAAAATAAAACAAAATATAAAAGATAAGAAAAGAAAACAATACAAACAATAAAACAAAGGGAAAGAACAATTAAATAAAACAAAAAAGAGGCTGAGAAAAGAAATAAAGCAGTCAGTTATGGAAATCAGGTACAAAACTACTTGAATACAATAAGTTATATGACCGACTCAAACCACCAAAAATCACTCATTCAAGCCTAACATGAGGAGAGAAATAAGCCTCTGGCTACCTTAGAGGTCAAAATGTAGGAAAAATAAACTCGATAAGACAAAGCAGTCACGAAGAATATATTGAAGTCGAGTGTCAGATCACCATTCTAGGAAGCAATGTCAACCCTCAAAGAAAAATGTGTTGAAGCATGAAAAACCAAAGTGGCCCTAGAATAGCAGGTGGAAAAGATAAGACAAAAAAAACAAAGACTAGAATATCATTCGGAGGAAAGTATAGGTTAGATGACTATTGCTACATCATGTTGAGTAAATAGACTCAACTCGAGTACTAAACCAATGCCAAAAAGACAAAGAACAAAGGAAACTACATTTGACCTTATAAGGGAGTCACCTCTGGTTCAACCTGCCCCAATTGTCGAAGAAAGAATAACAAAAACAGAGGATCCCCAGTAAAAAAAGAAGCCAAATAAATGGCGTCACCAAGTATCTTCAAAAGAAACTATTTCATATTCTTCTCCCAACAGAAGAAACTAAGAAAGTGCAAGGCAGTCCAGATCAGAAGAAGTCAAAGAAATCATACAAAATGGAACTGGCACAAAGCAATTTTTAGTAGAGTTATCCCTTGCAAGTAACATGACTCACCCGACCTGACTTAAGAAAAAATTGACCCACAAAAAATAGGTTACTTGACTCAACCCGACGCATATACAACAACTGACCCACAAAAACACACAGAAGGAAAGGGACAAGGGGATACATTTACTCAGGGGATAAAACACACTATCTTGGCACAAAATTCATTCGATAATGAGCCTATCATAGTGCCAACAGACGGAACTGAGCCCCCTGGGAAATCCAATGAAGATTTAGGAAAAAACCAACAAGAGAAACAAATTGAACCAGAACAAGTGATTGAACATATCGAGGAACAAGAAAAAAGGGATACCAATGTTGAGGAAGGGTCACCTCAAAAAATAAATCCTCCACCAAAAATTCCTCCCCTCGAAAGTCCCTAGAAAAAATAGATAGATCCACTTGAGCAAAACGATAGAGTTGGCCAAGATAATGCGAAAATGATGGCAGGAACAACGAAATTAATCCTGATCCCAACAAACAACTATAAACAGGTGAAAGCAATGAAGGAAACCATGAAAATGAGGATCATGTAAATAATGACAATGACTCTGATAAAGATTAGGACAAAGAGACCAATAAAAAGAAAGAGCAACATAAGAAGAAGAAAACAATTCAAAGGACATCACTTCAAAGGTAACCATATTCTCGATCTTTAAACTAGTCAGGTCCTCAAAAATAACTTCAAATACAATGTTCTATCCATCGATAACATCTGATGAGAAAATTCTCAAATTGTATAATCAAGTCGCAAAGGAGGTGACTAATAGATGGAAAAGAGCCATGAGAGATGGTGATCAACTCATAGCGCGAAATAATAAAGATAAATAACCATTTAAATGTTGCGTGCTACTTGCCAAAGAAAAACTTGGTATAGAGCACTCAATAAAAGGAGTGGACCCATTAGAATCAGTCAAAGGGATAGTCGAAGCAATGGTCAACACATGCGTCAACAACTAGTAGGAAATACAACACCTAAAGGAATCCAATAAAGAAATAAAGAAGCTCTACACAGTTGAACAATAAGAAGCAATCATGATCTAATGGCTCAATAGACAACAACGATTCTTCAATATGAATACGAAAAATTCAAGGAGGTCAGATAACACATGGAAGTGGCTACGTCACAAGATAAAATCCTAAACACAATGCTCAACAACTGGCCTTCGTATTTTGCTACAACTTACATCAAGCTTAAGGCTAAGAAGAAAATAATTGTTAACTTGGGAAAAACCAGAGAATTCACCATTGACCCAAAATATAAATTAGATATATCAAATCACACTACAAAAGAAACAATAGTTGAGGTAGAATTATCTAATTAGGAAAGGGAGTGGTTGAGAGAAGAAAACAAGGCTGAAGTGGCAACCGATAACACCATCAAGTTGTTAGTTGTGGAGCCTGATTATTTTCATGATTCAGAGGTTTGTTTCAACTGTGCTTGGACCCCATTCCCTAACGGGGGGGTGTGGAGTGGATTTCCTCCCCAAAACTATTTCTAGGGGGGTCCAGGGGGGCGAAGATAAATTTTTTAGCTTCCCCCTGCCGGGGGATTTGGGGGCAACGCCCCCGAAGAGAAATATTGGGAAAAATTGCCTTGTAAAATATTGTAATTTCGTAGTCAATCTGGACTGTTCATTATAAGGTCGCAGATTTGATGGTAGAAGTTATGTTAGGATGTTTTTCCCTAGAAGGAAACCCTAGTATTAGGGAATTGTATTACGACTATGTATAAGTGTGATTATTGTATTACGAGAGAAGATACCATGAAAGAAAGAACATGAAGTTACAACGAGCGTGATGTAGGTTGTATCCCTTCATTTTGCTGGATAAAAAAAATGATGGACCTGGAAATTTTTCTGGTGGACGTAGCCCACAGTGGATGAACCACGTATATCTGTGTCTCTATTGTTTTGTGTACCTTCTATGCTTTATTTCCACATTTTTTTTATTTTATTGCTTCACGATCCTGTTTTTCTGACACAAGCATCTTGACCAGGTCAAGGGAAATCTCAGAAAGAAGAAAAAAAGTTCGACCCAGAGTCAAATTCAGTGCAAGATGATCCCTTGGAAGAAAAAATATATTTTTTGGCACAATTGAAGTCATTGGGAATAGAGGCCCAATATTCCATCCAAAAAAGGTAGATGTTTTCACAATACTCGTAGAAAATGACCCTAAGAATCTACCAAACAACATTCAAATGATTGTTGCAACATCCTGTAGAACAATCGATGGGAACATAATTATATTGATAGAAATTTTAGTTTTTCAACCCAACAATATCAGAGTCAAAATTCCCGACTACCATCCATCAATCAATAACTCTGTAAATGGTTTCTAATGGAACACAAGAATTATGCATGGAAAATAAAACAACACCACCGCTTCCAAATGTTAAGTTGGATGAATGGACAATTCAAGAAGAAACAATCAGGAAAATAGAGAAGCATGAGAAAACACCATGATCAAGCAGTCGACACATATATTTCGTTTTTGGATTTTCTCCAAAGCCTTTCTTTTTTTACATTCGACACTTAAAAAATTTGAGGCACAAGTAAGCATGTCAACAGAGTACCTAAATCCCGTTGGTCCAACAGAGTGAGGAACTGTTTTGAGGAAACCAAGTCCCATAACATATAGCTTGCACTTTCAAATCCAACTTGAATATTCCATCACGAGACGACTTCAAAATTCTTCTCTTCTTCAAAGACTCTATTACCTCTTTCTCTTTTTCAAATATTGTCTCTCTCTCTCTCACTCTCTCTCTCTTTTCAAAATGATGTAACCTGCTGGTGAAATCCCCTTCGGGGGCGCCAAAATATTTTGTCAAATATTTCTCAAT
>ML793610.1:225986-246815 GCA_009831015.1 Picea engelmannii
TAACTCAATCCAATGTTGAAAAGGGATGAAATATGGTTTGGAAAAAGGTACATGGAAATCGATCATCAACCTCCAAATTGTCAAATATGTGCATCTTAAAAGACAAATCTGCAATACAAATATCATTCACAGTCTCAAGCATTAATGATGTAGTATGCTGTAACAAAATAATATATTATACAAATCACAAGGATGAAATTTTAGACCTGGAAAAAAAGTTATGCTCACAATTTGATGGTTGAAAATGGTTGTCATAAAATCTGCACTCAATATCTTACTGTACCAAACAATTTCCCACACCAAAATCATGATTTCTAGCTAAAAAGTCACATGCATTTTCAAAAGAATCTGAAAAAGAAGATGGCTGAAAATTTCCAACACTTTCATCATCACTAGCATGCTTCAAAAAATGAAAGTTTTTTGAGTTAAACATGGCTAAACATAGCTGCAAATCACCATAAAAAAATTTTGCACATGCTTCTACTATACATGGTTGTCCAAGAGGCACATAATCAGCGTTTTCCTACCTAGAATCATCCCCATCAATCTCATAGATGGGACCCCCAAAGTATTTCCAATAATCCATCCCCAAACCACGGCTATCAAGTTGAAAATTTTCATTACTAATTTCAAACACTTGGCTACCCTCATTCTCATCACATGAAGAAACATGTACATCTAGAATTTCATCATCATATAAGGGATTCTATGTTATGAACCAAATGCTTAAAATATCACCATAAACTAGAAGTAAACACCATGTACACCAATGTGAGCATGGATCACAACTCCAATATAGATAAGAGAGATGGGTTACACAATAACTCCTTAAATACTAGGAGAACCTCCTCCAAATATCCAAGTACATTCATACATCCAAATCACTTGTCTCCAAAATGACTACATGATCTCTATATATGCATATTCATACATTGCACATGTGGCTCCTTTAATATTAGGCCAACCCTATTACATATACATTTACACCTTACATGTACATTTGACCTCATGTATGCCCCCCTTGGGTGTTAATGTTTAAGCCATTATTATAGTTCTTTGCATTTCATTAGATAAGAATAGCATAATCCAAGATCACTGAGAAATACACAATCACAAGAAACACAACATTTATCCTGGGAAACCCTCTAGGGGAAGAAAACCCAACAAAACTTCCTTAATATAGATAGCCAATACAATGCCAAGAGATCTCTTAAACTAATGCAGAAGATCATCTCCTAGATATGCGCCACTCTCTCTCCTTCTTCTCTAACAGTAGATCTGAAACTTGTCTCTCAATTGAGCAAGTGAGTTGTGTGTCTAAGTGAGGTGCTAGCCTCCTTATTTATATTAGACTGGCACGTGTGAAGTGTCTCTTCACTGGCAAGGCCAACTTCTCCAACTGGGTGGTTATAATCAACTTTAATATTTTCTGGGGCCTCTTTAATATCTGCTAGGGATGAATTCTTATTCTGTCTATTATAATTATCATTTGACCAATCCGCAAAAGGGGATTTGGTCCTATTACAATAGCCAACATGATAAATCCACAATGGGGATTGATCCAATGAATAATATATCAAACAATAATAAGAATACTCTTTGCAATTACATTATTTCAACACTCCCCCTTAACAAGAAGGGTATTCTTCAACAACATCATGCGAGGGAGAGAGGACAACATCATCAACAACATCAAGTGGGTGAGAGGACAACATCATCAATATCATCTTGGAACACTGACTGACGTATCTATAAATCATCGAAAGTTTTCTTTATCGGCAACATCGTCATTCTCAAAGGAATGCCATCATCATCTGCATCAATATGTATTAGTATAAAAACTGATACATCATCATAATCACAACACAAGGTTGGCTCATCATAATACAAGACTGGCTTTACATCACAACTATCAAGATGGAAGCTCAGTACTCGTCTCATCTCAACGTCTTGCTTTACGTCACAACACTCAGGTTGGAAGCAAGATACTAGACTGGATTTACATCACAACTATCAAGCTGGAAGCACAATACTAGTCTCATCTCATCGTCTTGCTTTATGTCACAACACTCAAGCTGGAAGCAAGATACTCATCCTGCTTTACATCACAACCATCAGGTCGGAAGCAGGATACTAGACTGTATTTACGTCACAGCTATCCAGCTAGAAGCTCAGTGCTAGTCTCATCATATCATCTTGCTTTACGTCACAACCATCAGGTCAGAAACAAGGTACACATCCTGCTTTATGTCACAACCATCAGATCGAAAGCAGAGAACTAGACTTGCTTTACGTCACAACTATACAGCCGGAAGCATAGTACTAGTCACACATCATCTTGCTTTACGTCACAACCATCAGGTCGAAAACAAGGTACTTGTCCTGCTTTATGTCACAACCATCAGGTCGGAAGAAAGGTACTTATCCTGCTTTACGTCACAACCATCAGGTCGGAAGCAGGATACTAGACTGGATTTACATCACAACTCTCCAAATGGAAGCACAATACTAGTCATATCACATCATCTTGCTTTATGTAACAACCATCAGGTCGGAAGCAAGAGATGTCTCATCACAACATCTACTCCCCCTTTCAAGGAGGGTCCTTTTGGACTATACCAAGCTTATCTCGAAAGTACTCAAACTATATGCAAGATAGTGGCTTGGTCAACACGTCAGCAACTTGTTCATCCATGCTAATGTATTGGAGCTTTAAGGCTCCTCTCTGCACCATGTCACGAATGTAATGATAATGGATCTCTATGTGCTTCGACCTGTCGTGGAATAAAAGATTCTCTGTCATCTTTATGCAGCTCTGGTTTTCACATAGAATCAAGGTTTCTCTCATCTCTAAGTCAAATAGGCCGGTCAACAACTTTCGAAACCATATAGCTTTGCAGCTGGCAGAACATGCAACAATGTATTCTGCTTTCGCTGTGCTGAGAGCAATACTAGATTGCTTCCTACTCTACCACGAGATCATAGCTGATCCCAAACTGAAACAACATCCTGAAGTGCTTTTCCTATCAGAAACACTTCTTGCCCAATCTGCATCAGTATATCCACTTAATGTGAAATCATGATCTCCATCATAGATGAGACCACAATCTATTGTACCTTTAAGGTACCTCATCACATGTTTTGCAGCCACTAGGTGAACAGGTCTGGGTTCTACCAGAAACTGACTCAAGGTGTTCATGGGAAAACAAATGTCTGGTCTGGTGTTCGTTAGGTACATCAGCGATCCAATAATTCGTCTTTACAGTGTGGCATCAATCAACTCTGATGAAGTATCGACCAACAGCTTCAACTTCATTTCCATGGGTGTATTCATGGGATTGCATTCCAACATGTCGAATCTCTTCAAGATTTCACTCGTGTACTTCCCTTGGTTAAGGAAGATCCCCTCAGGACTTTGCCATACCTCAAGATCTAAGAAATAATGCATTAGGCCAAGGTCTTTCATTTCAAATTCTGAGGCAAGTCTCTTTTTACATTCAGTGATGAGCTTTTCTTCTCCAGTTAAGAAGAAGTCATCCACATATAGCAATAAGATTACTGGCTCATTGTTCATGATTTTGAAGTAGAGGTTAGAGTCTGTTTTACTCTTGGTAAATCCTAACCTCGTCAAGAAACTGTCTATACGGCCATACCAAGCTCTAGGAGCTTGCTTCAATCCGTAAAAGGATTTCTTCACTGTCTTCAACCTCAAATCCTTGAGGTTGCTCTATATACACTTCCTCTTCGATGACACCATTTAGGAAAGATGTCTTCACGTCCATCTGGTGCAACTTTCACTTCATCTTATCTGCAAGAGCTATGATGGTTCTGATCGAAGTGTATATGGCCACATGAGTGAATGTCTCTTCATAGTCAATGCCTTCCTTCTGGGAAAAGCCACGAGTGACAAATCTTGCTTTATACTTATCAAAACTTCCATCAACAACATGTTTTATTTTGAAGAGCCATCTGGAGGATACCACATCTTTATTCTTCGGTCTGTGAACTATTTCCCATACTTCGTTCTTCATTATGGATTGGTATTCCTCTGTCATGGCATCTACCCATTCTTTCCTCTGAATGGACTCTTCAAAGAAGGTAGGTTCCTCTTCTAGGAGATCACAAATCAAAGTTGTATAACTCGAGAATGGATTTTGTCTTTTCACCTGTCTCGTAGTTCCTTGGGGAACACTGTACTTCTCTCCATCTTGAATAATCTCTCTAGCCCAAGCTGGCTTTCTTTTATGGAGGATTGTTATCTGAGGAGGTTCTTGCACTTCTACTATATCATGGTCTTCTAGAAGTTCCTCATCAGGGGAAGTTACGACTTCCCTCACTGGTTCTGCAGCTCTGGGAACCTCCCTCATTGCAGTACTGGGGATTACGGGTTCCTCTTCATATACTTCTTCAAGCTGGCATAGTTTAGATTTCTTGAGCGCTGCATCTTCATCAAAGGTCACATCCCTGCTGATCTCAATGTGATGTTGATCTGGTATATAGATTATGAAGGCCTTGGAGACCTCACAGTATCCCACAAATATTACCTTCTTTCTTGAAGGGTCCAACTTGTTTCTCTTTTCTTTAGGTATATGAATAAACACTGGACAACCAAATATTTTGAGATGGCTTACCTTTGGCTTCTTTTCAGTGAACATCTCTTCTGGTGTCTTGAGCCCAAGTGCACTATGGGAAAATCGGTTCTGCAGATATACAACTTCCATTGATGCTTCTGCCCATAAGCACATAGGAAGATCTTGATCATGGATCATAGTCTTCATAGCTTCCAGTATGGTTCTGTTCTTTCGTTCAACTACACCATTTTGTTGGGGATTATAGGGAGTAGTGAGTTCCCTCTTGATTCCAACATATTTGCAGAAGTTCACAAACTCTTTTGAGGTATATTCTCCTCCATTATCTGACCTGAGTATCTTAATCTTCCTTTCAGAAAGGTTCTCTATCAAGGCTTTGAATTCCTTGAACTTGCTGAACATTTCATCTTTAGATTTCAAGAAATATATCTAAGTTTTATGAGAGTAATCATCAATGAATGATACATAATATACATACTTGCTAATGGAGGATGATGGCATTGGGCCACATACATCTGAATGAATGAGTTCTAGGACTCCTTCTGTCTTGCTGTCCCTCTTCATAAACAAGTTCTTGATGTTCTTCCCTTGTGCACATACATTGCATATGCCTTTATGGTCACCTTTGAGTTCTGGTAAACTTGTGACTTCTTTGCATATGTATGGTAGTGCCTTGTAGTTTATGTGGGCTAACCTTCTATGCCAAATTTCACATGAGTTTTCAATGGCGTGGGTCATGGTAGCCTCTGAGTGACCCTTTAGTTTATACAAGCCATTTTCTTCACTTCCAATGATGATTTCTTCATTTAAGGTTTCTCCTTTAGCCCACATAAGAACTTCTCCATCTATAAAGGCAACTCTGAAGCCTTTCGTTTCTAAAGCTTAAATGGATAGTAGGTTCTTCTTCAAGCCTGGTACATATAATACATCCTTCATTTTTAGTGAATTCCCTGAATTCAACTTATGGTTTGATTCTCCCACTCCCTTGATGGGATATTGGTAATTATCTCCAAGTGTCACTTTCTGAGAAAACTTCTTTTCTGAGATACGAGAAAGAATGTTTCTTTGTCCTGTCATGTGCTTGGATGCACCACTATCAATGAACCAAGTGTCCTCTCCGGGTGTTACAGATCCTGAGAGGGACGAGATCAAGACATGGTCTTTGATCTCCTCTCTTATCATCTTTGTGGGTGGCTCTTCATCTTTGACTACATGGGCATGGAGCCTCTTATGTTTTCTCTTGTATTCTTCTCGTCTGGCTGGACAAAACTTCGCAATGTGTCCCATATTGTCACAATGATAGCATTGTATAGATGAGTAGTCCCTTTCCTTTCGTTGTCCTTTCTTCTGAAATCTCCTTGGATGAGATTCTTTATGATTGAATTTGTTTGACTGTTGAGGCTCTTTATGAGTCTCCTTTTGGAAGTAGGGTTTCTTCCTTCCTCCTTTGGTGAGAGTAGCTAGGGCTTGATCATCATCTCTTGCTAGTAACACTTCACGATTCGCTACTCTTGTTTCTTCTTGGATGCATTCTTCCCATAGACTATCAAACTTCAGTTTCTCCGTTCTGGAACATATCGTTTGGATGAATGCATCCCAAGGTCTTGTGAGACCATTTAGGGATGTCATTATGAGTTTGTATTCATCTATGGTATCTCCAATAGCTTCTACCTGTTCTTTGAATTCTGAGATTCTGGAGAAGTATTCCTGAATCGTTTCTCCTTTTTGCATCCTTGTATTCTTCAGTTGAGTTCTTAGATTCATCTTCCGGTTTATGTTCTTTCCTTCATATAGTCTGGTCAAGGCATCAAACATTTCTTTCAGAGTCTTCTTAGATGACAGATAAGGAATCAGGTGGTATTTGATTGAATCTGCAATGATTCTTTTGGCCCTGATTGTGTCCTTTTGATGCTTTGCCTTTTCTACAGCATCGACGGGTTTCGATACTTCTTTTTTGACGAATCTTGCTAGTTCATTCTCTTCAAGAATGAGGCCAATCCTATACTTCCAGGCACAGAAGTTTTCCACTCCTTCTAGATTGTCAACAAGCTTTACGCTTGTAGACATCTTTACATGGAGCTAGGAAAATGACAGAAAAATGAAAGTGCTCAAAATCAAAATCTGAACTTACCAGGAGGTGCACTTGGTTAAGGGGAGTAGCCTGGTGTGTTTGGATCTGATAAAATCCGACTTTTTCTCCTCCAAATTTTATCTGTGGATTTTTGGACTGGTGACTCTGGTACACTGGTTTTCTGGTACTTCTGGTACTTTGTGAAACTAGGGTTTCACTTTCCGGGAGATCCAGCCACTTAAAAGGTGCGCTGAGAGTGCCAAAGTGATCCTTAGGGGAGGGCACACTTTTCTAGATGGTTTTGGGGCTGAAAAGCTTCACCATAAAAAAGCCCTAATTTTCATGTACAACAACAATGACATTTTTCACTCTTGTGAAAGATGCTTCCTTCAGCTTGGCTCTGATACCATGTTAATGTTTAAGCCATTATTATAGTTCTTTGCATTTCATTAGATAACAATAGCATAATCCAATATCACTGAGAAATACACAATCACAAGAGACACAACATTTATCCTAGGAAACCCTCTAGGGGAAGAACACCTAGCAAAAATTTCTTAATATAGATAGCCAATACAATGCCAAGAGATCTCTTAAACTAATGCAGCAGATCCTCTCCCAGATATGCGCCAATCTCTCTCCTTCTTCTCTAACAACAGATATGAAACTTGTCTCTCAATTGAGCAAGTGAGTTGTGTGTCTAAGTGAGGTGCTAGCCTCCTTATTTATATTAGACTGACACGTGTGAAGTGTCTCTTCATTGGCAGGGATGACTTCTCTAACTGGGTGGTTATAACCACCTTTAATATTTTATGGGGCCTCTTTAATATCTGTTGGGGCCGACTTCTTATTCTGCATATTATAATTATCATTTGACCAATCCACAAAAGGGGATTTGGTCCTATTACAATAGCTGACATGATCCATCCACAATGGGGATTGATCCAATGAATAACATATCAAATAATAATAAGAATGCTCTTTGCAGTTACATTATTTCAACATTAGGGTCATATCATTCTCTTCAAAAACAACACTCTTCAAGTTAATCATTACATAAAAATCTGAATTTTGAAAAGAAATACAAGTTACACTACCCTTGTATTCATTTAAGAATGAGGTGGAAACATTATTACTAATGTCTTCTACATGTGGGGTTACAATATCTTTTTCAACAAATACATCACCCATTCTTGAAATATAGTATGAAAGTGGCTCATGGGATGGAGAACAAGGCTACAATTTATCCTTAAGATGTGTAAAATTATTTCTAATATATTTTACCAAGTAACCATAAGCATCATATATCATCTTAATCTTAACCAAGAGAGAAATTTAAGGGTTGTTCTCATGGACAATCATCAAACCAACAACCTTCTCTTCAATTTTAGCACAAGTATCAATAAAACATTTGCCTCGTATAAATTTGTTACATGCTCCTCATTATCATATCTATGTATCCAATATTTCTATTTTTTTTTAACAATATATGGAAATGAATTTAGCTTTTAAAGGCTAAAATCACAATACCACTCCCATGCATTCTTCCCCTTCAAAGAAAAACCCTAATCGAAACATCTTCATGGACAATATTACTTTCAACAATAAAACTCATGAATAATGAAAGATGCATAGAAGCCAAATGGGCCCATTCCCAAAATCATGCAACATGGTGAATCCAAATCCAAGGATGAAGATGATACAGAGATCTAGGAATGCATGAAAAATATAAAGGAGTAAGTAAATATTCCCAATACTTCCCTTTGGATGGAGTCATTACTTCAAATCTTCAAAGTGCTAAAACTTGAAAATACATGCATATCATAATATCTAATATAAAATTTAAAATGGGGAGTTGTCAATGTGAATTATTTAAGTGTTTTCTTATTTTCCTCACCTCCAAAGTCAACAAGCCATCAAATGTGGAGTCACCAAGATGAAAACAATATTTTCAAAACAAAATCCTCATCAAAGAATGTATCGAGAAATTGGACTTTGTTCTCGTCAATGTCACCAAAATGTTACAACAAAATCAAACATCCCTATATGATGTAAAGTACAAAGCATTTGTTGGAAATATTGTTGTCATTGATGTAAAATATAGGGGGAGACTACGGATGCCCAATATAAATATTGCAAGATGGATATTGTTGGAAACATTGTTTGGATTATTAATGCTCAATTTAGTTACCCTATCTTTGAAGACATTTTTACCCTATATACCTAGCTCAAATGGGAGCATAGGTTATATGGTTGGAAACATTATTCTTATAATTTCCAAAGTTATATGAAATTCCCTATAACTCCTTAGGAATGAAGAGATACAAACTTTTTCGTCTAACAAGCCAACCGGAAAATTTAGGTCGGCTTAGCCAGTCTTTATAGGTTGGCCCTGAAAGTGGGGACAACATTAATATAAATGCAGGATAGATGTGATCATTTTCATTGCAACCAAGAAAGAGATCAAGTATGAGGTGCGTAGAAGTGATCTGAGGTGTGCTAAAGGAGATGGGGTGTCTTTTTGGGATCTAAAAGAGTGAAAGATAATTCTGAGGGGTTTTCTTGGGATTTTCTTATTCTAAAGGTGTGATATGAAGTACTAAAGGTCTGTGATGTTGCAAAGTGTGCTTTTTTGAGGTTGTGATGTTGTACTAGGAGATCATATTTTGGGAATGATGTTATGAGGCTTGCTAGAGAATGAAAGCTAAATGTGACTAGGGCTTGAAGCTATCTCTTAAGTATGAAGCATGCAAGTGAAGTCATAAGTACTCTGTGTATGAAGTTCTCAGATTGGTGTCTATACAAGTCTTATTGATTTGGTGCTCAATTGAGGAGATTGGTGTCTCCAGTAGGTTGGTGCCTACACAATATCTTGTTGAGTTGGTGCTCAACTGAAGAGAATGGTGTTTCTAGTAGGTTGGTGCCTATAGGTGTTGCTGAGTTGTTTCTTAGTTGAGGGGATTGGTGTCTTGAGCAGGTTGGTGCCTGCAAATATTGTAACAATAGGTTGGTGCCTACATGAATTTATAAATATAAATTTTATGGTTTTATCCCGATTGGGTTTCCATGTTAAACTCTATGCATTATGATTTTAGTTTATATGTGATTATTGTTTCTCAGCTAATTAATGGTTAAATAAAGTAAAAAATATCTTATATGGATTCACCCCTCACTCTTAGTATAAGCATAAGTTCAACAATTGTTGTCATAGAAAGTTCCTTCATAGATAGTTTAACCATTGGAAGACAGATCCCAAGCACATATGGATTGTAAGGAAGGTCTCTCTACAAACAAAGCTTATTTGATTGATGGAACAAACTATACAACATGGAGTATAAGAATGAAGATATATTTTAAGGCCCTTGGGTTTGGTATTTGGGAATCAGTCACAACAGGTTATACAGATGAAGCTGGGAAGGACTCAAGTGAAAACAATACAAAAGCAATAGATGTCATCTTGAGTGGCCTACCATTTTCTGAGATTGTTAAGGTGATGAAGTGTACATCAACTAAACATATTTGGGACAAGATACAAAACATTTATGAAGAGATATCCAGTGAAGAGAAATATGGTGATTGTTCCTGCTGTGAGTTAGAGACAAAAGAAGCACACTTTTTAAAAAATATAAAAGGAGGACTTGGAAAATGAAAATATGATAAACAAGTGGTGAGAAGCCAGTTGAAAGAAAAGGAATAAAATTACGAGAAGTTAGAGGGTGAACTTGTTTCCTTAAGAAAGGAACTAGAGAAAACAAATGATCAGTTGAACAAAATCTTGATGTATGGAAAGAGTACTGAAATATTAGATAATATTCTTAGTTTCTAAAGGTCACGATTCATCAAGACATGTTATGGCTATGATGATAAACAAAATACCATTGAGTGAGATGCAAACATTAAGGTCACAAATCCATCATAAAAGGAAAATGAAAAAAATCCTAAGAGCTATGCTAATATTCTCAAAGACTCCATTAACAATGAAAGCAACAACAAGAAAGGAAATAATGACCAAAGAAACTTGATTCTTCTCACAAGAACAACAAGAATGTGTTCAAAAGAGATATTCCACCAAGAAAACCTTTCACAAACCGGTACCAAAATCTCTTTCTTAGCTCTTATTTTTCTTGCAATAATTTTGGTCATAAAGCAATAGATTGTAGAGCTTATGCAAGAAGTGATCATGTGAGAGATAGAAATAGAGGTTCTTACAAAATCTCAAAGGATGATTATGTGAGCAACAAAACTAGAAGTTCTCATGGGGTTGCTAATAGAAACTACAATTCATTTTCTCGTCTACTTGATACTAAATGTTATAAGTGAAATAACACACTTGTTGTAAATGAAATCAATCCTCACTTGCATTGAAATGGGAAACACACTTTCTAGAATTGAAATCAATCCTCACTTGCATTGAGATGGAAGACACACTTGTTGGAAACAAAATGTAACAATATTGTTGGTAATAAGGTCACACTACTTGAGATAAATCACATGTTGAAAGAAAATAAAAAACCATGCTACAAGAAATGAATTAAAACATATTGCACCTTCAAGGAAACAATGCACTCAATGTGAAAAGGGGCACACCTTGTTGATATCACACAATTCTGAAACAACTAATGAAGTACGATAGAAAACTAGCTATGGATGGCTAGCAATAACGCCTACAAATTTACTGGATTTCATTAACCTTAACAACAATGAATACCATCAACCACACTATAACCTATAACAATAATGCTATAAATAAATATAGACCAAATCACATTCGAGTAACAACAAATCGCATTGCACCAAAACACTCAAAATCAATTATGGATGACAATAACAACAAATATAATACCTACAAGAAAAAAAGCAAATCTACCTATTAATACAATAACAACAACCCTGCTAAAGAGGAGGGCCCTTCCTCCTTAGCAGGGGCTGGAAAAGTTACAAGAACTACAACTTAATCACACATAACAAACATTCCATCTCTTTATTACTCGGAAATCAGGAGGTACATATACAAATGTTGTTTTTCATTGACCAGATTGATTGTTCCCCAAAACTAGACTAGCTTGGGAGCGAATATGCTCTTATTTTTAAAATCTCCCTCATCTAAGTAATCTTGGAAAATTGACAATTATGAGCAACCTTGAAAATATTTTGATTCTCAAGTTATTCAATGATATATTAATTAAGAAGATACACAATATTTCTTGTAACCGGTCACAATTAATATGATTACTTAATTACAGATATCGCTCGCTGAACTTTCCTATAATTCGCCTTGAAAAAACATATTTATGACATACAATAATCATGACTTAAAAATAGCCACGTCATCAAAAGGGACCAGTCATTTCCATGAGGGATTGTATGTCAGTGACCTAATCAACATCAACACAGACAATCTCCAAATAACATCATTGGTTTGCTTAGGATATCAACATTGTTAGGAGTAACAACATTTCCACACTTTGGAGTAACAACACCCATAATAACAACACTACAGAGTCACAACATCTCGGAGTAACACGAATGCGGAGTAAAAACATCTCAGAGTAACAACACTTCAGAGTAACAACACCTCAGAGTAACAACACCTGTATCAGTCGATTGTCCGACAGGGATTCTTAGTAATTACCCAAAACAACCATTCTCCTTCCCAAAATGAAAGAAAAATTTAATGAATTGAGGCATCAAGTGGACTTAGTATACTGGGATAAAAAAGGAAATATTTTGGAATGTAATGACTATGAAAATAACATGGACAATAAAAGAAAAGTGGGTAAAATAGTAGCAAAATGGTGGCAAAAGGGTGTCAATTCCTAAACCCAACATCTCCCCCAACTAAAGGAATTGCATGTCCTCGTGCATCTCATCAATCATTCTGAGTCCACGTCAACATGTTGTAGATGGATACTAGTGAGGTTGTATGCCCCGACGATATCCTCCTGAGAATCCCTATATCCATTACTCATCATCACATCTACCCACCAGTCTTGATATCGCCTTAGCGGGTATCGATGTTGATATTTCCTTATAGGGAGCCAAATCAAAGGGAATCTGTATCTAAGGCCAATCCATATTGATCCACATTTCATGATGCAATCAATATAATTGTTTATTCTTGACAAGGAATGGGTGAATTTTGGGTAGGCATAGGGGTCCCTCCTCTTCAGCTCATTGTCAGAGGCTTCCCATATGAGCCGATTTCCATCCAGAGCTTCCTTCAACTGCATATTAATGCATGCGGGAAAAAGGTCCATGATGAAGAGCCAAACATATTTCACAGTGGAAAATTGTCCTAATGAACCAAGAAACTTGTTGAAGGCTCTAATTATATAGGCAACATGGGTAGATTCTCCCCTAATCCATAACACTTTCTCCTTCTAAGTTGTTTTCATAATATCATGGGTTGCTTTCCACTTTGCTTGATTGCTGACAAATGTGGTAAATGATCTTAGATTAATATCACCAACATATGAAGAGAGATTGGATTTTCGTTCTCCAAACAAAATAAACTCATGCAAGTATAATTCACATAACAGATGTTGGTCTGCAAGGATGATTTGAAAGAAAATATTCATAAAAGAAATAGTGGAATCAAACTGAAAGGATCTATCTTCTTTCACGAATTCCATTTGGAACATGAAGAATTTTTCCTGAAGAAATAATGGATATGCAGGGGAAGGGTTTCTGCAATTCAACAATTCTTGTGCCAGGTCACATACTTTTACCTTTGTTTCTCATAGGGTTTGAACATGGTCTTTCAACTCCTTCAATATATGTATTTATTCCTTCAACTTATCCCACCTCTGTCTCTGAAGCATCAATTCTTCTGCCCAATTTTATCTAAGGTCACGAATAATCTTTTTATGCTCTTGAATGGAAATTACCCCTTCCTCGAGTGAGAAATCGAGTTACCTACACTTATGAATTTCAACAACCACTATGTTGACATCAAGGGCCACATCTTGGCTCCTTTCTTCCTCAAGTTACACTGCCTCATCTCCAGACGTTATTGGTTCTTGTGTAACAACAAAGTTCTGGTCAAGTTCTTGTGTGTCAACCGAAGAAGACCCTTCTGCTCCTTTATCGTTATGTTGTGCCTCCCTTCCTAGAGTTTTAACATCCTTAAATCCTGGAGTTTCAACATCTATTTCGACATATTGGTTTGCTTAAATTGTCTCTGCTCCAATTACTAATGGGTCTTGTGTAACACTAGTCTCTTGGGAAGTATTTTCTATGGAAACCTGGAAATGTTCCTCTGTTCCTCTGTTATTGTGTTGTGCTTCCACTCTCGGGGTTTAAGTGTTTGTTTCAACATTCTAACTATGGATAATTATCTCTATGGTATGTGATATTGGTTCTTATGTAACAATATCCTTTCCATCCATACCTTGATACATTTAGGAAGTCTCGATAGGCTTCTCATCCTCCTCCATAGGCTCTGTCTGAACTCCTATTGAAATGAATCTTGGTATCAACATATCCTTTTGTGCATAGCCTATTTGGTTGAGGATGTCACTGCATGCCGAGCATAACTATTCCTAGGCTCCTTATCCTTTTGTGCCCCAGTCTTAGGTTCTATTTATTTTTCCACTAATTGGGAAATTTCGGCCAGGGCTCCCAATCCTAAGGGGTTTTCTTCTTCTTGAAACTTCTCATAATCCTAAGTTGTTTAAGCCTAGAATTTTCCTCTTTTAAATAATCAATTTTCTTAAGAAGGGGTGCATTTTTACCTCGTCTGGTGCTATTGGTTATTGTTTTTGTCTTTCCCTTATTTGCAGTGGTTGGTTTCTCAGGAGGTTCTTGTGGGAAATACACAATGATTAATGGCTCTGATGGTTGGGATGATGTTGCTGCTGAAGAAGACCCGGTTCTTCTTCTTGGGAGGTCATCGAAAACTCCTTGAGATGACCTCTTGTTCCCTCTCTTATGTTGCATAGGTTCTTGTATGACAGGACATGGTTTGCATTCTTCCCAATAGGGGTTTTCACCTATAATATATACTTCATCACTGGAAATAAGTGGTGAAACACTCTGTGCAACAAGGGAGTTACCTTGTATCTGAGTATTTTCGACCTCTTCTTCTTCTTTGGGGTATTCTTGATCTATTTCCTTACCTTCTATGCTCAATTATTTCTCTGTGTCACCCCATACATCTTCTCTGCTCCTGCCTCTTCCTTCTTTGTATCTTCTCCTGTGTCTTCCTTATCTATATCTCATCCTACATCTTCTTCTCTTTCCATCACGGTAGTTGTACCATCATGGGTACTTTCTAATTCCATCTCATCCTTATCCTCAAACTTTTCATCTCGAGACTCGTTGTTTCTATTAACGGGCTCTGGTTCAGAATTATCTCTTTCCATCTCTACTTCCTCACCCTCTGCTAGTTTCTCCGTGTCACCACTTCCTTTCTCCATTGAACCATGAGTTCCAGCGGAGCCAATGAATTCATGCCATGTAGAATTCCTTTGTTCCAAAGAATGGAAGACCAAAAGTTTGATCAACCCATGGTTTGAAACACGGCTTTGTGGGTGTTTAGAGCGGAGAATAGAGCTTGCCATTATTTTCATAGATTCCAACAAAAAGTAGGGGATGTTGAGGAGTTGTCCATGGCGGAGGTGTGACAATAGCATGAAATGGTAATTGTATACAACTGTGAATCTACCTTCACAGGTAATATATCTCTAAATGAAGTAAGTGACATATTTCCAGGGGGGGGGAAGAGAGGTTCTTTCGATTCCCTTACCTTTGTTTCTAACTTGTTCTTCATCTCTCAAAATGTTTGTCTAGGCCACCGGGATTAATGATTTCTTGTTGAACCAAATCACCCTCGTCCTTGGTAGTCCTGTGACCTCTGCAATGGTTTCCTCTATGACATCGACATGCAATCCACAAACTGCTGAGCTTATTTTGTCTAAGTTCCTGGAAAAATCAAGGGTGAAAGCATTGTCAAATCCTTGCAATTTCTCGAAGAAGGTCACCCAACCTGCATTCTGAAAGATTTGGTAAATCTCAGGGTGGCTACGCAACAAATTGAGCAACTCATGCTCATGATGAATGACTGATCCCCCCATTGTAGGTAGTCATATTATTACTATATTACTGTCCATGGAGTTTCGACAGGGTGATTTGCAAGTATGGACATGCAGTCGAATGCTGGGGAGAGATTGCTAAATTAGGAAAATTGATAGTATGGCAGTTTAGGCCATAATTAGTAATAATGGCGCACAATGGAAATTTCACGTCTTTATAGTAGGCCCGCATGATGTGATTGGTGGAATAAGTAGGGTAATAAATACGACATATGATGGAATGATGTGCCCCCCCCCCCCCCTCAACTAAAGGTTGGAGTCATCTTCGATTGAGGTGGAAAGGTTCATGGCATAAGTTAAAATGTCACCTCAAAACTTAAAATTATGTGAGAAAATGGGAAAGATTTACCTGTCGGGTACCTACCATAGAGTATGTCGAACGTGTCAATATTTGAATACAACTAGTGGTCGAGGCATAAATAGTTATGATGTTCGTGATGTATGGTGTTAGCAAAGTCCATGTCAACAACTTTTTTCCAATGCAGAGTTGCAACACCGTTGCACCGGGGTTTAAACACCTGATCAGTAATTTGGCATTGAAAGAGAGTGATGAAAAAACATTGCACCCTATAGCAAGTATGAGTAACAACAAGAAAGTGGCAATGTGAGTATTAGCAAATGAGTCACATCAAGGGGGTGATTTTCAAGAAGCAAATTATGTGTTATAGAAGGTAGAATATGAATTTCAATAGATATGAGTTGGAGCAAAATAATGAGTTGCAACGAAGGATGAGTTGCAGCAAATGAGGAGTTGCAACAAAATAATGAGTTGCAACAAATGATGAGTTAAAAAAACAAGTTACAACAAGGAACAAGTTGCAACAAATGAGTTTCAACAAGGAACTAGTTGCAACAAATGAGTTTCAACAGGGAATGTGTTGCAACAAATGTTATCAATTCATCAGATTGTGCCAATGTGGACATGTAGTTGTTAGTGACAAAGGAATTTTTTGCATTATTAACAAAAGTAATGGAAGAAAAAAGTTGAATAGTTTTTTTTGTTTTTTTGAATGTCTACTATCAACAAGATGGTTTTCAGTTGGCACCCATCTAATTATGTTCTAAGGGAGTTTTCATAGTTAGATTTATTTATTTATTTATTACTATCTTTTTTTTTATTGTGTGGTTGGTGGTGCAGGAGAATTGTGTTCATCCCCAATGATTTAAAAACCTATATCTGAAATAATGTGAGAAACAAATGAATCCTTAGAAAGTGTTTAATGATATAGCCAAAGATGATGGCCATTAGCAAGTAGAGAAGTCTATGAGACATCTATGGTTGTGTACTTAACAGTCCCATTGTCGAAAACTATGTCGACTTCATAAGGGCCTAACCATCTAGTGCAAAGTTTCCCCTTGAAATCCTTAAATATAGAATCATATAACAATTCCCAATCACTATTTTGAAACACCTTATTTTTAATAAATTTATCATGCCATTTGGTGTGTTGTTGCTGAACAAGATTGGTATGATGTATGGAAACCAAGCACATTTCATCTAATTCGTTAAGTTGATCCAGATGGTGTTTCTATGTTGTGGTTAGATCCATATTTACCTCTAAAGTAGTCCTTAATTTTTTATTATCTCAAATTCAATGGGGAAGACATGGCTATTACCATACACAAGTTCAAATGGGGAGAAACCTGTGGTGTTCCTCCATGTTGTCCTATAAGCCCAAAGGAACTCTGGTAGTCGCTCAACCCAATCATGACGGTGACTAGCCACATTTTTGGTAAGTATTCCTTCAATAACTTTATTAGTGCTTTCCACTTTCCCATTTTCTTGTGGATGGTAAGGTGAAGTAATCATGTGGTGAATATTGTACTTCTTAGTGAGTTTTGTGATCAATTGGGAAGTAAACTGAGGTATTCCATCTGTAACTATTTCTTTTGATACTCCAAAGCGAACGAATATGTCATCGAACATAAATTTTGCAACAACTTTTTCAGTGGCTTTGATGAGTGCTTTGGCTTCGACCCATTTGGTAACATAGTGTATGCAAACCAAGATGTAGGACTTCTGACAAGATGGGGGGTTGATGGCCCCCACAAATTCAAGATCCCACTTCTCAAAGGGTTCTATGACCATTTGAACTTTTAATGGCATTTCAATTGATTCAATGGGTTGGCCCATTCGTTGGCAGTTGTCACATCCATGTACATAATTTTTGGCGTCTTGGAACAAAGTATGCCAATAGTAGCCCATGTGAAGTGCTTTGTACCATGTTCTTTTATCATAAAAGTGTCTTCCAAAAGGATCATCGTGGCAATCTTTCAGAATGTCATGGATCTCATCCTCTCTTATACATCATCGGATCTCAAGGTCAGGGCCTATGTAAAAGAGATATCCACCTACCCAAGAATATCGGGCACTTTCCTGAATAATCTTTCTCCGTTCTCTAGGAGAAAGGTGGTGTGGTAGATTTCTTGCAGCAAGATAATTAGAAATATATGCATACCACGATGAGTGAGTACATATTGTGAATAAGTGTTCATCAGATAAAGAATCCTCAACAGGAGAATCATCACCATTGTTGGTAAGCCTAGAAAAGAAGTCTGTGACGACATTGTCCTTTCCGGGCTTTTCCACAATAGTGATGTCAAATTATTGTAGTAGGAGTAACCACCTAATTACTCTACCATTTGTGACATATTTATTCATTATATGTTTAATGGTGGAGTGGTCTGTATGTACAAATACTTGATAGTCTGTAATATAATGCTGAAATTTGTTAATAGCATGTATAACATCAAGGAATTCTTTTTCAATTACCGTATAATTTAACTCTGCATGAGTCAAATTCTTGTTGATGTAATAGATGGCATATGAGTTCTGTTCTTCCCCCTATCCTAGTACAACACCGATGGCATCGTCTAAGGCATCTGAGGCATCTGTCAAAATGTGGAATGGAAAATTCCAATCGGGCTCTCTCAAAATAGGGGCTTCAGATAAACATCTCTTCAAATCTGTAAGAGAAGTTTGGCATTTTTTAGTCCATATAAATTTTGTGTCCTTCAAAAGTAATGCAAATAAAGAAGATGCAATCCTTGAGTAATTTTCAATGAAACTACGATAATAAACAATTTTTCCTAAAAGGCTACGCACCTCTTTTTATGATTTCGGAGGGGGAATTTTTAAGATTGCCTCAATTTTGGTCAGATCCACTTGTATCCTTGCAGAAGAAATATAATGACCAAGTATGACTCCCTCATCCATTATCATTGTAATACCCCTATTTCCCCCAGCTTGTAATTAATCATTAATCATGATGACCATGATATGGCATGGGAACAATGTAAATGTATTATTTAGATTGTCAATGACTGACTGTGGGGGTAAACCCTTGAAGTACTAGCCATGATATCACTAGAGGAAAGAATGAGGAAACTGTGGAGAGGAATCAATTAATGAAGGAAGGACTGGTGGTTGGATAATCAACCACCCCCATGAATGGAAGCATGGTCTCACTATATAATGTCATCCTGAAGTACCACAGGGTTTGGTAGACCAGACTGACCTGAGTTTCCTTCTGACATAAGGAACATGATAGGTGGAGAACCATCATGGGAAAAGATATACATAAAATAGAGACAAGGAGGAGACACACGAGAGGGGCAGAGCCTATGAGGCTCTACAGAGAGCCAGAGAGACACCAGACAAGAGCGCATGCACAAAGGGGAACGTGTGACCCGAGATATGCAGAGGAAAGGAGAAATACCGTGAGTTTGGTGCCGAGGAAGCATATGATAAACCTCGCAGGTATGATGTGAAAAATAGTGGATATTTGAGAAATGACATAAATTTCCCTGGTGATATCATGGCTTGGCACAAGGGTGGCCAGAGTGCTAAGAATGAATGCCTCTGAGCCTATGGTCGGGTGGAAAGGAGAACACCCATAGTCAGTCGGTTCATTGTAGCCTGTAATAGATAAGTACTTCTTCTTCTCTGTGCACTTAAATTGGAATGTATGATTTGAATAATTGTGTCTATGACTAATATTCATAGTGTTTGATTCATAATGAAAATGCTTAGTGCAATTCTGTAAGTTGTTTCCCTCGAATGGTTATAAGATGACTAGTGTGGCCTATGGGTTGGTTGGGAAATCATCAAGGTATTCTCCTCAGGGATCAACTTCATAGTACTAGAGTCGGGCCGGTAGACTCCACCAGACTGCTACAGTCTTGTTGATCCCTCAAAGGTGCATTTCCCTGTGTTCGAACCTAAGTTTTGTGAGTGGAGGGCGCTTCATTCAAACCAGTAACCTAAGAGACCACAAGCTCATACCTAAGAGTACTTGTTGCTTACTCAAGTACAATGAAAGAATACAAGTATTACAATCTGAGATTGAACAAAGTTGTGGAAAGAATCAATGTAACAATTGATGAAATAGGTGGACGAGAATCAAAGGAAGAAGAAAACGAATCAATGGAACACATTTATGAAGATGAAGCAGAAGATGAAGAAGAATTAGAAGGGGAAGATGAAGAAGATCAAACAGAAGTAGAAGAGCAAGTTCATCAAGTGCCTCCAAAGACACCTAACAAACGAGTACAGAAAAATTATCATTCAAATCAGATTATCGGAAACAAGGATGCAGGAGTTGAGACTAGAAGAAAAATCCGTTCACTGGAACAAATGCACCTAGCACTCTTATCTATGATTGAACCAAACAGTTTTGAAGAGGCCAACAAGGATGAATTATGGAATAAGTCCATGGATGGAGAATTTGATCAAATAGAGAAGAATGACACTTAGGAATTGGTTCCAAGACCAAAGAATAAGAATGTGATTGGCACAAAGTGGGTTTTCAAAAATAAATTGAATGAAAATGGACATGTTACAAGGAACAAATTTAGATTAGTATGAAAAGGATACGCACAGGTTGAAGGAATCAACTTTGAAGAGACATTTTCCCCAGTTTCTAGAATAGAAGCAATCTGATTGCTCTTAGCTTATGCATGCTCCAAGAATATTAAAGTGTATCAGATGGACATGAAATCATCATTTCTGAACGGGGAACTTGAAGAAGAAGTCTACATTGAACAACCAGAAGGATTTCAGTTGTCAGAGAACACA
>ML793610.1:246915-257800 GCA_009831015.1 Picea engelmannii
CGTTCTCTAGGAGAAAGGTGGTGTGGTAGATTTCTTGCAGCAAGATAATTAGAAATATATGCATACCACGATGAGTGAGTACATATTGTGAATAAGTGTTCATCAGATAAAGAATCCTCAACAGGAGAATCATCACCATTGTTGGTAAGCCTAGAAAAGAAGTCTGTGACGACATTGTCCTTTCCGGGCTTTTCCACAATAGTGATGTCAAATTATTGTAGTAGGAGTAACCACCTAATTACTCTACCATTTGTGACATATTTATTCATTATATGTTTAATGGTGGAGTGGTCTGTATGTACAAATACTTGATAGTCTGTAATATAATGCTGAAATTTGTTAATAGCATGTATAACATCAAGGAATTCTTTTTCAATTACCGTATAATTTAACTCTGCATGAGTCAAATTCTTGTTGATGTAATAGATGGCATATGAGTTCTGTTCTTCCCCCTATCCTAGTACAACACCGATGGCATCGTCTAAGGCATCTGAGGCATCTGTCAAAATGTGGAATGGAAAATTCCAATCGGGCTCTCTCAAAATAGGGGCTTCAGATAAACATCTCTTCAAATCTGTAAGAGAAGTTTGGCATTTTTTAGTCCATATAAATTTTGTGTCCTTCAAAAGTAATGCAAATAAAGAAGATGCAATCCTTGAGTAATTTTCAATGAAACTACGATAATAAACAATTTTTCCTAAAAGGCTACGCACCTCTTTTTATGATTTCGGAGGGGGAATTTTTAAGATTGCCTCAATTTTGGTCAGATCCACTTGTATCCTTGCAGAAGAAATATAATGACCAAGTATGACTCCCTCATCCATTATCATTGTAATACCCCTATTTCCCCCAGCTTGTAATTAATCATTAATCATGATGACCATGATATGGCATGGGAACAATGTAAATGTATTATTTAGATTGTCAATGACTGACTGTGGGGGTAAACCCTTGAAGTACTAGCCATGATATCACTAGAGGAAAGAATGAGGAAACTGTGGAGAGGAATCAATTAATGAAGGAAGGACTGGTGGTTGGATAATCAACCACCCCCATGAATGGAAGCATGGTCTCACTATATAATGTCATCCTGAAGTACCACAGGGTTTGGTAGACCAGACTGACCTGAGTTTCCTTCTGACATAAGGAACATGATAGGTGGAGAACCATCATGGGAAAAGATATACATAAAATAGAGACAAGGAGGAGACACACGAGAGGGGCAGAGCCTATGAGGCTCTACAGAGAGCCAGAGAGACACCAGACAAGAGCGCATGCACAAAGGGGAACGTGTGACCCGAGATATGCAGAGGAAAGGAGAAATACCGTGAGTTTGGTGCCGAGGAAGCATATGATAAACCTCGCAGGTATGATGTGAAAAATAGTGGATATTTGAGAAATGACATAAATTTCCCTGGTGATATCATGGCTTGGCACAAGGGTGGCCAGAGTGCTAAGAATGAATGCCTCTGAGCCTATGGTCGGGTGGAAAGGAGAACACCCATAGTCAGTCGGTTCATTGTAGCCTGTAATAGATAAGTACTTCTTCTTCTCTGTGCACTTAAATTGGAATGTATGATTTGAATAATTGTGTCTATGACTAATATTCATAGTGTTTGATTCATAATGAAAATGCTTAGTGCAATTCTGTAAGTTGTTTCCCTCGAATGGTTATAAGATGACTAGTGTGGCCTATGGGTTGGTTGGGAAATCATCAAGGTATTCTCCTCAGGGATCAACTTCATAGTACTAGAGTCGGGCCGGTAGACTCCACCAGACTGCTACAGTCTTGTTGATCCCTCAAAGGTGCATTTCCCTGTGTTCGAACCTAAGTTTTGTGAGTGGAGGGCGCTTCATTCAAACCAGTAACCTAAGAGACCACAAGCTCATACCTAAGAGTACTTGTTGCTTACTCAAGTACAATGAAAGAATACAAGTATTACAATCTGAGATTGAACAAAGTTGTGGAAAGAATCAATGTAACAATTGATGAAATAGGTGGACGAGAATCAAAGGAAGAAGAAAACGAATCAATGGAACACATTTATGAAGATGAAGCAGAAGATGAAGAAGAATTAGAAGGGGAAGATGAAGAAGATCAAACAGAAGTAGAAGAGCAAGTTCATCAAGTGCCTCCAAAGACACCTAACAAACGAGTACAGAAAAATTATCATTCAAATCAGATTATCGGAAACAAGGATGCAGGAGTTGAGACTAGAAGAAAAATCCGTTCACTGGAACAAATGCACCTAGCACTCTTATCTATGATTGAACCAAACAGTTTTGAAGAGGCCAACAAGGATGAATTATGGAATAAGTCCATGGATGGAGAATTTGATCAAATAGAGAAGAATGACACTTAGGAATTGGTTCCAAGACCAAAGAATAAGAATGTGATTGGCACAAAGTGGGTTTTCAAAAATAAATTGAATGAAAATGGACATGTTACAAGGAACAAATTTAGATTAGTATGAAAAGGATACGCACAGGTTGAAGGAATCAACTTTGAAGAGACATTTTCCCCAGTTTCTAGAATAGAAGCAATCTGATTGCTCTTAGCTTATGCATGCTCCAAGAATATTAAAGTGTATCAGATGGACATGAAATCATCATTTCTGAACGGGGAACTTGAAGAAGAAGTCTACATTGAACAACCAGAAGGATTTCAGTTGTCAGAGAACACAAATTATGTGTGCAAATTGAAGAAGGCCTTGTATGGTCTAAAACAGGCTCCTAGAGCATGGTACTCTAGATTGGATAAATATCTACAACATGCAGGGTCCAGAAATAGAAGTGCAGACAACAACCTCTACATCAAGATATGTCAAAGAAACCAAATAATTTTTATTTCTCAAACTAAGTATATCAGAGAAATGTTAAAGAGGTTCGGAATAGAAGATTGCAAACTAGTTACCACTCCTATGCAAACTAGTTGCAAGTTGAGCAAAGATGATTCATAGTCTACATACCAGAGACAATATAGTTCAATGATTGGTAGCTTACTATATGTGACAACATCTAGACCAGATGTAATGAAGACAGTTGAACATGTGACACGATTTCAAGCAGCACCAAAGGAATCACATGTATTAGCAGTGAAAAGGATTTTTAGATATCTCAAAGGAACAAAAGAGTTTGGATTATGGTATCCAAAAGGAAATGATCTATCACTTATTGCCTACATAGATGCAGATTGG
The DNA here is from genome assembly GCA_009831015.1 of Picea engelmannii. Taxonomy (NCBI): domain Eukaryota; kingdom Viridiplantae; phylum Streptophyta; class Pinopsida; order Pinales; family Pinaceae; genus Picea; species Picea engelmannii. The sequence goes on from ML793610.1 coordinate 250,113, forward strand.
GCAGGTTGCATTGATGTCCGATGAAGCACCAGTGGAGTAACGTTCTATTTGGGTGAGTGTTTAGCATCTTGGCTAAGTAAGAAACAATCATCGGTATCTTTATCTACAACCGAAGCAGAGTATATTGCAACAACATGATGTTGTACTCAGGTTCTATGGATGAAACAAACTTTGACAGATATGCAGGTTGAGTATGATGAACCCATTCCAATCTATTGTGATAATACAAGCGCCATCGGTATCTCAAAGAACCCGGTGATGCACTCCAAGACAGAGCACATTCCAATAAAGTATCACTTTCTATGGGAACAGGTTGTAGAGAAGAACATCAGAGTTGAATATGTGGTCATAAAATAACAAGTTGCAGACATCTTTACAAAACCACTTCCACGAGAAGCCTTTGAGTATCTTCGTCAGAGACTCGGAGTAATTTCTACTCCAAAATGAATGTTTTTGAATGCTTATCTTATATGTCTTAAATTTACACGAGGAAGCACCATAAAGAGGACAGTGCAGGTTGGGAGATCAGTTTCAGAAAGAGTTCAGTCAGGGGGAGCAGCCCCAGATGGAAAGATACATTTGTCATTGATGAAAAAGGGGGAGATATTTATCAGATGCAAAGGTAAATACGTGGAGAAAGAGCACAAAGGCATGGTTCCAGGGGGAGCGATGGTCACAGGGGGAGCATGAGTGATATGAATTCAATATTGCGTCAGAGTGTTGCCATCAATGCCAAAGGGGGATATTGTCAATTATTTGGGTCTGTTGTCATTGATGTCAACCCTTGAAGAAAGTCTGGTAGTGAATTCCGGTAGCACAAAGGTTTGGGTAATGGACCCAAGTTTGTTTGATGTATAATGGTATGAGTTTTAATATATTTGAAGGTAAGACTATTCTAGATGGATAGTACATGTCATGCCATTTTCGATCGTATGTGGAATGCCACATAACCCCTCTCGGTTAGAGAGTTATGGCCATGTGAAGTTGGAGAACCCTCATGAGTCATCTAGAAGCCCCAAAAGGTCAAAGTAGTCAAAGTGGTTGCAAAGAAAAAATTATTTAAATAATAAAGTGAAGTGATGAGTGTACTATAAGTCAAAGTGGATACAAAATAAATTATTTAAATAATAAAGTTAATGGAGAAATTACTAAGTGGACAAGTGGTTAGAAGTGGGTTAGCCCTAAAATAAGAAAAGTGGTTTAAGATGGTTAGAAGGTAACCCATTCAGAAAGTTAATAAAAGTATAAATAAGAGGCAAGGGTCTCTCATTTTAATTAAACTTGAGCATATTGAATATCTACAAGTGGTTGAGGTAACCGAAGGATATCTAAGACGGATTTCAAAGGAGGATAAATTCTTTTGAATATGTTTTCTAAGGTATGTTATTTACAGGTCATCTCACCATTTTCGCAATATTTTTTTTCTAGAATGACCCAGACCACGAAATATGGAGGTCATTGAGGACACATATCCAAGTATCTGTGATAAAAATTTCAGCTTATGGGTCCTTGTATTTTTTGAGTTACACTCCGTGGAAAATAGGGTTTGTGTTTAATCCTGAAACTAGTTTAAAACAGGTGTTTCGGATAAAAAAGTCATAACTTATTCATAACATATCCAAATTCATTCAGACCAAATGTATTGGTTAGAGTACAGTCTATAGTATTTTGTGTACGATTTTTAGATCTATACAACAAATATTTTGTGTGGGGCATGCTCTACAAGTTCGTTCTCTAGAATAAGCTAGAATTCAACAAGGTGTGTCATTTTTGCTATAACTCATTTTCTGAGAGGTTCCAAGTAGTGAAACCTGAAGGAATTGCATAAAAGACACTGAAGAACGTTGTGTACTATTTTCAGATCTTTATTCATTACAGGTACATAGTTATGATTATTTCAAGTTAGGTTGTTGACTAATCCAAAATTAGTCATGTGAGACTAGAGTAAAGTTTGATGAAAATGATAGTCTCTTGTTGTTAAAGTTAATGAAGGTTTGCAGATATGTGATCATATACACCAGGTATATTACAGAGTTACAAATCATATTTGGATGATGAAATTGATGAGGGATTTTGGTTGAGGTATGTTACAAATAGATGTATAACAATGAGGTTGTGGCACATGGTTTGATGTAATGGTTTATAGTATTTGGTTATGGATAGTGTGATGTATTGCTAGAGAACTTTTGATGATTATATTGGTATATGTATTTGGTATATGGTTGAGGTACATGTTGGGTACATGGTTGAGACAAGTAGTTGATGAGTTGGAACATACATGGTGTATAGTTGATGATGTTGGTACATCTTGATGAGTCATAGTTTATGTGTATTTGTTGCAGGATTGGTACATATTTGGTGCATGGTTGATGCACTCGTTGATGGTACAGTTTAAGGTATAGGTTGGTGCATGGCTGATGCACTTGTTTATGGTACAGACTGATTACAGGTTGTTTGATATAGGTTGGTGCATGGTTGATGCACTTGTTTATGGTACAGGTTGATTATAGGTTGATTGGTACAGGTTTACAGCAGTATATCTCACACTGATGGTGTGACAGTGGTTCCATCATTCTACTTTTATTTCAGGGCGGTTAGACGGGGCAAGGACAGGTGGTTGTAGCCACCTTCCAGTTGTAACTGGAGAACATAGGGGGCTGTATCCTCCTTTTGGTTGTAGCCAGAGAATTGAGGAGTTGGAGTTTCCTTCAGGTTGTAGCCTGAGAAACTAGGGGGTTGGAGCCTCCTTCCAGTTGCAGCTGAAAAACAAAGGAAGTTGGTGCTTCCAATAAATGCAATTCTTAAAGACACAAGAAAAAACATTATGTGGTTTTCTCTCGCTTTAAGTTTCCACGTAAAAACATTGGTGTACTATGTATGTGTATGATTGCTCATTTGTTCATTGTTTATTTACTTTGCAACTATTGGATGGTAATGTTACATTGATATAACACTTGCATTTTATGGTTAAAAATAATTAAATTGCTCTATCATTAATTCACCCCCCCCCACTCAGTAATCCAACAACCTATCCTCACTTTAGGTTATCTCTTCTCCAACTCAAGTAGGGTGTCCCTATTTAGGGATATTAAAATTATAGTCAATTAAACTCAAAAGTGTTGTGAAGAGAGCTATAGTAAAACAATGTTTTTTTTTTCGTATTTTTAAAGAAATAAAAGAGTGATGGAGGGATCAAGAGATTAGTGCCAATCCGATAAGGGAAAATGGAGTCAAGACCAACCCAAGAAGACAAGTTTATCAAAGGGTTAAAACTACAAGGACCACAATACACATGTCGCAAGAACTTAACATTGTTGAAAATGGAAGTGAAGAATGTTAGGAGGACCTTGAAAGTGTCATCAAAACATTGCTAAGGAGGTGTGGCCTACACGATGAAATATCACATGCAACAAATCTAGAAGATGATAGAAGCAAGATGATACATGCATGAATAAAACATCAAAGGGAAAAATATGGAGAAAACTCTTCACATAAAACCCTTCCAATGGGGTAGATATACCCTTTTCTCTTGGCCCTACAAAGCAAGTTCTAAGAATCTCTACCACACAAGCAATAATTTAGAAGCATTAGAACCATAAACCACACATTCAAAGGAGAAAACCCTTACACATCACATATGCTCCAAAAAAAAATGTATCCATTAAGCTCCAAGGAGGGGAAACTACACAAATCTAACCATGTTTACAAATAGAGAGAGCTACTCTTTAAATAAAGTCTAGCACCATCTCCTTTTACAGTAAAATAATAATTGTTTTCATAGATCCACTAATCTCTCCAATGAATACAATAAAATAACCTCTTCAACAACTTCATTATTAAAAGTAGTAATGTTTTGTGGAGATCCACTTTCTTCTCCAAGAATAATCAATAAAATATTCTAAGAAAAAAATACAATAATGTTCTCATGTAACCAATCCATGAGACAAGTCGACAATAATAAAATAAAGGAGTTAGTTATGCAACAACCTCCATAAAGTTCTACAAGGTGAAATATCCCATCAATAGTTCAGAAATATGTGTGTCGGTGGCCTCAAGCAGCTAGGGCATTCTCCACCATGGGCATACATCAATAATGATCTCCCCAAATAACCAAAGCACTCAAGCAATAGAGATGCGGTGCTCCTCAAAATGAGTGATCAAGATGCAGTGAGATTTTTTTGGTGGTAGATTTTGAAAACACCATAACTCTATCAACTTTTGTCGGAATTTCTATTATGACCACAATTTGGAAATCTCACAAACAATCTACATCTAATGGCATTGACCTTACGAAAATCTAGGCACTCTGTCAAAAAAGGGTTGCTCTTGAAGTTAGGACATCCTCATAATATACAATGAAACCCTAGATCTAGGGTTTGGAACCTCCTAGATCTTCCTCCAATGTTGAACGTCCTCAACTATGAGTGCAATAAACCTTCTTCAAGATGGATGTCTCCTCAAAATAGGGCATGAAACTGTGAAGAACATCCTAAAGAGACTTGTGGCATCTCCCAAGGTGGGTGTCCTCAACCACAATATAGATAAAAGTGCACTAAGGCTCCAAGAAAGGTGGGCATCCTCTTCGAATCGAGTGTTAATAAGGTGGATCATGAAACAAAACACCAAACCCATGAAGAAGACATGTGGAATGTCATCAATGCCCATCTAACTCCATGGAGAAAGGGGGCGACCCCTCATCAACCAATAACATAAGATCATCCCTCAAAATGTGTCCAAATGCTAGATCTAAGGAAGAATGAGTCAAATAAGCCATGTATCATCATAACGAATGTGCCAAGTAAGGCACATCATCAAAGAAGAGTATGACAAGTGTGAAAACATCCCACAAGGCTAGGGAAATCCATGGTGGGCCCATCCATCAAGCAATAGTGCATAAAATATGTAGAAGAGGGGAGCACTCCACACGAGGGTGTAGTTTATACCATGACACATCATAATATGCTTACATTCCCTCAATATGAATAGGGGCATTCACCTTATGAGCATCAAACCATGCTAGACCATATTAAATCACCCCAAATGAATGTGAAACCATGGGGAAGAAAGGAGCAAAGTGAAAGCATTCACTAAAATGATGATGTCAATCAAATCAAGATGTAAATGGAATGTCAAACATGCCCAAAGGTGCTAGGGCATTTCATCAAGGGATATATGTGTCATCATGCACCATCCACCTCTAACCAATGTGAAAGCTAGATCATCAAGCACAATGTTTTTTCTCCATGATAAGAAAGTATACCAAGCAAAACACTACAGAGGCATCCACTATATCATCAACTATCAACCAAGGCATCAAGAGAAACCATAAACCCGAGACCTTTTAAAGCTCCATCAACCTATAAACCCACCTTTATGATGAAAATCACAAGAGTAGTGAAAAAATTCACTAGTTTAGTCCTCATACAAAATGAGGGGTAACACATCACAAGATCCAAAAAAGTCCAATTGGACACATATTTCTTTAAAGAATTTATAACATCTTAACTTATGCACATTGTTCCATGAATAAGTAGAAGCCATGGCTTTTTTTTAAAAACCAATCTTTTCAATGATTGTAATTTTGGGGTAGACCCTAAACCCCTTACATTTAAGGAGAGCAAAATCATTTTGTGGCCCCTCTGGGACCTAATATGCTAAGGGTCCTAGAGATGGTCAATTGCCTTCATTGAAGAATTTTTCTTTTCCCACTCTTTTTTGAATGTGATAGTGGTGAACATCTTCCATTGGATGGTGCTTGTGCGATGTTCATGGATGCTATAAGACCTAAACTCTATTGATGTGCCTCACGGGCTTGTGCCCTAGTCTAGACGTGTCGTGCAGTGGATGGGGAAGCCATAGAACCATTAGTGTGTCCAAACAAAATGGGTATTTTGAATGTCTCTGCATCCACATCCATTAGGATTATTATGTTTTAGCCTTACCAAAAGGTCATGTCACCTCATTTTGATCATGATCACAACTTATGTGGGGGGATGTTTCATTCACCACAAAGGAGGAGGGTGCCACGCTCTTATTGCTAGACACAAAGGGTAGTCTTTCCAACTTTGAGATTCTATCATTCAATATTTTGTTTACATCCATGCTTCTCTCATTTACCTCCCTCAGTGATAGCTTGGAGCTTTTAATTCCCCTTATATCATTCCCCACTTTTTGTTTTCCTTTGACACTTTTTCCCTAGAGTGATTTTGCGCTATAATACGATGGACTCATTGCCAAATGTGTTACTCCTCCCATATTTGTTTGCTTGGTATAGGTATAGGGAATCTTTAAATGGCCATGTGAATGGCAATCTGTGCCCTTGGATGGTACATTCTTCTGGTCCAATCACTACATAAAAATTGCGTCCCCTACTTCAATTAGTATCACATTTAGTAAAGGCATAGTCTAAATGTTCTACGTTTTTTACTTTTGTCAGCCACTATCATTGGAATTCGACAAATCAATTATGGCAAAATCACAATTTTACATTGTTTAAATCGTGTTTTCAAGTACATAAATCAATTTGGCACCCTCAAAAACCTCCAGGGCACCTGGAACATGTAATCTCAACCACTGAAATCTGCAATACAATCCATCCTTCTGAATTTCTAACCAGATTTTGGACAAAACTTGTCGGAAAAAAAATAATTGGGAAAGGGTAAAAACGTAGAATATTTAGACTTCCTCCTATGAGCTTGAAGATGGGGGGTTTCCCAAAATCCCAGTGGTAAGCACAACATTTTTACCCAAACCACTAGTGTGGATTCGTTCTTGAATGGGATTAAAACCTGAATGGCACATGAACAAGGTTAGTGTTGCATTTCCCCAAAACCAAGGACCACCCATCGATATCTTATGCATGTCTGCTGCCAAGTTGGAAACAAAGATGTTGTATCCTTGAGCTCCCATATGAACATTTGGTGTATAACCCATCACATGTTCCAAAGTGTGTTTCAAACATTTGTGTAGTTCTGGTACTTTAAGTCTTCATGCACGGAAGTGTCCCATCATTGCTAGTTCCATGTATAGAATAACCTTGTCTTTAAACAAACTCGGATCAATCAATGCTTTCATCTTTTCCACTGATCTTTTTACACACTTTGGCTTGTATTTCCTTGGTTTTTTCTCCTGTCATGGGCTGTAGGATCAGAAGGATTTGTCTTGGGTGAGGGGGTCGTTTGGGCAGGTTGCGCAGGGTGTGAAGGGTTCTGCAGGTCTCTATCCAACTCAGCCCCTAGCCAGTATTGTTGAAAGCTGGTTAGTATGTCATTCTTAGCAGGTCTCAAGGATAACACACCATGATCAGTGGAAATGGTGGGTGGATACAGAGGCAGAGATGTCAAGGGATGGGTGGGTACGGAAGTCATTGTGGGGGATGTCAGATCAGGTTCAGAATGGGGTACCATAAATGGATCGAGGCTGTTTTTTGCTCTGGTTTTATCATGTATGATGCAAAAGTTTAATATGATGGCCTGGAGAAGCCCTGTCTTTGACACTGAACTCGGATATGGATGTAGATAGTGTGCTCTCTGGGCAGATGGTTTTATATATAAATAAAAAATAATTGTTTTCTAGTTAAAAACAATAATTGCATTTGTCATGTGTCAGGTATTAGTATTGCTGTGCTACACATTGCATTGTGTCAGAGATTAGTATTGTTGTGCTAACGTTGCATTTATTTTGGTTAT